>JAKSZP010014552.1:0-198967 GCA_022478985.1 Massospora cicadina
GGTCTAATTATGTTAAAACCCAATTTTAAAAAACTCAGCCTTCCGTTGCACCATTTTTGAAGTTCCTCTAAACGATCATAGCACAGTATTCTTCACCTGTAGATAGGTAACAGAACTGTTGGGAAGATAGCAAGTAACTTGGTTGGCGCTTCCAACATCTAAAGTGGACAATAGTAATTTGGCTTTATGCCGATCTGAAGCTCCTTCTACTGCAAACTCAAATTGTTTAAGAATCCATGGATGTTTCCATCGTGGTCAAACGGAGGCAGCTTGTTAATACAACATTCTTGCAGAAACTCCTTTTTCCATTTAAGCACAGCATCTAGGGCAAGCTTGAGTTCTGCATATTCAACAGTTGCAGTGTGTTGAGATGATTCCTTAGTAAAGCAAGCGGATATAATGACTATCAACTGAGGGACACTTATCAGTCTATGTGATTGATCAATGGGCCCCCTGTAGTGAGCACCACTGTTATAAAATTGGCATTTTTGTTGAGATAAGCCATAATCAATATTGAGCAGGGTTCAACCCACAGAGCAATAGGACCAACAATTTGGGTATCAGTGCACTTGAAACAACAGAAATAAACTTTAATAACAATATGGAGCACTTGACCCCACTATACTTCTTTATTTATTATAATAAACACAGCTGATCCTCCCTGTTTCGCCCACTCTAAACTATTAAAAACCTAACCTCCTCAATCATCTCATCCAACTTGTATTGTAGCAGCTTCAAATAGAACTGCTTTCATAGCTTAGTAATTCACTTTGCTGTATCTCATTGATTCCACTAATTCTTCATTTGTTAATTCACTACACCCAATTCGGCCAATTTCCCAACAACCCAATATTGCCTCATCTTGAGGCACATGAATAAATCATATTCATAACAACTCAGCGGATTCCATCCATTCCACCACATTAACTTAGTGTTTATCATCCAGAGATATTGGAATCACGACAAAGATTATAAGGACAAGTACTAGTTTATTTTTTTTTAGTACTAGATGGTCAACAAGTACTAGTTTATTATTGGACCTGATTTCTAACTTGGCTATAAGAAATTGAACTATGGTGATAGTCTTCACACTTTCACCAACCAACTAATTTATTTAATTATTATTATCAACAAATTATACATCGCACATATAAGAAAATGTGCAGTTAACAGGAGAGCTGTAACAATCCATAATACTGAAAGTACAAGAGTACTAGATCTCAAAAAGCTAACAATTGCAAAAATATTTTTTAACTATAATTTATAGTAGTAATAAAATTGTAGATCCAAAGTTGTGCTTCACTAGAAAAATTCAAACGCCGTGTATCTCCCTAAATTCTCACTAAAAACTTTTATTAATCCATGATTTCTACCAGCAGGAAGAGAAGGGATTTCCAGATGACCCAAAATACAAGGCAATTTTTGACATATATATAAGGAAAAATAGAGTGGGATCTCAATGGAACAAATTATCAAGTCATTAAATTATTTGAATAACATTATGAGGTGATTGCACAAGACAGTTATGACCTTGGATGTGCTAAAAGTATAGTTAATAAGGTTGATGTTGGGTACATATGCCAATTTTATGTGGCCAATTAAACACTGCAGAAAAACGAGGCTATAGTTGCTGTTAATACTAGAAAATTTTGAGCTCGCTGGTGCTAAGTGGGCTAAGACTTTAACACAAAAGTTCCAGAAGTATTGAAACTCTTTTCTGGTATTTTACACTTTTGAAATAACTTTAAACAGAAAAAATATAAAAGAAATATAGTTTAAGTGGAATAACAAAAGCACTAATATAGTAAAATAAGAGATACGTTATTAGATTAACGCCTTCCAAATTTCATGACAGTGGAAGGCTAATAGTGGGTTAAGCGAGGATCAATAGTAATGAGGGAGGAACTTATTTTTGTAAATAAAGATCTAGCCTATCAAAACTCTCTAAAGACGTTTCATCTTGATGGAACTGAATTTTTAGTATTAGGTGAGGGTAAGGATGACATAACCATGGGGTAACATTTTAGTGAAATCTCACTAATCAGCCATCTAAATAGTATTTTCAATTTCCTATTTTTCAGAAGGTTTGATGAGCGATTGGCTGATAAAATATTTTCTTCCTAAAGAAACCCCTTAAAGTCTACAGAATAGGAGTGGTATTTCTTTAAGAGCAGCACTAAATTTGAGTTAGTGCTGGGGTGGACACTCAAGGAAGTTGACCTATTAAGCAATAGGTTCAGCAAAGCTGAACTAACAACATACCAGCTATAAGGCCAAAAGTTTAGGAGTTGAAGGATTACTCTGATCAGAGCCATTACGCTGATAGTTGGGTGATATTATTAATAAGATCAGACCTATTCTTCACTAAGTCATTCTTACCAACTAATCAAATATCCAATTATCTGAAATTACCCACTTTAAGGGATTATGGAAGAATAAGGGAGTAAAAATAGTCCTTATTTTCAGAGAATAGTAGCTCCAGAAGAGTGAGATTTGATAGAATATTCATTACCTACCTGTAGGTTATAACAAATGGTCAAACACAAATGGACCTAGCTTCTCAAATCTGGGTGTGATGAAAGTATGATAATATAAAAAATAAATCAGAGTTTGAAAAGAGGGCAGAGGTGGTCTGAGCTAATTAGTGGCAAAACCCTCTTTGGTGAAAGTTATGGCTAATTTAGTCATAGCATCAGCCTGTAGATGGATGATGTATTGGGATAACTTCTTCAGTGCCTTTTCAAAATCATCAGTCCTAGCAGAGATGACATATTTGGCTAAGAAGGCGTGTAGCTAAGGACTTGTCCATACAAACGTGAAAGGGGACAAGTTGATTTCTAGTGATAGCAAACCTGATATGCCATCTGGGCACTTGACAAGGACTTGTCCCAGTGTAGAGAGTCTGATGTTGCCAGTTTTCGTAATATGGATGCCAAGGTTCCATTGGCTATCTCTATTGTACCATTCTTAGAAGGGTTAATGGGAGCTGGGCAGAGTTTCTGGGCTCCCATAGACGTAGCTAATATCATGATCACGCTGGAGGTAACATTTTTACCATTGTAACAGAGGAGAACCTGAGGGGAAATCATGGCAAGTGAAGATTGACTGATGGAGAAAATTGGCGGTAGATTTAGAAGTCTGATCAGGGAGAGCCACTGCTTTAATCCATTTTTTAAATTTATCAATACCTACCAGTTGTAGCAATTCCTACTTGTATTCTGGGGTAGAGGATCTACCACATCAAAACCTTCGTGAAAAAAGGTTGCTGATGGGTATTAGGTTAAGATTAGTATTTGATCCTTATCTGGGTTGCTTTTTACAGGCAAACAGGCATCAAAGACTTCAATAATGGATTACATGATGTTCTTTAAATATCACTGATCTTTAAACCGCTCATTTGTATACACTCCACCATGTCCAAGTGTAGTGTGGGCATCTATTCATTGCCAGTACTCATTTGGAAGGTCGAAGACAGATCAGCCAAATTTCCCTGTTTTATGTATAACTTCCCGCTCTCTACCTTAGAGTTGTGGGAGTGTCTTGCTACCATTTTATGGATGGGCCAACTCATTGTTCAGGCATTCAGGTCCTAAGAGGATCATTTAATCTCTCCACTTCACTATTGTCTAAGAGAAGGATTGGCATCCAATTGACCCATTAAAATTCAAAGGATGAGTTACAGCTGTATGTTCAATCTTCACATCAAAGTGTTGCAGCTTTAAGACCCAACGTGCCAACCGCCCAGTTGTGTCCTTTTTGATTTGTAACTATCTTAAAGAGGCGTGGTCAATAACCACAGTTAAGGCATTCACATACAATAAAGGGCGGTAGTTTTGAAAGCGAGTAAGACAACAAGACACTTCTTTTTTGTGACGCAATAGTTGCGTTCAGCCTTTGGAAGCTTCAGGCTGAAGAATTGTACCGGATGATCTACACCATTTTCAACCAATTGAGCCAAGGTAGCTCCAATGGCGTATTTGGAGGCGTTAGTAAAATAAAATTCAAAGGTTTATCATAAAATCAATAGTTAAAATAGGGCGTTTTTGAAGCAAAATTTATCAACATCTCTAAGGCGGCCTTTTGTTAGCACCCAAGAGAAAGTGGTGATTTTTGCCAACATTCAGACGAGGGCTCATTGTGCTGGGCGAACTTGGGATGTATTAATGGTAATATCACATCATACTCAGAAGGGGCTAAAGTATCTCATAAATTTTTAGGGGAAGACATTTTTGATATTGCTTCAACCTTACCTTGTAATGGTTAATTTCTTCTTGTGAAACAGCATGCCCAAGAAAAACATAGTTGTATAGATATAAAGGGTACTTTGAAGGTTTCAATTTGATGTTAGATGCCCGCAGGCGTTAAAAACTTTTTTAGGTAAGTGAGATGGTCAGTGAAATCTTTAGAAAGGACTGAGGTTTTATCAAGATAGATTTTACACTGCTTAGTTCAAGATCCCACGAGATGTGATCCAGCACTCATTGAACTATGAAGAAGCATTAAAAACCCTTGCGGTAGGCGGGTGGGCTGTATAAGCCTTCACTGCAAATGAGAGCATATTTCTCCTGAACTTGGGGAGAAATGTCCCTTTTCTTGTATATACGTGACCAAGTACATGGCCTATAGAATTTTGGGCCAGAGAGTTGAGCAAGAAGGCATTGAGCGTTTGATAGGGTAGCTGTCAAACTTAGCGAGGTTGATTAACTTTCTATAGTCCATAACTAACCAATGGCCTCAATTTTACTTTTTTATGAACAAGAGAGGGGACGCCCAAGGGCTATGGGATGGTACGAGCAACCCAGCGTCTAGAAGATGTTTGAGCTCTATCCTCATTTGTTGCTCTTCGACTTTTGACTTATGGTAGAATTTAGATTAATAAGACTAGCATCACCAACGTCAATGGTGTGGCTTTAATATTCATGTGGCCATAATCTGTGTCAGATTTATACAAAAGACTAATATAGGTTTCTAATAAGGAATAAAATTTATCAAGTTCTTCTGTGGTAATTTCATCTGAAGTATGAACATTAGGAAAGGCACACACCAATTAATCAGTGTTTAATCCCATATCTAGCACATATTTGATAAAGTGAATCCTATCAATACCCTCAAGTGGAATTAGCAGACCTTTCTCTATCTCCTGATGTTTTTTCACAAGGAAATCCTGTTAGAAAACTTTTCCAGTAGATTATTGATAGGACGCTGGTATGCAGAATAAAGCATACAAGCAATACCCGAGGTAATAAAGAACTTATTTTATCAATGTTAGTTATGTACAACAAGCAGGTTTAGGGATTTGTAAAGAAATGTTGGTGGCAATCACCATTATTAACCAAACTTAATTACTATCTCCTCCTAAGCATAAAACTGAGTTTCCTCTAGAGCTTGCACAGAATCAGGTAGCTTTTTTGTGTTTCATCTGGATGTGGTGTAAAGATAAAGCGGAGGAAGGGTACTCAAGTATCCATGTGTATTATTTTTAGTGGGTTCTTTATTGTTAAAGACCGTTGGGACTTCAAAATTGAGTAGAGAGGGATATCTCTGTTTCATGTTGATGATTTTATCATACTAAATTCATAAATTGAGTGCCAATAAGCATGCCATAAGCATTATTATTTAAAGTCACAGCGGTAGCTGACAGGAGGGCTTCCTAATCCAAATGGGTAAGGTGGAGTAGGCTCCAATATCACGAGCGTTGTTTGGACCTGCAGCCACAAACACTTGAGAGTATTTAGGTCAGGCGTTAGCTTAATCTTCTTGATATGCTCAAAAAAGCTAACATTAACTCGGGATCCAGTGTACAAGATTACGATAACTTGAACAGTTTAAATAACAACCTCTACCTTGGTTAAAGTTCCACCAAAGTTAGGGAGACCTAGAGCCTCCTTAAGACAAAAAGTTTAGGCAAGTTTTTAGCTGTCTCAAAATAGTCATCTTCAATGGACTGTAGCATATGAACATTGTGAATTGGTTGGATCAGCGAGGCAGTAACCTGTTCAGTATCACTAGAGGTATAAATAACCTCAAGGCATCCCAATACTAGGCTAAAATAGGTATATTTACGTATCATGGCCTTATTTACTCCTTCAGAGTTCATCCAATGCCATGGCTACATGACATAATAGAGGGCACAGACTGCAAGGACAAGTTTGAACTCAGGAGGCCAAAAAGGTCAATTTTCAAGGCCTTACTGACTTGAAACATAACTTGGACCAACGCTGGGTGCAGGCGAGATATGCCCAGGTTGGTCCTGGGGATGTGCGTGATGCTTGGCCCTGCGTTACAGTCAGGGCGTTAAAAAGCACCTGCTACGTTCTCAACTCTGAAGGTTTGTTACATTTACTTGAGAAACAGGGATTTAAAACCTTTTCCTTTTATAATATTGCTAAATCAGGATGAGTCAATTTACATACAATTGCCCAAGTTTATACAAATTCCAGTTACAGGACCCAGGCTGATGGTAGCGTACACCTACTGGTTTGCTTAGGCTTAGCATCACTTCTGCTGATTGACGACTTCCCCCTTTTTTCTTTATGTTTTCACAAGTCCAACTTTCCTCGTTGGTCACCTTACTTAAATAAATCTCCATTTGTTTTACTTTTTTATGTGTATTTATCTAGTCCAGTTTGCCATTTCAAAGATACAAATTAACCAAATGTGTGCCATCTTTGCATGGACCCTTCTGTGCACCATCTTTGTGGGCGGATTTTTGTTTACCCTTACCTCAGCGGAGTGCTCCTTAGCAGTGGTTTAGCCCTCGCACTCCACCTCTACTGGAACTGGAGAGTTACAGATACGCCCCTTACATTAGTTGATTAACCCTGTTTTTGGTCTTGCCAAGACTTATTCCATGTGGAAGGTCTTTGAAGTGGTATTCAGGCACTTTGGCGGTGCACCGTGGTTGGATACCTTTGTTAATGGTAATGGCACTCTTGTTGGCGGTGTGTCAGCTGAGCGTTTCTCTGTTTGCTGCTCATGGTGCAATTTCCACCCTTTTAGCGAGTATATGGTGGGTATGGACTGTACAAAGCCTAGTGTTTGGGCTTCCAAGTTTCCCACCATTTCTCACGCTATAATAAAACCAGTTCTGTCTCCCTTCCTACAAGGGTTATGTGGTTGTGTCGGATTCTACCAAGGAACCATCCTGGGTGTTTTATGCATATAAAACTGTGTTGTGGGTGTTAGAGTTTATCAAGGTTTCAAAGCAATTCTTGGGGGCGGAAAAACCTTATTTTGCCACTTGACAACCTTACCGTGATTAATTTATGCACTGTGTATTTGGGCGTTTTGTATGCCCTTATTTTCATAAATTTACCTTTGTCTCAGGCTTATCTGTTTCCAACATTTCCAAAATGTTGTTTTTCCATGACGGTTTGGATACATCTAAAAGGGATTTTTGAGTGTGTCAAGCTTCCTCCGCTGGCTTTGATCATATGATTGAAGCTTATAGGGAAAGTTTACAATCTAATTTCAAGTAAGACAAGGTCATTTGGTCGTCATGGTCTCACCTAGGGTGGCCCCTATAGAATAAGGGCCTCAAAACTTGCGTGTGCCTCTGTAAAAGGAGGTTTTTACCCTTCCAATCCTTCATTTTTGGCAGAAATTGGGGTGAGCAGGGGTCTACCCCAAAACTAAATTAAATTTTCAGTTGATTCCGCCACTATGATGTAACCTGAGGCGTCCCCTATAAATATGGCGCCTGAGACTATTGATTTCTTTTGAATGGGGAAGAGCTCCCCATCATTTCTTCACCGTTTGGTGGAATCTGAAGGTTTGGATGAGTATAGCGTTATTTTATAAAAAAAAAACTAAAAAATTGATTATTCCTTGCACCAGATTCCCAGAGTGCAGGCCAGATAATCAATGAAGGTCCAGGGGTGATGACCTGAATAACAATGTACAACTGATCCACAGATCAGGTATGGGCTTGCTAACGCCCAGAAATGCGTTTTATAGTGCAAGTTATATACAAAAAATGAGCCAAGCATCAGCCTTTGCAACTTTGACATGTACCTTATTTCTGTATATCAATTACCCCAAAGAACCCGCGCTTGACCCCTACCATGATCCGCAGGACACAAAAAGAGAAAAATAATCAATTTACAATATGGAAATGTTATGCAACTGATAAAGATATGGTGTAATATATGGCCTCAATGTTGAGAGTTGCCAATTATCCCTCTCCATTTTCTGAGGCCAAAACTTATCATGGAGTCATGCTTATGCCTGACGAAGAATTTTCTGGCGAAGTAATGGTGTTGTCTACAAAAATAAAAAATATTCTGGATGTTTTTTGTTGACTGCTACCATTTCATCCCCTTTAGGTAAAATTAGCACAACTAGTTTGGTGGATAAAGGAGAATCTGAAAATTTTATTGACAAAGACCTTGCTGACTATCTTGAGTTGAGTTACTTGACAGGTGGTATGGCTAAGGGAGGGGCTTCCCAAGGTGTTCCCACACTGAAAGTTCCAGGGTTAGTGGATTATCAAGTTAGCAAATAACATTTGGCTGAAAAATTCCAAGCAATCAAATACCTCTTGTATTTCATCATTTGTGAGTGGAGAAAGCGAAAGTTTAATTTTAGGACCAACTCGAAATTTAGTACTATATTTTAACATTACAGAATGGCTATGAATTAGTTAACCCCATGTCTGAAGTGAACTCTCAGGACTTTTGCATCAATGACCCAAAGTCAAAACACTCAATCTAGCTCTGCTACTGAAGCCCTCTTTGGAGGTACTATTACTATCCCGTTTGGAGGGGCTGGAATCTTCATTTGATGCTTCTTCAGCCAAAGTACTACCCGCTCTTAATATTTTATTGTGATTTCAAACTCACCATAGATTTTGTGCGTATATCTTCTCCCATTTACCCCATGACTGCACGGGAGGAATCTGTCAGACAATTGCAAGTTCAATATTGTCAAAAGAGTGTTTTGGATGTTAAACAATAAAATCAGCCAAAAGACCTTGGTCGATTCCTGGTGATTTCCTCAAATTGGGTAACCTCTTTAATAGTAATCAGAAAAATAAAATGAGTTCATGCGGTCAGATTACACAGAATCATCAGCCAAATTTAGAAAGTTCATTGGAGGCTCCTCAGCTTCTTCTATTTTAACACAGCCTACACTGCGGAAACTGGCTCCATTTATAGGGTCAGAGTGGGTCCATCCGAGATCAAAACTTTTACAGTCTATTAATTGGGCCAAATATATGAAATAATTACCTAATAGACTAGTACTTCATGCTACCAACTTTTAATTTTGCATCCCATCCAAACGAGGTGAGTTTGAAAGATTCAATAGGTCAACAGTTAATATTACCTAATTTGGACTTTACTAAGCAATCTGAACTTTGAGCCTTGACCTTTTAAATACTACTATTGACTTATTAATAAAGGACACTTTTAATTCCTCACCATAACTAATAAGACCTTATAAAACTCTTACAATATGTAGTTTAGTTTTTATCTTTTTAGGATAAGTGGTTTGGGAAAAAACCTGTATCAAATTAATCCTTCAGTAGAGTGCTACATCTCTTGCAAATAAATTGTTGAAATTTTAGGTGCAAAATGCACCAGCGAGCACAAAAACCCCTAAAAATAACAAGTAATACTCATCACAGGGGTCCCTGTAAACCACATAGCTCCTGTTTAAGAATGACAACTATGCCAAACCCCAGGATAGCGGATTTAGAGCATCAACTAGCCATTGATTTGTCTCGCCTCAAAAGGCTTGAGCAGCACTCAATTCCAAAACCCCTTTCAGATATAAGGTTACCCCAGTTTAGGGCAGTATTGCATCCTTCATTTTCATTTATGAATCTGCGATGGAAGTAGCAACTGGCCAAAAAAGAACCCAGTACATCCTTTCTTGATTGATTTATATAGCTCAAGAAATAGTGATTCCCAATATGATCAACCTCAGCACCTGGTCAGAGGTTAAACAAGCGCTTATTGACGAATTTAGTTCCAGCAGAGTTTACAATGCCAAAAAACAAGCCTTTATGTGCCTTAGTCTGTAAGAGGGATAAATGGTCACCTATTTTTTTAAGCGGTTCTATAGGTAATACCAACCTCTGCTGACTGCAAAAATGCTACCTATTGTCGACGTCATTGCTGCCATTTTAAGTGGGTTGAAATCTCACCCTTCTAAAGCTCAGCATCTTATTTCTGTAAAGCGCTACCTTCAGACTATCTAAGATATCAAAGATGATCTGATGGATGTTGCGGATATGTATAACGCTGAATACACTACAAGTGTTGGGTCAAACCCCCAGGTGTTGGTTATTGAGAATTATTCATTTGTAGACCCACCAAAGGTGGATATGATGATCACTATGGGCACCTTACGTTGGGTACTACTACACCCAGCAAACCTGAGGTTCTCAAGCCAGTAAGTCATAATCCATCTTCGTCAATGGGGCTGCGCTTCCTGCCCCCACTTTATCACCAAGATCATCTGTTATCAGACAATGAGCCTCTACAAGTGGCCGCTTTGACTGCTCCTAAGCGTAAACCCCTCTCTTGGGTGATGGTTGCTTCCACCACTAATGGGGTAAATGTCTAGGTCGCAACAGCTAAACTGGATGTTTCCTCAAAGCTCACAGCCGCTGATCAACATAAAACTGGCGTAGTTAAAGCACCCACTTCCACAAAGGTATCTCCTCCATTCAACTCTCATCCTAAAAGTGTATTTATGGGGCAGCCCAAGTGTCAGGATTTCACCAAATTCGCATATCTCCAAAAAATCCCTTTCCTCAATTCCCCTAGTATTATCAGAAGGAGCGAGCAATCTATCACAATCTATCAAAGTTAATGATCAATTGAATCCAGATCAACTGATTGAAAAATTGATCGCTCAGAGATTGATTCACTTTGATAGATTGTAAACCGTAAAAAGGCCTATAAATATTTCCTCTTTTCGAAAATAAAAATTAGGTTTAGTTTAACCTGTATTTTCTTATTTACTTCATTGCATTTTTGGAGAATTCGCCCAGTGTAACTTCGAGATAAAACCTGCCCCATTGGAAGTGTAATTCAAAACTTCCAGACTAAGCGTGTCCCTTCTAAGGCAAAAGTCAAAGCTATTAAATTCCAAAGCCTCCCCCAAAAGTTGTGGCAGCTACAATGCTCCCTTTAAAAGTCCTAGGGTATATGAGCGCCAAAGAGCCCTCCCCTGTGAGGAGTTCAATAAGTTTTCTCAGCCCCCATATAACAAATTGATGAGGTGCATTGACAATGCCTCTGATGATGAGTCTGAAGGGAGTGGTGGAGAAGCAGGCTATTATGTTTTGGGAGCCCCAATGGAAGTGTATATTCTGGATAGATGAGGACTAAAAAATGATATAATTATGATATAATGGTGAACCTATTTCTAACATAAGTTGGGGTTTTCAGAGGTAATTGATACTGTCAGTGATGCTGACCAGCTTATTGGGACAGTGATCCGATCTACCCAAAAGGTTCATACCCTCCAATATATCAAGGATAAATATCATGAAATGGCTCAACGCCTGTCACCACTTTCCATTTGAAGAAGTTTCTTGCCCACCCCACTACTTTTCATAGCCCGATAACTAAGGTAGAGGTTGTTATCAATAAGGTGCAAGTTATAGCCATCCTTGATATGGGTTCTCCAGTAAACGTGGTTTCTTCAAAGCTCATTAATAAAATTATGTTGACGCCCAACTTAGACTATTCCCGCGAGTCTGGAATTGTGGGGCCTAATAACACATGAGAAATTGAATCCTATTCTTCTTACCCATATGTATTAGGAACTCGTCCTGTCTGCCCCCGATGTGGCATTGGAAAATAATACATATGACTTTCTCATTGTCATGCAATTCATGATTGAGTAAGATGGAGCTATTAACATGGAACAGGGATTTCTTTCCCTTCTCAATTACAAATTTCCCCTAGTCTTTACCAGCGTGAGCCTAAAAAGAAAGTTCACACATGCGTAGTTGAGACCCTTCTTCCGCCCTTACCCTTACTTATACCACATTGGGCAGAAACAAAAAGAAGCTTCCTGATTCCATGGATGCTTCAGAGGGCCTCCATTGTATGCATCAGAGAAGGTAGTAGTAAAATCAGGTGAACAAAAGGTGAATGACACCAAGATTACTGTGAAAATCCCCCACAACTACATAATGCACTTAACAAGCATTGATGGGATAAGTCCTTTTGGACTTTTATGTTGGGTATCCTTGCTCTTGCCTATAAGAGATCCATAAATCTCCTGCTGGGGAATTACCTAACAAGGGTATTGTCGTAAAGAAGTATCAGGAGTTTGCAAAGCCTTACTGATTTCTAATTTGAGGACATCTGGCATTTCCTTATATTGAGTCTATGTTAGATATGGGCATACCTACGGATCAATTGATATTTGCTTTGTCCCACGTAAACTATTTGAGGATCTTAACCCAACTGAGCTTAATAAATTCATTCTTTAATGGAGTTTTATAGCGGCACCTTATCTAGATATAATACTGATTATGGAAATATGAAGAATTGACTCATACAATAGATGTTGGTGATGCCAAGCTTATTCAATTTAAGCCTTATTGGAAATCAAGAGTTGAGGATCTCCAGATGAGGATGGAGCTTAAACAGCTTCTGGACGCAGGGCTGTTAGTGCCTTATCAAAGTCCTTGGTTATCCCCTCTCAACATTATAAAAAAATGGAGGTCATTGGGTAGTTATGGACTACAGTAAGTTGAACAACCTTACAAAGAAGGATAGCTATCCTATCCCCTGCAATGACGATGCCCTAGCTCAACTCTCGAGTCTTAGCTACTTATTCCGCCAAGGACTTCGCTAGCAGTTATTGGCAAATGGACCTCTCTCCTCAAGATCAGGATAAATGCGCTCTGATTTGCTGTGATGACCTATTCCAACCCACCAACTACCTCAGGGGTTATGCAATGCTCCTGCAACTTTCCAGCGAGCCATGGATCACCTCTTTCTGGTTCTAAAATTTAGCTGCGTCATAGTCTATCTTGATGAAACCACGCTGTTATTCAAGAACTTTAATGAGCATCTTATCCACCTAAAAGAAGTTACAACGCCTGGGGCTTTTATCATCAAATTGAAACTTCCAAATTCACGTTCTTCCAGGAGAAGCTTTATTTTCTTAGACACACCATCTCTCAAGTTGAAATTCAGTCTTTACAAGATAAGGTCGCAGCTATATCCAAGATGCTGGCGCCCAAAAACCCTTAATGACATCCGGTATTTGTGGGCATGATGGGTATTAACATCAAAATATTCCTTAAGTTTTCCCAGATCAGATGGCCCCTTGTCCGCCTAATGGCTAAAACCACTTCATTCCATAGGGTATGGAACAAAAAGCTGATTTTGAGACCCTGAAGGAGTTAATGCAACAAAAACCAATCCTCCGCCACCCTGACTATAGCAAACCCTTTATGTTATTAATGGATGCCTCTTATTATGCCTTTGGAGCTATTTTGACACAGCTGAAAGAGCATGAGTCGATCATCCTGTTTCCTATTTCAGCAAAATACTCTCCAAAGCTGAACGCAACCAAAGCGTCACTGAGAAAGAGTGCCTAGAAATACTGATTGCTGCATAACACTACTGGCCCTACTTATATGGGACTTCCTTCAATGTGATTACTGACCACGTATCCTTAATGTAGTTGCAGAATATGAAGGACTCACGGGACAGTTGGCTCTCTGGGTCTTAAGCTCCAGCATTTTAACGTGGAAATTGAGCATTGGGTGGGAACTAGCCATATGAACATTAATGGGGTGACACAGCTGCCTGCCCTTCATTTTGGTAATAGTGAAGCTGAGAGGTTACATGACCTCCTGATAATTCCTGGTGTTTGGGGGGATGAGGATAAACCTGTAAAAAATGCTAACTTGGCACTCCCGCAACACCAAGGTGGATGTGGGAAGCTATAAAAAGAAGGTAGGAGTAGAAGGTTGCCCCATCTCCGGCTATCTGAGCGAGTACCAGGAATAATAGAGGCCCATTCTATATTAGGTCATAGTGGGGTACAGAAGACATATAGTGGGTTAAAGAACGCTATTTCTGGGAGGGCATCATGGAGACCATAACTGAGATCTTGGATGCCTGTATGACCTGCAAAAACAAATTAGCTTCAAAACCCGTTATTAATACCAACCCACTACCCCTCTATAACCCTTCTACACCATGAGTTTAGATGTGGTTGCACCTCTACCCCAAACGACTGGGGTAGATCGATATATCTTAGTTGGAATTGACCATTTTGCCAGTGGGTTGAAGCTATGGCTCTACCTGCTAAAGCTGCCAAGGCTACGGCCAATTCCTCCATCAGAATATTTTTGCTCAACATGGTTGCCCCTAGGTTCTTCTCTGTGATAATGGGAAAACTTTACCTCCAGAATAGTAAAGATCCTCGCTACTACCATTTAATGCAACTGCTCTTTTTGGCCCCTTATAACCCTCGACAAATGGTACCTTGAAGAGAGCTAATGGGATCCTGGTTTCTATACTACAAAAAATGGCCACCTTAGACCCCCTTCATTGGGATCAGTACTTACCAAGTGCTCTCTTGGCCTACTGTATCAGTTGCCTTAGACTCTTTAAAATGTCTACTTTCCGTGTGTTGTATGAACGAGAACCTGGGGTATCAGCATTATTAGCCAAAGACATTTTCACTGATAGGACTGCCCCTGAGCAAGCCAAGAAGAAGTTGGCCCAGCACATCATTCAGTTGAAATCAGAGGCTATGACTAATTCATCCAAAATGGTTACAAAAGAGGGTCAAGCCACTAATGAGCTCCGGCCCCCACTTCCTTCCTTAAATTATCTGAATTGATGCTTTACTACCATAATTGTATCATCCCTAGAAGAGAGAAACTTAGGTTTTTTAAAGAGAGTCCTTTTGTAGTCACTTACAAGAAAGGGGAGGAGCTTCATAAAATCCCTTCCTACAGGAGTTACTATCAACGGAGTTCATGGCCAATTCTTGCGCTTTATTCTCCACCATACACTCTTTAAGGGGGTGATGTCAGACAATTAAAAGTACCATATTTAAAAGGAATGTTTTGGATAGAAACGATAATAAAATTAGCCAAAAGACCTTGGTCAACTTCCTGTAGAACCCTTAAATCAGGTTGACTCTTCTGATAATAATCAGGCAGCAAAATGAGTTCAGGCAGTCAGATTACACCAAATCATTAGCTAATTTTTGGGGAATTCAATGGAGGCTCCTCCCCAGGCCTCTTTTATTTTAGCACAGCCTACACTGTGGAAACTGGCTCCTTTTAAGGGTTAGAGGGGCTCATCCATGTGCAAAACTTTCCAATCCATTAATTGGGTCAAATATATGAAATAATTACCTAATAGACTAGTCCTTGCTGCTCCCAATCTTCAACTGGCCGTTCTATCCAAAAGAGGTGAGTTTGAGAGATCAATAGGTCAACAGTTAATTTTACTAATTAGGACTTTACAAAGCAATCCGAAATTTGAGCCTTGACCTTTTTTTTAGTACTAGAACCTTGACCTTTTAATAACTACTATTGACTTATTATGAGGGACAATTTTAATCCCTTACCTCAACTAATAAAAAACTTTATAAACCTCTAAATGTTTTTAGTTTAGTTTTATTTTTTAGTATAAGTGGTTTGAGAAAATTCCTTATCAAATTAATCCTTCAGTAGTGAGCTAAATCTCTTGCGGAATAATTGTTGAAATTTTAGGTGTAAAACTCACATGCGAGAACAAAACCCTTAAAATCTAATAGAAGCAGCGTTGGATGTGTGGGTCATTGTCATGGATTGGAAGAAGAAGTTTAGACTGGCCTGCCAGTCAGGGTGCGTAAGCATCCAGAAAGCAAGCCAGAATGCCAGAGGCATTGCCAACCATGTGACTTGATATGGAGCCAGGAATTAGGATACAACAAAATGGTGGTGGAACGTCAGGGCTAAGAGTATCCCAACAGCAAACCACACTGAATAAATTTCGGACCCAGGAGTTCTGCTAACAGGGGTGGAAACTACTGGGATAGTTTCTGCGAGATTCTTGGTTGTTAAGACCATTTTGTTGGGGGTAAAAGAGAGGTGGATTTTCTCTTGTAGTTGGCAAACATAGGGCCATAAGATCCCTGTATATTGCTGCCAAAAGGTCATGAGAACTGGGTTGTAGCGCCAAAAATTTTGAACTTTTCAAGTCCAATTGGCAATAGAGGGAACCACGGTAATCAAGAGAATTGGTATGGCCCACTCAGAGTTCAGGGCAGCGGACCACCAGGCAAACACCATATGAAATGTGGTTGAAAGGAGGGAGATAAACATTTGGGGTTTTTTAATAAAATTTTTTTATTTGGGAAATAAAGTAGAAAAATTGACCAACAATCTTCTCAGTGCCTTACAACTGATTAAATAGTGTTTGATTGGTGAAATTGTGGTTGGGATCCACAAATTTGGCCTAACCGGAGAATTGGATGGTAGAGGGGGGTTTATTCTTTGGGAACCGTCATTGCAAAATTTGGTGGTGGGCCAAGTCTCTGTCAGTTTGACCTTAAATGTCTGGACCAGGGGTTGATTATGTTTCTGATGTTTAGCATAATGGCGTTTGGCCTGACGAGCGACAGGAATCCCCCAAAACCATCCAATATAGGGATGGGACCATTTGGTTGGGAACGGGTTTGGGATGGCCAACCCACCCGCGATTGGCCAATTAACCATTTGTTTGGTCGATAGAGGCCCATTGGGCGCAACGCCTGAATTACTATTGGAGGGTTTTAAACTAATGGCGATGGCGCCCAATATTTGTTCTGCTGATTTTAGGGTCAAATTGGAACCATCAGGCGATCCAGCCAATGTTTCTTTCTTCATGCTTTTACAACCATTTGAATTTTGGCCATCAACCCAATTGCCACCCAAATTATAGCTGACTTATTTCAGTTTGATAATCTCAGCATAGATTTCATTGATTCCCCACAACAGTTCTGCTGAGGTGAGTGAGGAAATTGGGGGTGGGATCTGAAGTGGACGGGCTGTCACCCATCGCTCATCGACTATGTGGGCGATATTGCCTTGGGTGATGAGGGGTACTGCCATCCTCTTTGGTGTTTTCTTACTTGGGAACGGAAAGATAGCTCAATTGAGAGCCAAAGGAAACTCCCTGAAACTTACATTACACTTTCCTTTTCCCAAAGGGATGGCCCCCCCACCAGGAAACTGCACCAGAGCCACGTTCTTATGCGCTTTGGGTAACTTGATAGCCATAATTGTCGCAGCCTTCTGCAGCAGGTGGGGAGCCTCAGGGTGGGATGTGTGGAAAGCGTCAACCAGGTCCATACAATTCGTGCAATCGCGCACCTTGACTCAACTGTTTTCATAAGCTGGATATCCTTTACAGGCCACAAGGTATTGGACTAATCATCATGACTTCTGAGATGCTAGGATGGCCTCCACTTCAGCTTCCTCCTCATTGTTGATGATGATTGGTTCTGGGTCCATGGGAATCACACCCTTGAGGGGCGACAGCTGGGATACATGGAAAACTGGGTGTTGCTTCCAATGTGCAGGAAGCTTCAATCAAAATGCCCTAATACCCAATACCTCCTCCACTAAGTGGGGGCCTGAACGCTTGCTGGCGAATTTGCGGGAAGGGGTTTGGATTTGCAAATGGTGGGTAACGAGCATGACATAGGAACCCACCTTAAAGTCATAACCTGGAAGGCGCTTATAATCCGCAAATCACTTGTAGTCATCGATAGCTTTAGTAAGGTGTTCCCACACTAAAGCTTGGTTCAATCAAATATGGCCAGCATGATCCGCGGCGGCTTGCACTTCTGGTCTCAAGCATGCCCCAACTGAGAATGATGGGTTATAACCCAACGTTGCTTTGTATGGTGAGAAACCTGTGGAAGCGTGAGTCCCATTATTATATGCGAATTGGGCAAGAGTCAGGTCATCAGCCCAGGTATCTTGCGCTGCTACTGCATAACAATGCAGATACTGTTTAAGAACTTGGTTAACCCACTCGTTCTGGCTGTCAGACTGGGGATGATACGCCATGGATCAACAGGGGGTTCTTAAGGATTGACAAGAGTTCGCTCCAAAACTGGGCGGTAAACTGGGTACCCCTGTCACTAACGATTTACTGGGGAAGGCCAAACATTGAAAACACATGGTGATTGAATAGACGCGCCATTTCTTCTGACATAATTGCAGAAGTACCAGGAATGAACAGGGAAAATTTGGTAAAGCAATCTACCACCACCATTACTGCTGTGAAACCATTGGAGCAGGGGAGTTTGACAATGAAATCTATGGACACCAAGGTCCATGGAACTTCCGCATGTTGTAAAGGGTGCAGGAGGCCATTTTTTCTGGAACGATCTGACTTGGCCCTAATACAAGTACCACAATTGGCGATCCAAGTTGGAACCTCTTTGGTCAGTCCTGTCCAGTTAAAGGTTCTCTTGATCAGATCGATGCATTTCTTGTTATTGGGGTGTCTGACCGCAAGGGGATCATGGTGTGCACGGAATACGTTCAGGTGGATGGAGGGAGGCACTCAAACACAAGAACAAAAGTAGATGAGACCTTCTTCTAAAGAATATAGAGAGTGTTTGGGGCTTGAGTGAGTCAAGTGTTCAATCAACTCCACACCCTCAGGACAGGCCATTTGACCGGCTAGCACCTGGGCCAATAATGGATCGTCGGGCAACAATATGGTGGAGGAAACAATGGAGGGAGCAATTGATAGGATTTGAGTAGCAGGGGTCATGGTAATGAGATCCACTTCCTCAGGTTCCGAGGGACAGTGAGCTGGATTACAGCTTAGGAATTGAGAAGGACATTTAGCGTACCCTTGACAAATTCATATTTGAAGTTAAACTGCACAGGTCCCAATAGGTTTGGGCTTGCCGGTGTGCCAATTTTTGGGGTTTGTGAAAATAAAAGAGAGCTTGGTGATCTGTGCAAACCGTTAACACATGACGAGCACCTTGCAACAGGTACTGCCAATGAGTTAATGCCCATGAAACAGCAGCCAGTTCCTTGTCATAGATGGCCCAGGACTGCTCCGTAGCAGTGAAGTTCAGGAGAAATAAGCGACTGGATGTTCGAGACTATCGTGGTCCTGAAGCAGCACTGCACCCACAGCTACTGACGAAGCATCACATGCGACAATATATAGTTTGGTGAAAATGACATGTTTCAAAATGGGAGGGGACACGAACACTTCTTTGATCACTTTGAACGCCTGCTGGCATTTGGGGTTCCAACAAAATGGTACGTTTTTCCCTGTGAGGGGGTGGAGCGGGGCGGCCAACTGGGAAAATGTGGGGGAGAATTTCTTTAAGAAAATGATAGTACCCAAGAAACTTTGAAGCTGCTTCTGTGTAGACGGGGTTGGCCATTCTTGGATTGCATCTAATTTGTTGGGGGGGATGGCTACCCCTTCTTTAAGTACCAGGTTTCCAAGAAATGTAACCTCTTCCTTGTAATACTCACATTTGGAAGCTTTGAGGAACAGGCCTGCTTTGTGCAAAGCAACCACCACTGCTTCTAAGTTGTTAGCATGTTGCTCGGGAGTTGGGGAATGGACTAGGATATCATCAGGATAAGCAATAGCACACGAAAACTGGAGATCCCCTAACGCATTGTTGACCATTCATTGAAATGTAACGGGAGCATTTTTCAACCCAAAGGGCATTACGCGAAATTGGAATTGCCCCGCCTCATTCAGATTGTTGTCAACCATTCTTGTCCTTCCATTGCTCAAATCTGATTGAAAGCGTTCACCAAATCCAATTTTGAAAGGACACAGGATTTGGCGATTGCCTGACTGATTGTCTGCTCCAGGGCAATGGGTAGGGGTCTGTAACTGTGATTTTGTTCAGATGACTGTAATCTACTCAAGGGCAGAGCGATCCATCCACTTTCTTTGCAAATACAATAGGGGAAGCGATGGGAGACATTTCTTTAAAAAACCAGCCTTTTTTTAACATATCGTCCAACCAGGTATTGAGTGCAATTTCTTCTTCCGCCATATGGGGATACAACGGGCAATTGATATTCACCAATTCCATGGTTGTCCAAAATCCACAATCATACCTAGTATGTTTCAGCAGATGGTCCACCTTTTCCATGTCAAAAATCCTGCGATATGACATTAAATTTTCGGGGAACTCAGCTGGAATGCCCGCGGAAGTGACTAGGGTGGTGTTAGAGCCAGTTCCTTGGATTTTCTCGAGGGTGTTGATCAGAGGGAACTCTCCTTCCAAATTGTCATTAGCAAAAGACAACGTATTTGATTCCAAATGAATCCTTACATGTTTGCCGGCGCCACCATCCCACCCCAAGATCACCGGAAATACCAGGTTTGGCATGGCCGAAAAACAGTCATAGAAAGTATATTGGTGAATTGAGAATTATATCAGTTGGCAAACAACATATGAAGACTGATAAGCAGAGGAGGCCACCATTACTGAGGAGCCCACATCCATATCCAGTTTTAGTTATTGTGCCAACTCTACACTCATGAAGTTCCCCGCTGCTCCAGTATCCACCAGAGCTTCAAAGGAGACATGGTGGGAACTGATACTAATTCTCATGGGTACAAGAAAATAAGCGCAATTTTGTTTATTGGGAGAAATGATTGACTCATGGGCGACTGAAGAAATGATAAGTGGGTCAGGACCAGGGTCAGGATTCTTAGCTGGAGTGAAAATTGGAAGGACCAGGACTTGGCTAATTGTTTCCTTTGTCTGGGCTTGAACAGAATCGTCAAAAGTTATCTCTGGGAATGCTAACTCGGACTCAGGAGTTCCAGCAGAGTTGGAATCCATATCCGCTACTATTTTAGTGTAGGGCACACTGTCTACACCATCATTGAGAAATCCTATCATGAAATTCCTTTCCTGATATGAGGAAAAGTGGTGAGGCAAAGCTGTGATAGTAGTTGCGGTAACACCTATTTGATCTATTGATCCTTGGGTGGTAGACCAAACCACGTGGTGAGCGAAAACTGAATCTAAACTCGCTCTAAAGACTGCCTGAAGCATGTTGATAGATAGTTCCGACATGGGAGCCAGCTCACAAAAGGTAGAGATCAAAGAAGCCAAACTAAGAGCTTCGCCATGGCAAAGAGCAGTTTAAATAAATGGTCTTATTGGGACAAAAGGGGGCTCAAGGCGGCTGATACAACAGTTTTCAGGGAGGCAGGGTCTCCTTTTTGTGTGGAAGAATGTAAAAGATCTCTCACCCAGAGACGAGCCTTCCTGTCCATGGCATCTAACAATGTGAGAACTTGTTGGGTATCAGATATTGCAGAAGCGTTATTGAGTTTGATTGTTGTGTGCATTTGTACTTTGGTGAGTGCATCCAGAACCTGATTGGTGATTTCTTGGGAAGGGATACTCTATATTTTCCCCAGGTCAGAGGAAATAGGAGGAGATGTGATCGTCACTTCTTGGGTAGCTTGAAGGAGTTTTGCAAGAATAGAGCGAATGCTTCTCCCAAAGTCAGAGAGTGACCAAATTAGCAACAAACAGCATACAACTAATTGCACGTTCATCTGATAGAGAGTAACCATTGCGGCGCCAAATCCAAAAATCAAGGCGGAACTGGCTGGAAGTAATGGTTGGTCGATTATATCATGGAAACAGCAGAAGAAGTTTAGACTAACCTGCCAGTCAGGGTGCATAAGCATCCAGAAAGTAAGCCAGAATGCCAGAGGCATCGCTGACCATATGACTTGATATGGAGCTGGGAAATAAGAAACCACAAAATGGTGGCAGAACGTCAGGGCTAGGAGTATCCCAACAGCAAACCACACTGAATAAATTTCGGACCCAGGAGTTCTGCTAACAGGGGTGGAAACTACTAAAATAGCTTCTGCAAGTTTCTTGATTGTTAAGACCATTTTGTTGGGGGTAAAAAAGAGGTGGATTTTCTCTTGTAGTTGGAAAAACATACGGCCATAAGATCCCTGTATATTGCTGCCAAAAGGTCATGAGAACTGGGTTGTAGCGCCAAAAATTTTGAACTTTTCAAGTCCAATTGGCAATAGAGGGAACCACGGTAATCAAGAGAATTGGTATGGCCCACTCAGAGTGCAGGGCAGTGGACCACCAGGCAAACACCATATGAAATGTGGTTGAAAGGAGGGAGATAAAAATATGGGGGTTTTTTAATAAAATTTTTTTATTTGGGAAATAAAGTAAGAAAAATTGACCAACAATCTTCTCAGTGCCTTACAACTGATTAAATAGTGTTTGATTGGTGAAATTGTGGTTGGGATCCACAAATTTGGCCTAACCGGCGAATTGGATGGTAGAGGGGGGTTTATTCTTTGGGAACCGTCATTGCAAAATTTGGTGGTGGGCCAAGTCTCTGTCAGTTTGACCTCAAACGTCTGGACCAGGGGTCAATTGTGTTTCTGACAGTTAGTATGATGGCGTTTGGCCTGACAAGCGACGGGAATCCCCCAAGGCCATCCAATATAGGGATGGGACCATTTGGTTGGGAATGGGTTTGGGATGGCCAACCCGCCCATGCTCATTTGATTAACCATTCGTTCAGTTGATAAAGGCCCATCAGGCGCAACGCCTGAATTGCTATTGGAGGGTTTTAAACTAATGGCGATGGCGCCCAATATTTGTTCTGCTGATTTTAGGGTCAAATTGGAACCATCAGGCGATCCAGCCAATGTTTCAATCTTCATGCTTTTACAACCATTTGAATTTTGGCCATCAGCCCACTTGCCACCCAAATTAAAGCTGACTGATTTCAGTTTGATAATCTCAGCACAGATTTCACTGATTCCCTGCAACAGTTCTGCTGAGGTGAGTGAGGAAATTGGGGGTGGGATCTGAAGAGGATGGGCTGTCACCCATCACTCATCAACTACTTGGGCGAGATCGCCTTAGGTGATGAGGGGTATTACCATCCTCTTTGGTGTTTTCTTACTTGGGAATGGAAAGATAGCTCAATCGAGAGCCAAAGGACACTCCCCAAGACTTACAGTCAATGAGAAGTTAGCTAAAGGCGCAATATTGCAACATAACTCTTGGGTATGCTCCCCAACTCTCTTTGTGGAGAAGGCTGATGGTACTATATGCATGCACAGGTTATGGGAACCTAGACAATGTCAAAGTACCAGATTTACATCCCTTCCCATTGAACTCTCAGATTGTGCAGTATTCGGAGAAGGCCAGAGTCTTCTTCAAACTGGATTGCTTAAATGCTCTTAATCAGATCCAGATCAAGAAGGGCCAGGAGTGGCTCACTTTGTTCTAAACCCTAAAAGGAATTTCCAGTTTTGAGTTATACCATTTTTGGCTTAAATATGCACATGCTAACACTCAACGTCTTATAGATGCAGCCTTGGGGTACTGCTGGGTGTGTGAGTGGTGGTCTACATGGACGATATTCTGGTGTTTTCCACTGATCATGAGTCTCATGCAATACATCTGCAGCTAGTGGTGGAGTGTTTAAGGGCAGCAAAACTACTTTAAATATAAGAAAGTGGTAATTCTATAAGTCACAGATCACCTTCCTGGGCAACGTCATGTTTGACCAAGGCCACTTGATCACTCCATACAAGGAGAAGGTGATTTGCTAGTGGCTCATCAAAACATCAGTCAAGGAATTGAGGAGTTTTTTGGTTACATGTACGTCCTGATGAAATTCAAACCAAATCTTTCTGAGGTGGCGGCGCCCTTGTATAAGGCGAGTGGGATAAAGTGCCCCCATTGGGCCCCAGTTTTGCAGGATGCCTTCCAAGCGGTAAAGTGCGCCCAGATGTTTATGTCCGTCCTTCGCCATGTCAATCCCTGAAACGGAGTTTATTGTGGCTTCTGATGCCTCCAACTTTGCCATAGCAACTGCCTTATTACAAGTAGGCGGAGATGGGATAGAGCATCCAATGGGATATTTTTCCAGGAAGATGTCTCTACCAGAGTTAAACTACGCCATTTTATGACCAAAGTTTTATTAGCAGAGGTAGAAGTGCTGAGCTATTGGCGTCATCATTTGCATAGCTCATCACTTCCATTATTCATCCATATCAATCACCGTGCCTTGTTGTACTACCGCGCACTTCATGTTCTGACCTCATGGAAAACCCTCTGGCATGAGACTATGGCACAATTTGTGTTTTCTTATGAGTTTACAAAGGGCCAGGGGATTGGTTTGGCGGGTGCTTTGAGCCTAACCCCTGTGTTATGCCCAGATCCAAAGGAGGTAGAGTTACACAACACCCACTTGATGATTCATCGGGGCCAGATTGTGTTCCAACATCCCTCCCCTGTGACCCACAGGTCAGCACTTGCTCCTCTGGAAAATGCGGAGGAATATGATATGTTCAGAAAGGTGTTCCTTTCACAGCCCTTGTCAACAGAATATAATAAAGTCCTCACCAAGAGCAAGTTAAATCATGAAAATATCACCAGGGGTTATCACATTAAGGATGAGATGGTGTGGTTTCAGAAACGCCTATGGGCTCACGCCAAACTCCTTTGCCTGGAAACCATCTGGGATCATCATGACGGAATTACCGCTTGACACCTTGGGAAGGTGAAGTCTCTGGAGCTGATCTTCCAAACCTACAATTATAAGGGGTTAGCTGCACAGGTTGCTAAATATTATAAGCTGTGCTTGGTTTGCAACCAAATGAAAGCAAAATCACCAGCCATTCGCTGGGTTGCTGGTACTGGTTCAGAAGCCTGAAGGCCTTGGAATTTCATATTAATTATTTTCATTGTAGAGTTACCTGCGTCGTATGGTTATTATGCAAATATGGTAGTGGTGGACCGTTTCAAAAAGATCGCCCATTTTTTCCCCTGTAGAACCACTGTAACTGTGGCTGAGATGTCTAGCCTTTTGTATATCATGTGTTTGCCCTTCATGGGGTGCCCAGGAGATAATTAATTATTGTGGTCCTTAATTTACCTAAGTCTTTTGGGAAGAGTTGTGTAAAATTATTCAAATTCGCCCCTGCCGTTCTACTAACTCCCCCCAGGCAGATGAGCAGAATAAACGATTAAACCAGTGCTTGGAACATTTCTGCGGCGTTACACTGCTGCGGATCATTTGGATTTAATTCCACATCTCCCAAAGCCTATTTTAGCTATAACAAAGCCCAACTTGCATCAAGTGGTTGTTCCCCTTATCTTCCAACTTTGGCTTCAATTTCGCCTTCAACATGGAGATGAGTTGTATATCCAAGGTGGAAGCGGTGGTGGAATATGCAAAAACAATTAAGAAAGTACACCAAGGGCTGAACAACTACTTGGATGCAGCTATGCAAGCTTACAATGAGAACGCTGATGATAAGAAACAAGTCAGTCCAACATACAAGGAAGGAGAACTCGTGATGCTGGATATAAATAATATCCCAATAAAACAACCATGCATAAAACTTAGAAAAGAGGATAGGGCTCTACTTCATAGCCGGAAATGTGGGCCACGCCCTGTACCAGCTAGATATTCCTGAATTGGTCCAGGTTTTCGTTTTCTTTCATGAAAGAAAGCTGACGTTGTTTGAGGGCCCTACCAGCAACTCCAGAGGATTATCTTATTGATGGGCGCCAGAGTGGGAAGTGAAGGAGATTGTATCTATGCCATATAAGAAGAAGACTAGAGTATCTTGTATCCTAGAAGGGATTTGATGCAGTGAAAACAGTTGAGTACCATTATGTGACTTCGCTTATGCCAAGATTCTATTGAAGTTTTCCACGAGCGTTTCCCAGAGGCTGCAGAATCTAAGCCAAAGAAAGAAATAGATGCCATGAAACTGGACCTGCCCACAATAACTTTCTTGGAAAAAGCCCTGGAGGGGGTTGGAGTCCCAAAAGAACGAGAGGGTAACATCATGGCTACATGACATTATTGAAGGCACAGACTTCAAGGATAAGTATGGACGTCAGAAGGCCAAAAATGTCAACTTTCAAGTCCTTCCTGAATTTAAACATGCCTTGGACCAACGCTGAGTGCAGGCGAGATATGCCTAGGTTGGTCCTGAGGATGTGCGTGATGCTTGGCCCTGCGTTACAGTCATGGCGTTAAAACACAACAGTTACTTTTTCAACTCTGAAGGTTTGTTACAGTTACTTGAGGAACAGGGATTCAAAAGCTGTTCCGTTTATAATATTGCTGAGTCATGACGAGTCTTTTTAAAATCAATTGCTCAAGTTTATACAAACTTCAGTTACAGGACAATGGCTGATGGTAGCGTGCGCCTATTGGTTTGCTTAGGCTTAGCACCACTTCAACTGATCAACAATTTCTCTTCCAGTGTTTAATTATATTATATAAAGACTAAGTTTCCTCGTTAGTCACCTGCCTTAAAAAATTTCCATTGGGTTTACGTTTTTATGTGTATTTATTTAGTCCAGTTTGCCATCTCAAAGATACAAATTAACCAAATGTGTGCCATCTTTTCATGGACCCTTCGGTGCATTATCCCTCTGGGCGGTGCTTTGTTTACCCTTACCTCAGCGGAGTGCTCCTTAGCAGTGGGTTGGCTCTCGCCCACCACCTCTATTGGAACTGGAGTGTTACAAATATGCTCTTTATAGCCAATCCGGTATTCCTGTCTCAAATGGGGCTCATAAGACTTAATATCTAACGTCTTCATAACCCCCTTCAGATTCGTCATTAGAGGGGTTGTCTATGCACATCAGGAGGGTTCTAGGAGGGAAGTTAAAGGTAGGAACATAAGCTTCACAGCTTCCTTGGTGAGACCCACACTGTTAGAAGCCCTTTTCAAGTGGCAGAAGTTGTCTTGGGTGATCAATTGACATGTTAGGCATGGGAGCGGGCGTTTTAGCATTAAGGGCGTTTGCCTTGACAATAGTTGGCTGGCAGGAGTTGCACTTTAGAGACAGGTTAAGACCTGGGAACATCCATAGATTTAAGGGGCGGCGTCACAGAGGAGCAGGACGTTTGAGCCACTAGGAGAGGCCTCTTAGTGGAGGGCTTGGAGCGGGGCAGAGTCTCAACTGATGGCATAAGATGAACATTATGTGCAGGTGAGGTTTGAGAGTGCTGCATTGTCATCGTTGGTGCACTCTAGCTAGTTGTCCTAGAAATCTAGAACTCACGTGGAAAAGGAATGACAGGTTTAAGACGCACCACATGAGCTAGTTAAGAAATGGTTAAAGAGCACAGGAGGGCCATGGGATCATCATAGAGATTTTTGGCTGAGCTATGGGTAAGAAATATTTAATGACCAAGACTTGGGGTTTTAACACAGCTAGTTGGGTAGTATTAACGTTACAGATATCTGCAAACCCTAGAAGATCCTCCTTGATATAGCGGACATTTTGAACGCTTTTCACAGAGATAATAAGCATCTCCAGGGAAGGGTGAGAAGCCAAACCAGTTATAATGGCAGCAACGGCGTCGTCAAGAGTTAAAACATTTGAGGTTAACAGCGTTTGGGCTTCTATGTAGAATCATTAAGTATCAGCAGCAACTAATTCCCCCTTTTTCATGCTAAGGCATAGTAGGCATGTTTCCTCCATTATAAAATCTGCAGAGAGCTAAATTCTTCAGTAAGCGCTCCTTTAAAATCTACCCAGGTACTAAGGGTTCCCATATAAAGACCAGTACCTCTTAGACCATGCGACTCAAGCAGGGGAGGATGTACTGGAGTTTTAACAATAAGTTGTGCCATCAAAGGCAGATCATAAACATACAAAAACGAAGTAATACTGCCTTAATATGAGGTAAATTTACCATTAAACATGGTGTTTAAAAGGGACATGGCTACTCCAATCAAGGCAGTAATATCAGTAGCACTTTATGAGAGGTTAAAGAGTGATGCTGTTTAAACTTTTCAAGATGGGATAAAGCGTTTATTAGTTGTTGTTCCAACGACTCCAACCATGGTTAAGCATCAGCGTGGGAGTTATAGAAGGTTGTTCAGCTGAACGTCCTTCATTTTAGTTAAATGATTGTGATTTTCAGGGCCACTGTAGTACCACTTGTTGGATCCTAGCTAGTTTTTAGCTCGGTGGTGTTGTGTGAACTAGGATTTTGACATTAAAGCAGTTTTAGGAGTATTGAAACTCTCTCCTACTTTTTTACGCTTTTGAGATAACTTTAAACAGCAAAAAATAATTTTACATAATACTTGAAGTGTGAATATTAGTAGCACATGGCTTAGAAAATATGAGATAATTTATTAGATCAAAGCCTTCCATTATTTATGATAGTGGAAGACTAATAGTGGGATATGTAAGGGTATATAATAGGCTTGAAGTACCCATTTTGATAAAATGACGATTGACCTATCAAAACTCTCCAAATGCGTTTATTTTGATGATGCTGAATTTTGGTATTAGGTTGAGGATATAGATGACGTAACAATGGGGTAACATTTTATATATTCTCGCCAATCAGATATTTTAGAGTATCTTTACCTTGGCCAATTTACTGTGATTTTAATGAGCGATTGACCAAAAATATTTTCATCCCATTAAACCTCCTTCAAGCCTATAAAAAGGAGTGCTATTTCTTTAGGCGGCAGCACTAAATTTAAGTTAGTGCTAGGGGCGGAGAATCAGGATAGTTAACTTATTCCACCAAGGGTCCAAAGGAGCTGAACTAACAACATGCCACCCATTTGGCCAAAAGTTGGGAGTAGAAGGATTACTCTGATAAAAGACATTATGCTGTTAGTTTGGTGGTAGATTATCCAATTGGACCTATTTTAATCAGAGGCATTCTTAACAACTAGTAAACATCCAATTGTCTGACAGTTGCTACTAAAGCTGCCAAACTATTCAACTATGGGTTATTATTTTCATTTTAAGCCTTTGGACGAGTCCAACATTAATTGTAAAAAAGAATGATGGATTTAGCTGAGTTATTATTAGATACTGGCAGCTATACATAGTAATGATAAAGGACTCATACTTACTACCATGGAAAAAATGCTCATTATTACCTAAAAGGGCTCAACTTTTTTCCTCGTGTATCTTATAGGTGAATACTGAAAATATTGGTCTACCTAAGGAGTCTAAAGAAAAAAGTCAATAACGACTTGGTAAGGACTATATAAACTGATGCTTATGCTTAAAGTCCTTGAAATACACTAGCTACATTTCATTTAGCAAATTTGTCTTGTTGGGGATCTTAAGTTTGTTGTACGTTCTCACCTACTAAAAAAGATCAATATTTTTATTTGCAATTCAACAGATCACCTGAGGCTCTTGAAAGAGGTTTTCAGAAACTATTAGCAGTTAATTTGAAGATAAACCTTCATAGTTATCATTCCTTAAAAGATAAAATGAATAATTGGGTTTTATTTTAGCTGCTAATGGAAAAAGCCCACAATAATCTAAAGTCAAAACAATTCAGGCTAGGCTGCAGCTTAAAATTTCGAGATGTGCAATTAATTTTAGGAATGGTCATATATTAATGTTGGTTCATAAAGAACTTTGCTTCCATCGCCAAGCCACCTTTTAAAACTGCTAAATAATTTTAGGAAAGGCTTTGAATGGAATGATGAACAAAAACTCTATAATGCACTTAAAATCTACTCAAAGTTGCAACTGATATTGTGATATCCAAACTTTAAGTGTCTGTTCAAAATACAAACAATTACATATTCAATGGCAATGGGTGCCACATTTAATTATATTGTCAAAGTTGGCAATGATATTAAGAGGTGTATGTGAGCTGAACTTTGAGCAATCAGGAGCAAAAATATACCGTGACAGAGAATTAATATCTTGCAGTAATATATTATTGTAGACAGTTCAGAGTATACATTCATGCTCTACATTTCCAGGTGCTAACCAAACATTCTTCACTTCAATAGCTGCATAATTTAGAAAAGCCTGAAGGGATTTTGCACGTTGGGCTTCAAAATGACAAGCATACAATTTTTAGTATGTACAGCATGCTGAAACAGTTTATTAAAATGCAAATGGGTTATCAAGGTTTAATTCAGTTTAGTCCTTCAAAGTGAAGCAGATAAACATTACAATAAATGTTTACTGGCTAATTTAGAGCCAGCTTTTAGAAATTCATCCAGCCTTGACCAATGGATGAAAAATGCAAATATTATCAAAAGTTAACTATTTATAAAATAGTCAAGGAAACTCTAAAGTTGACAAAGCCTCCTGAATAATTTAAATCGTTAATGCAGCTCTTAAATTACCTAGTATGGAAGCCTACAAAAAAACCTAGAGCGTTTTCATTAAGTGTACTATAGGAGTCATCTAAAACATGATGTTGCATAGAATCTTGCTTACTAAGTGATTTGTTGCCACAAGCCATACAAGAAAGCAACAGCTTTTAGCTAGTGAAACTGGGTTTTCTTGGCACACAACATCTATCAATGTATATTGGCTTTGACCATGAGTTTGGAACAAAGTCAATACATTACTGTAGCTATCTTTCATTTGACTCGTTAGTAGAACCATACACTTTGTCTAAAGTAAATGCCAGAAAACTGATAAAGTTAATTGGAGCAGTCAATGTATTGTCATTGTTGCCCCAAGTTATTTTAACAGATAATGAAAACTGTTTTACTACACATCTTATACCAATATTAAATGAGTTGATTGTATACAAGGAGCACTGACGTTGCCTTACCATTCAGGAACAAATGGGCTGGTCAAAAGAGTAAATATTACTTAGCCACTGCCTTAAAGAAAGCAGGTAGCCCCTAAACCTTCCAGCAAGGTAGTTTACAAATGTTGGTGATATTTGTCTTTTAATTTAGGGTACTATTAATTTATAAGAAAATTTTCTTTGAAATACTTTATGGGCGTTAGGCTTAATTGCAAAAATCTTAAATTCTGCTTTTGAACTGAGTTTAAAAAAACGCTTTAAAATAGTTTAGAGCTTGATAAAAGATTTGATGGGGTTCAAAAATCTTATTCCACTAAATTTATACTCAAGTGGAAAATTAAGGCTATAGATAAGAAGATTCATAGTAATCAGCTCTTCTAACTATTAGAACTGATGATAAGTAAACTATTGTGAACCCCGCGGACTTTGGCAAAAAAGATGGACAAACTCTGCGTTGGGCCTTTGATGTCATAAATAACAAAGCAAAAGATTCTTATACCATCAACGACCTCTTCTATAAAGGAGACTAATAAATAGAGTACATGCTAAGTTTTGTGAGCATGCAGAAGATTAGTCAAAAGTAAAAAACAGCCCTAAAAATTTACTATTAGTTGTTTGTTTCTTCTTTGCTATATCCTAATGTGAAGCAGATTTAGGAAATTGTATATTTTATACTTTTATACTTTTATAAGTTATATGTTTTACTTTTTAATTTTTGTTTTATAATTTATAATTTATAATTTTATATTTTATATTATATATTCTTTGGTGATAAAAGCCATCAAATTTTTATTGCAACATTTAAGTTTGATTTCAGACATTGGATGTTGCTTCATTTTCTTCTGATGACTCTTGGATGAGGGTTTTGTAAATATCCTCTACTAGCTTGTCAATGTTGGGTTGAGGTGACATCATATGCTGCAAACCTGGCTTGTTGGCCACAAAGGAGCTTGCATTATCAATCATATTGGAAGAAGATGTTCTGTTTAAGAGGGGTATGTGTTGGTCTAAATTTAACTATATTATATATTTCTCTAATATGCTCGAAAATTAGTTTTTTAACCAGGAGCAAATACAATTTAATTAATTAGTTTTTATAAATTTAGGCTTACAAGCGGGGAGATACAGACTAGTCTTTATGCTGATCAAGTGATAGGTTAATCAGGGCTAATTTGGTGAACATACATAAGAGTTATTTTGCTATGTTGCCAATAACTTTAATTTGCCAAACTTATGGGTGCAATAGCTGCAACTGTTGGATTATGTCGGTGGAAGTTCCAACCAATAGAATGTCAAATGAAAAAGGTCAATAGATGAGTACATTATTCTTTAGCAACTAGTTCCAATGATTTCTGAAAGGTGGGCATTAAAATGCCAGGTGTCACCAATATATCTAAAGATAAGATCACTAATAAAATACCTAATACTGTCATTAATAGTTATTATAGTAAATTGTCTACTTTGTTTTAAGATTTAAATATACTATTTCTGGCTCAGATCATACTTCCTGTCATCAAACAGGAAGCTTGTACTAACCATTTCAGTTGCTACTGACGCATCAATGAAACAACACAGTTTGTGCCATTGTGATACTGACGCAATAACATACAAAAGAGTTAGTGCCAAAATTCTAATGTTACATTAATTTGTTTGTTGTTTGGGCTATCTGGTGGCCAGTTTTGGTAACCACAGCATATCAATAGTTTACTTGTTTTGCTACTTTTGTGCTTATGAGAGTAATTCAATTTTTTAGTTTAATTTTTAAACAGCTGATTATTCTTCACTTGACTATGAGTGAGGTTATGTTAGGAAAGTGCTTATGTTTACATCCATGTTTTGACATATATCACATAATACATAACTACTGAATACGTTAAAATATATTTACTTTATTCCTAAATTCTTTTGTGAAAACAAAATACATTATTCTCTAATCTTAGTTATAATCTAATATGTAGCAACAATATTGACCAAATATCTCAATATTTATGTGAGAGGCGCTGATTCAAATTACAACAAGAACATCAAAAATTAAGTACATATTATTACTTTAAAAAATATACTTAATTAAAAGAAATATATTCAATCATCAGCTGTATACAGAGAGTTAAAAAATAAAAAACTCAGCACAGGGGGCATACTTGGTCAGCAAACATAGAACTGAAAGTGCTAAATAATTCTTGCAAACCTGTACAGCTGCCACAATTTAACAATTGTTCACCATTCTGTGGGCATGATTGATTCATATAAGATTAATTACCAATAATGGTTGGCCTAACTGTACTCTACAAGGTACAAATAAACCATACTATGATTTATAAACAGGCAGTAATGGTGGTATAGAGTAATTATCTTCTAACCATTATATAACAACACTTAAGTGTTGTCAGTGTTATCCAAGTTAATGTATGGTTAGAATTTCTTTATTCTAACCAAGGTAATCTGACCAGGGGATGGACATTACCAAACAAAAACTAAAATAATAATAAAAATAACGATTCAAACAAAACGCCCAAAAAATGGCTGGATTGATTGAATCGTACCTAACAAATTATAACCAGGTGGGCAACGAATAATACTATCCCTCCATGGTGGATGGGGAGGGGGGATTGGGGGGCTCGTCTTCAGCTGCATCCATCTCATTCCAGAGTAGGGTGCATGTTAAGGCAGATAGTAAGGGTGTGGGGGCATTGGCGGCATGGGGTTAGATATCATTGATGACTGGAACTTCCAAATAGTTGCCAGCCATCATTATACCAACAATGTATTTGCCCAAAGCATCTTCAGCTTTGAGGCGGGTATCTGGGAATTTAATGAACATGGCAATGTTGGATTGGGTTATTTTTGCTTTCAGATTCTGTGCTTCTGTTAGCACATTCTGGATGGCTTCAGTGACTTTTTGTGTAAAGTTTTCATGTTGATCTTACTTTGCGCAGTAAGATTTATGGGGATGATGGGAGGTGGAATGCCTCCTGTGAGCGCAGCCACAGATTTGGTGGCAGCTTTACAAAGCGGACAGCAATCTGGTGTGGCGGCTGCTTCTACTGCAAGCTGGTGGTCACTGTAGAACAGTTTGGCGTTAGGTTGTGGGACATATTTCTGAGGTGGGAATTTTGCATTCGATTCTGCATTACAGAGCTGCTCATGTTGCAGCGTCAGTTCTTCAACAAAGTTACCTGATTTGTTGATTTCATCCAATAATTCCCATGGATTTTGGTTAAATTGGATTGGGGAATCAGAATATGGTTGAGATTTGTTCAATTCATTTGTGGATGCATGGGATTGAACTGGGATCCAATTTAATGTTTGGTTGGATGAATTATTTGTGGCATTGGGGCAAGGTGGGTGCTGATTGGTGGCTGCAGGTGTAGCTGCAGCATCAGGCTTTGGAGGAGGGAAAGTAGGATTGTACCCCATGTCAGAGTTGGTGTGGGGTGGGCGGTAGATTGGTGGGCGTTGGGAAAACTTTTGGCATTGGCAGAAGTTTCTTAAGTATGGGCATTTGCATTTTGAGTGGTCTAACTCAAAACAGGATAGACAAATCGTCCGTCTGCCCTCAACGCGGGCCCAGAACTGATGGTTGGTGCAGATGGGATGGTGGCATGAGGGGGAATTGCTAAAGAAATTTTTGTAAATTCAGGGCTGATCATGGCATATGCCCGAGGCCCAGCGAGGCGTGTGACCCCATTTGGGACCACAAATTGTAAGATGGGGTTGGCGCCGTAAGCTGCTAAACCTTCCATCAGCTCCTGGTGGAGCACTTCAGGGGGAGGTGGGTGGGCAAACCAGCGAACTGGACCACCAAGGTGGTGTCCATTGCGAGCCAGGTCCAAGTTGTTGGGAGGGGAATATTGTTAAAAATTAATGGCACCATTGCCGCAGTGGCTGCATTAGCTTCACAGGGGAAGCTGAGATCAAAGTACCCTTTATAGGGGCGGAAGTCTATGGAACAGGCTGGTGTCATCACCGCCTGAGCTATTTTGATAATGTCTTGGTTGTTGTAGGGGAAGAACATCCAATTACAACCCTAAGGCCAAAATGCATGTTGCTCCAGGGGAGCACCAGGGGGCAGTGGGGCACCGCTTGGGTTCAGGCAAGATGGGCATCAAGATCCTTGGGAGGAACAAATCGTCCCAAGGGTTTGAAATGACTGGGCGAGCCATTATGAGCGCTTTTCCCTGTCAGATGGAAAATGGAGGGGGAGTTTCGCCGCTGCTCTATGCTTAGACAGTTGGCGGGGGATCTGTAGACATCGGATCAGGACTTTGGTGTGCTATTAAGTGTTTGCTTGTAATTTACTGAAATTAATTTGCTCAAAAAGTTACGCCAAGCAGAGAGAGATGAAGGTATGGTTAGAATTCTAAGTAGTATAAAAAGGCGTTAGTAAAAAAATAAAACATAAAAGTCAAATAGACAGAGAAACTACAGCCATTTATATTGATAAGTAGAGATCATTTTCAGTGAGTGATAGTACAACAGAACCTATGGTTAATGAAAACAGTGAAAGGCCATATAGAACAATGTAGATATTGAATATAGTGTTGTATATCTTATGTGACATAAAAAAGATTTTTTGTAACTTTTTAAGTTATCTGGTCCATGTACATCATCTTTAGTAAATTATGGGCTCATATCTATACACTCCTTCCAGAAACAAAGCCGCACCTACTGAAAAGTTTAATGCATCAGTTGTAAAAAAAGATGAAATGGTTAGTATATAAGTGAAATAATATTAAGCTTTACAAAAGTATAGAATAAGTATTTGTATTGATTGGGGTCATGTTACAATGACAAGGCTCTTTACCGATTATAATATGATCTCAAATTCCAAATCTTGAATTAAAAGGTGAATTAGCTTTGGGGTCTCAGAGCTAGTTTCTGGAATAGCGATGGGCTGTGAAACCCTAAGCCAATCTTTATTATCATCCAGGCTATAATAGCGACTGGAGACTCCCTGGAAGCTTGATATTTATAGTCAGGGTGCGCCAATCCAAACCACAGTTTGGGAATCTTTTTTGTTTCTTTGGTGGTTGCCCTTACATGAAACATTCTATTGAAATAACATACCTAAGAACCTTAGAAACTTAAACACCCTTCAGTCACTTTTTGTTTCTTTGTTATACATACAGGTTCATTAGTTTCCACCTGCGTCGCCTTGCTTGTATTTTTATTTATGTAGATAAAATAAAAGGGCCTTTCAGACAACTATACTAACTTACATGTCTGTCTTTTATTACATTTTATAATTTCAAGTGTTGCTATTTTTCCTAAGAGATCTATAAATATTCCATTTATTTTTCCAATTAAATTGAAAAATAATTCTATTTAACTGAGGTAAGCTGACTAGGGTATGTACATTGAGAACTAAAAAATTAAACTAAAGTAATAACATAACTAATTAATTGTAACAAAATGCCCAAATGAGCAATTAAATGAATCACACTAAACAAAAAACCAACCAGGTGGGCAGTAAAACCGCTTACCCTCCATGGTGGAAGGGGAGGGAGGATCAGGGGGCTCATCTTTGGCAGCAGCTAACTTTTCCCAAAGTAGGGTGCATGTCAAGGCAGATAGCAAGGGCGTTGGGGCATTGGCAGTATGTGGTTCAATATTGCTGATGATTGGTGCATCTAAGTAATTGCCAACTATAAAAATGGCAGTAATGTATTTGCTAAAGCTTTTTATCTTTAATGCGAGCGTCTAATAATTTAACAAACGTTGCAATGTTTGTTCAGGTAATATTAGCTTTTGTATTCCGTGCTACAGTTACCACGTTCTGTATAGCATTGGTGACATTTTTGTGCAGTTGTTTTACGTTAATCTTACTTTTTGTAGTAAGTTTTTTGGGGATAACAGGAGGTGGATTTCCTTCCCCAAGCACTGCCGCTGATTTAGTGGCGGCTTTGTAGAGGGAATGGAAATCTGGTGTGGTGGCTGCTTCTTCTACAAGCTGGTGGTCACTGTGGTATGGTTTGGCAATTGGCTTTAAGGCATATAAATGAGGGGAGAATTTTGCATCCCATTTGGCATTGCAGAACCGATTGAAATGCAGTGATGGTTCTTAAATTATACCACTTGGTTCATCAATTTCATCCAAAAACTCCCATAGGTTCTGGCAAAATTGAATTGGTGAATCGTCATATGGTTGAGGATTGGGTGATATGCTGTATGTTGCATGGGATTGGACTGAGGTCCAATCCTGCACTTGATTGGAAGATTCCTGCATGGCACTGGGGCAAGGTGGAGGCTGATTGACGGCAGCAGGCGAAGCTGCAGCAACAGGCTTTGGGGGGAGGGGTTGTAGTATTCTACCCCATGCCATAATTGGCTTGGGGTGGGCAGCTGATTGGTGGCCATCAGATGAACTATACTTGCTGTCAGAAGATGCTAGATATGGGCACTTGCATTTCAAGTAGTCTAACTCAAAACAGGATGGACAAATTGTCCGTCCACCCTCTACACGGCCCAAAACAGATGGTTAGTGGCAGAGGGGATAGCGGTGTGAGGGGAAATTGATGAGCAAATTTATTCATTTTAGGGGCTGATCGTGGCATACACCTAAGGCCCAGCGAGGCGTTTGGCTCCATTTGGGACCACAAATTGCAAGATGGGGTTGGAGCCATAGGCTGCCAAACCTTCCATCAGCTCCTGGTGGAGCACTTCAGGGGGAAGGTGCGTAAGCAAACCAGAAAACTGAACAACCAAGGTAATTTCCACTTGGATCCAGGTCCAAGTTGTTGGGAGAGGTGTATCCTGAAAGACCAGGGGCACCGTTGCTGCAGTGGTGGCTTTGGCTACACTGTTGAAGCTAAGATCAAAATACCCCTTTTAGGGGCAGAAGTCAATGAAACAGGCGATGAATCACCACCTGAGCCATTTCAATAATGGTTTGGTCATTATATGGAAGAAGTTTCCCATATTTGACCCTAAGGCTGAATCACATGTTGCTCCCAGAGAGCATCAGGGGGCAGCAGGGCACCGCTTGGGTTTGCACGAGGTAGGAGTTGAGATCCTTGGTTTGGAAAGAATCATCCCAGGGGTTTGGTGTGACTGGGTGAGCCATTCCAAGCGCATTTTACTGTCAGACGGAAAATGGAAGGGGTGGTCCGCCACTGCCCCATACTGGGGCAGCTGGTGTGGAAGCCGATGACATCAGAGCAAAACTATGGTGGGTAATTAGGTTTTACTTTTATTAACCATAAATTTTGCTTGGAAAGTTACACTGAGCGGAAAGAGAGTTTTCCATATTTAATTTTTAATTAGACAGAAACTTTGATCAATTACACTAAGTAGCAGCATTAATCAAAAGAGATAATTTGCTATCATTCTCTTGAACTGCTTCATATATTTTACTATGGTAATAATTAATTTTTCCTTCATGGCTGTGAAACTATTAGGAATAAATTTCTATATTTTTAGCAGGCCATATTTCCAAGGTGAGCTATTAATTAATTCCTATTGATGATTGATCCCTCACCACACCAGCGGCGCTAAGCCCAAATAGATAATTTCATTGCCTACCTCATCTAATTGGCTGTGGACCATTTATCACTTATTATATTAATAACTTCCATGTCACGTCATCAATGAAAATGTATCATTAATTGTTTAGAATATATATAAAAAGCTATCCAACACTTTCTCATTTTATAGGCAATTGCTATTAGGGACAAATATCTAAGGCTAAGGCTATAAGTTCTTTGAATTTTTTAAATTATGTAACTACCCCATGTTCCTAAGTGCTTATAATCTACTAGAGATTTACTCATCAATGGGAATGAGAAAATCTAGTTCTTACACAGGGAGTCATTTGAAAAGAGGATCTGAATTTCTGCCTGTAGCTATATACAATTCTATTAAAGAACCTAAGGAGTTTAATGCAAGCCCATGTGTCACTGTAAGTAATTTAAACAATGCATTTTAGTGTTATTTAGTAAACCCATTGCAGTACAAACAATTTAATTTTGCGTTTTGTGGTTTCTGTCATCATACAGTACAATTTTTACTAAGTGAAAACTTACCTGTGCAGTTGAGATTAAATGACTAAGCTCTGGTTTCAGAATAAAGTACAAGGCTACGTTTGATGAAAGATTAGGTTTAATACTTACAACAAAAGCTTATCTCACGTGCTGGGCATCAATTGCCATTATCAGTTAGTTTAAATTTATACCACTTTATAGATTTTGGAAACTAGACAATTTTTGAATGAGAAACTGTATCAAATTTACTAAGCTTCTTGAATGCTCATGAGGTCCCTAATTTGACTGTTCTCAGATGTTATATAGACTTTATTTGTTGAAAAACAATAGCGGTAAAGAAGATGATGTTAACTAACCCTGGAATAGGCTATAATAAGTGAAGATCCCGATTGCTCTCCTCATCAGCAAAAATATTTATGCTATCAAATTTATTTGGCCCAGAAGAGCTTACTTACCCTAAGCCAATTAAACTTTGATAGTAGCTTTTAAGATGCGCTGGAACAAATATCCTCTCACATTTTCATTGATAAATTGACCACTTATCAAACTTAAAAGCTTAACACCAGCAGAAGCTTGAGAAGGAAACGCGTCCTTACTATGAGCTGAGCTCGTTTTCTTAAACCAAGCAAGCTATTTGCAAAGTCTCAGGTTTTTTAAATCGCTCTTGTTGTGTTGGTCCTCCACGAGAATCCTGAATCTCTAATACAATCAAAAATTTTATATAAGCTTTCGTTTCTCTCCTTAAGGATTCCTTTTTGTAACGGCCTTTTTTATATATCTTTCTCCATAATGGTTTTAGGCTAAAAGCAGAGTATGATTAGTATTAAACAAGTTTAACTCTGAGATTTTTCTCTTCTTTCTGAATAATAACTCGCTTATGTTTCCTTAATTTAACTGCACAGGTTCCTTTTATGTGCGTTGTATGAATAGTTGTTTATAACTAAAGGGCAGAGATAGTATGAAGATTACTACTCTAGTTGAACTTCTGATAGCCAAGGTAGTTGTAAGGTACAACGCCATTCTGGTGATTGTTCTAAATTTGAATGGTACTTTGGGTACGTAAGAGATTCTTCCATATTCTGACTGATAGAAAATAAACTAGGATAAGGTTCAGAGGGTTCTTCTTTCTCATCACGCAGAGACCATGGAGATAAAATTTTATAGACAAAGGATCTTTTCCTTCCAACAACTATTATCACAAGAGCAAAAAAGCCTAATTATAAAAAGTATTTGAGCTATTCCTATCTTTCTATCTACATTACTTGTAAATCAAGGGAATTTATAGGGAATTTGACGCTCAACTTTTAAGTTGGCACCCCAATTGGGAACAGTGTCTGTCTCCAATGAATTAACCATTCAGGGACACGTAAAATTATGATCTTCCTTATTTGAATTAATTGGGTTCTCACACCAATTAAACTGTGGCCTCTTCTGAGTTGAAATAAAGAATGTGTCCCAAATCATTGCTCAAATCTCATAGAGATAAACTTATTTTGGTAACAACATTCTTTGGTAATGGGACTTTTACCCATAAACAGCATGTTGTGATCCAAAAAATTTTAACTCAAAAGCTGCTGTACCACAGGCGGCATTACTTGACATCAATCATAAACTCCTTAATTGATCAGCAACTAAACTGACTGACTCCTACAAGTTAAATAGTTTTAGCTAATAAAATCAACTCCCTACTCAATTGTGTATTGTGGGGGATCATCACTGAAGAAACACTTATCAATCCAGTGGATTGTAACCCAGCGGATCAATAATTAACACTGACAATATTTCTCTGAACAATAGTTACCGTATATACAATCAGTACTCCAATATCCACTAGCAGGATGAATCCCATAGTGGACAAGAAGATGAATCGTAACCAATGAAGCTGGTTAAGGTGGCAAGAATCCAAACACATTTCCCACATGACAAGTTATCTAGCGTTAAATTTTTTTGGGGAATACGCTGCTTCAATTCTGGTTGAGTCCACCAGCATGGTTTTAAAATTAGAGTTCTCTTACTCCATCTCCATTCCTTGCTTGATGCACCTCTGATTAATTTTTTTTCTTAGCGCATTTCTGTTCTTTGTCATCCTCACTTTCACCTCCGCAGAGCAAGGTTCCCACAGCCACATGCAGTGGCAGCTAATTCTAATCCTTGCTGATAATAGATCTGGAAAGCCTGTTTTCCCCCAGTTCAGGAGTATATGATATCTTTTCATTAAAAGGATCTTCTTGGGTGGCTTCTCTGATTCATTGTTCCCAGTATACCCACAGGCTGAGTTTCATTCTTTAAAAACAACTCCCAGTGGATCCAGTTTCAACCCGTCCTAAATCTACCAATATGGTTTCTTCTTTCAGCGTTTCAGGTTTACTTGTAGCAGACCCAGTTTTCAACCAGAGTCAGTCCTACTTGTAACATAAGGGAACATCACCAGATGCTTTTTGATGATAGAAAAAAAATGTTACTTTATACAACTTTTGTATTTCTCTATATCTATATTTTCTATGATTTTCTAACCTATCTTTTTATAGTTTTTCATTATGTTATTTTTTTACTTTTTGTAATGGGACTTAACCTATATTTAGGTTCAGAGATTCGCCTTTTCATTTCCTCTACTCAGGTTGTTATTCATGCTTTTATTTAACCAGCTATCATGATTCAGAGGTATATTCTTTAAGACTTAACCACCTATCATGGTTCTTTATCCCCCACCTGAGACTTGACCAACACTAGGACTTACTTATTTTCTCTAGGCTCAGTGGTCCTTTGGAAACACTGTACTTTTTACTCTCTTAAATTCAATTCTTAAAATTTTGTATTGGCTGGTTCATTACACAACCATCCACGATGTTCTTAATCATGTAGGCATCAGTTGCCAACTTAGTGATCACTTCAAATAAAAATGACCATAAAGCATCCAGCTTATTCTTTCATCCAGAACCATGGGTGTCACAATAGGCTACCCTATCCCCTCATGGTACTCTTATATCACTAGCCAATTCTTGTCAGCCATTGACTTTTCTTTAATCTTTTTCTTTAATGTGGTATTACATGCCTGTGATTGCAGTTTAATAATAATACTGGCCAGCTGGCTAAGGTATTGATCAGTAATAATCCCTACTACTGGCTTTAAAGCAGAATATGAAATGGGGGTTAATGCTGCCTTTGTCCATAAAGCAATGTAAGAATTTTTCCTGTTACCATATGATGACTTATGTTGTAGGAAAAAGTAACAAACTTAGGTATGTTCTTAAGCGTAAGCTTTCCCAATGACCAATTTTCTTAGTATCAGCTAGTATACCAATAACTCATTCCACCATTTCACTTGCTTTTTCCTTATATTAAACTGATACTACTCTTCTGATACCTATCAATTTGTTAAGTATCAGGATTACATAGGAGGCAAAATTGGTTCCATTATCACCTAAGAGAACTTGAGGGCATCCGTGCTGGTTTAAAATATGGTTCAAGATAAACTTCTCTGTGATCACAGCATCCACTTTGCTCAAGGCTTTGTTCCCACCCATCTAGTTAGATGGTCTATTGCCACTATGATGTATCTCGTGCCACTTGTACTGATACTTTGGGATCCCATCACATCTATTGTCACAGTGTGCCGCGCAATTCCATAGCTTACTGGCCTGTATCCTGTTATATTCTTATAGGGCTTATGGAGTTTGCATTCCATGCAACAGGCTAAGTAGTCAGGCATCATATTTAATCAATTCCCAGTATTAGTACTGGCGAATATAGTCCATGGTTTTCCTTAGGCTGCCATGGCCAATTACTTTGTGAGCGGATTAGGATTATTTCCGCTTGTTATGATGGCTTTGGGAATAAAAAATGTTTTTGTCAATTAATTTTAAATAATTCTATATTATTCATCTCGGTGTTTTCCACCGCTTTTCTTAGCACAGATTGAATTTTTTGGGATTCATCCCTAACATTGCCTTTAATTATCCTTTGGAATAACTCGCCAGCTTGATGATAGACAATTTGGACAACAGCTAATCTTGATAATCTGGTAGCGTTTTGATGTGCTACTCCGGCCTGGTGTAGTATATCAAAATCATAAGCTTGTAATTTTAAAGCCCATCAGCAAAGTCACATCTCTGATTCTTACAAGTTACGTAGCCAGTATAAAGAAAATTGGTTCATCATTACTAAAGTGCATTCCAGGGATGTATACTTGGAATTGCTTTCATGCATATTTCACTTTGAGGCATTTGCACTCCATAGTAGTATAATTTCTCTCCGCTAGTATTAGTATGATTCACATAGGCCACCAGATTTCCTTCCTGTCTTCATCCACTTTATTCCAAATGACACCAATTGCCATTAATGCCGCATCAGTTTGGATGATAGATTCCTGATTTATAATTGGTACTTTAAAACAAAACTGGTCATCAAATATTTCCCAGATTCATTAATGAATTTTTGGCTTCTTTGTTCCACACAAATCCATTTTTTAGATCCTACATTAAGTATAATAAAGGCTCCACAACTTTGCAATTTTTTATAGGTCAACATAGTTTCAAACCATCCTATGAGGTACTTGGATAATCTGAACGCTTTTCAGGATTGGCATCTGTTTAAAAACTGTATTCTTCTGCTGCTGGGTTGCATCCCACTAGAGTTTATAACAAACCCCAGTACTCAAGCTCCTTCTTAAATGATTTTTCTTTGGCTTTATTTTCAAGTTTTTCGTCACCAGGCGCTTAAACACTTTTTCTAGATGCTCAAAATAGTCCGTGAAGGTCCTGCTAAATACATATATCATCCAGATATACTAAGATTCAGGATAGCTTAATATCACTGATGATATAGTCCATTGCCCTCTGGAATGTGGCTGGCACATTACACAATCCCTGGTGCATTTGGGTACTTTGATAAAGTCCCTGTGCAGTAAAAATTGCACTTCTTTTCTTGGCACTCCTTGGCAAATCAATTCGCCAAAATCCCAAAATTAAGTCCATCCTGAAAAGTATTTGGCGTTCTCTATTCGATTGATCACTTTTTTCAATCCTTGGCATTAGATAAGAATTCTTCTTAGTGTCTTTGTAACTGATAATGATTGATCACTATTCAAATTGATCCATCCTTCTTTTTTACAATGATATCAGACTTGCCCATAGACTTGATGATAGAATGAGGAGCCCATGCTCATCTAACCTGCTGCTTTCTTCGCTTACTATAGCTTTAGAAACTCTAGATCTTTAGATAGGTCTCATCCTTATTGGCAAATATCTTCAGCGTTGACCTTGTGAATCACATTCTTCATGCATACCAAGTTGTGGTCACCTTAATTAAATATAATCCAATAATCTCAAATAATTGTAGCACATCTTCTTACTCCTGTTCAAATAAATCAGCCAGATTTTCTCATCCACTAAGATGTTGACACTTCTGGCAGTTTTCGTCAGCAATCCCGTTTTGTTAACGTTCCAAAATCATGAAATTTGCTGATCTCTGCCATTTTTATTAGATGCAGAAATCCGGTGACTTGCAATTTGCTATCCTCATCAGTTTATTTCCCAGAATAGCCAGTAGTAAGTTTATTTTTCTGTGTCTTGGCATAATTATCCCCAATGTTACCCATGACTCAATTCTTGATTTCCTCAATGGGCTAATGACTTCTCCATATAGTTGCTCCAGATTTTTGAGCATTAACCCTGTGATAATCCTTATTTGCATTCCCAGTGGTATTTTACTTGTCCTTTTCATTATTAAGAGTATCCTGTAATTCTCTAGGATCTCCTTCAAAATTTCTCTTTATTTTTGCCTAACAAACTTGTTATGGATGGGAACAATGCCATCACTTTAAATCAAGTTTAAAAATTGTTTTTCAGTCAGCGGAATTCCTCCTTCATGCTGATATACCAAGAGCAAGGTCTGCCTTAGAATGGGCAGGGTTATTCTCTTAAAACTAAAAATTTACTCCATATTTTTTCAGAAAATCTGTCATGATGAGTATACTAAGATTTTAATTTGACAACATGGTGGTGGAAGCTGATAAAAATAGTGAACTGGTCTGGAGTGGCAGTGCACTGTAGGGTCCACAGGATATTTCCACATTTGGTATGGCTATGCTTTATTCCTTCTGGTGTTCTAGATCCAGTGAGATCTTCATTTGTTTCTCCAACTTGGGCAAAACTAGTGTTATTATTGCCCCAAGTTGATAAATGCCCTAACTCTCACTTGGTTGACTATGATATCTGCATAGGTACACTCATAATATTGTAATTGGGTATTTACTGAGTGAATACAGGCATTATTTGTAAAATCAAGAGAATTAATACTGCATGTATAGATCAGAGAAAGATTCATTGATCACACTAATTGGAATGGATATGTTTACCTAATATAATCTCATCTTGAATAATTTAACCTGGTTCCCTTGGGTTGGGACCATCTAGTACTAAAAAATAATTTAACCTGGTTCACAGAAGATTTAATCTTGTCTGATAGCTGATAAGCATACGATTGGGCCACATCCTTTACTATTTTAGGATTAATTCACTTAACTTTGGCTCAGGTGATGGCGTTCCAGCCTTATTAACAGCCTGATATAGTGGATCAGGTTTTTAATCATCTACAATGAGAGCGTAAATGTCTATATCACTGTTCTTATATTGGGAGTAACAGGTTTAAACGCGGTGCCAGAATCTTCCTTCTATAGACCTCAGGATATTTCCAAACTCTGATTGATTTTCTTCTCCTTCGCCTGGACTAAGGTAACCTGATCCTTGGGATTTCTGCTCAAACATTGGGCAACTACGTGTCCAGGTTTCCCATACTGGTGTAGCGGATCTGCGTCTTGTCAACTCATTTTTGCACTTCAGGCTTGTTCTCTGACATGACTCTGTTGGTATCTTCTATTTTTTTGCGATTTTTATATAATTTTAAGTAGAAGTATGGATAACATTTATTTTCTTGATTTGAAGCTTCAAAAGTGGCTCCCAAAATTCTTTAAATGATTTAACTTATCAGATGTGGACATTTGTGTCACTAACGCTGAAGCCATGGCTTGGTGAAAATCATGATAAGGCCATATGCCGCTTGGATAGCAATTTGGGCGCCAAAATCCGTTAGCACTTTCACACTATCCAGGATCTGTGATTCCTGTTAGCATTGGTTGCAAAAGCTTCTAGGGTCTTATCTTTTCAAAATATAAATTCCATAAGTCCTGCTTACAGTTAGACATGCATGTAGGCTTTTTTAGTATCTGGCATAATAGTTTCCTTAGGCGCATGATAAAGACTTTTATCCCCATTTAGAAAGTTAAACAAATTCTGACAATAATGTTAGGCATTCTAGACAGTCACTACAGTTTTGTCAGTCACTAAAACCAAACATCATCTCTAATAATTTGGAAAAAAGCAGGGCAATATCCCAATGAAATTGGGTGATTTTCAGTAAGCTTCAAAAACTATCTGTGGCTTCACTAGCAGGGGAATCCTGCCCAATGACTCAATTGATTATAGAGTAACTTTGGGGGTCATCTATGAAATTACATAAGTGACCAAGACATATTTCTGGGTAGTTATTCTTCAGTACTGAAGTTTCAGGCTTTTCATTTTCAGTTTTTCTGCCTCCATTTGTGCACAATCACATTTATAGTTCTCCAGTTCTTATTTATATGCTTCTTTTGTCACACTATCTCCTCATTAAGACAGCGTATGCGTTTGTTGGATTTTTGGCTGGGAAGATGCTTGCTGGTGCCTCTTATTTAGATCATACTTTAATTCAAATAAATCTGCCCCACTTTTAGAATTTATTTAGCAAAACTCTAAGGAAAACTAATAGTTGATTTTTTTATATATTTTACTAGAATTTCGATTAGGTAAGAAGAAATCCTGTTACAATCTCACTGCTTAGTATTTAAATTAACTTAGTTCTTGGACTGAGATAGACAGCTATTTGATATCAGCTTAAAGCCTATTTAAAAATTATGGGGCTTTTGACCTATCAGAGTCTTTGAACTCAACTCATTTATATGAAACAACTGATGGAGTCTCAATCATATGCTGGACAAACTTGTGGGGTAACAATTTGGTATATTTTATCCAATCACTGCAAGAGAAAATAGTTGCACCTTGGGGGACCCATGCTAAGCCTATAAAAGGGGGTAGTATCCGCTTAGTTGTTTAAATTAAACTAGAAGTGGGCCAGGGAGGAACCTCCAATGGACACCTCTGATTCTGCCACATGGTCATTGCAATCCAACTACCTAAATTTGAGCCATCCTGCTGAGGATACTAAAAGTATTACTCTAATTTTAGGGTTTTTAAAGGATTGGCCAGGGCCTCTTGGCCAATTTTTTCATAATTATCAACCAAAGCACTAGTTATCACTATAATGGACATGTATTTGTCTGACAGTGTTCTTGATCTGCTTCTTTCTTGGCCTTCTGAAAAATAAATTTTATTATTATTTTATCCTCCTTGAATATCAAAGAGTCAACTTTTCCACAGAGGTCATCTTTAATTTTCCCACTTGTTCAACCTCTTCCTCAGACTTTGTCACTTATTCTTCTAATGTAGTAAAAATTGGCTTGTGATGCCGAGCTTTGCATTAGCACCAATCTGCAAATTTGTCAATCACTTCTTCTTTCTTTATGTAAATGTTCATAAACTTAGATTGTCAAATTGACAGTCTTGAGTTTTATCCAAAGATTGTGTAGTTCATTCTTACTAAGGCAAAATTGATATGATCTTCTTATAAAATCTTGGCTAAACTCAACTACCACCTGTATTGAGCACCAATTGTAAAACTGGAAGCTGGTATTGACTTAATTGATCATCAATTACTAAATCTGCGATTTATCTTCTCTTTCTAATTATAAATTACTCTGCTTACTTGTTCAACTGCAAATGTTCCTTGTATGGTTTGAATAGTTGCTTATAAATATATGGGCAGTAATAGTATGAAGACTAATACTCTAGTTGAGCTTCTGATAGCCAAGATAGTCGTTAGAGACAACGCCAAAATGGTGCTTGTCCTAATCTTGAATGGTATTCTAGAAATGTAAGGGCTTATTCATATTCTGACTGGTAGAACTCAGTCTAGGAAAAATTTTAGAGTTTTTTCTGCCTTCTCGTCATGTAGAGCCCGTTGAGATACCAATAATATAGATAAAGGATCTATTGTCCTTCCAACAACTCTAATCACAAGAGCAAAACAGTCAAATTACAAAAAGTATTTGAGCTTTTCCTATGTTTCTATCTCCATTATCATGTAAATCAAGGAGATTTATAAGGAATTTGACGCTCAACTTTTCAGTTGGCACCCCAATTGGGAACAGTGGCTGTCTCCAATGAATTAACCCTCCAGTTCACTTAAAACAGTGATCTTTTTTCAATTGAGTTAACCGAGTCCTCTTCTCAATTTGACTGCGAAATCTTATGTGTTAAAACAAAGAATGTGTTTCAACTGCTTTGCTCAACTCCCATTGAATAACCATTATTTTGGTAACAACCTGCTTAGTTAATGGGACTCTTACCCATAAACAGCAGGTTTCTGTCCAGAAATATTAGCTTAAAGTTGCTGTACTACAGGCATCATTACTCACTAGCAACTCATAAACCCCTTTTTTAGTACTAGATGGTCCATAAACCCCTTAGTCAATTGGAAACTAAACTAACTGACTCCTGCAAGCTAATTGTTCTCAATAATAAATTGACTCCCTAATCACTTGTTTGTTGTCATGTTATATACAATAAAACTCTCCTTTATCTGGCGGATTGTAGCCTAGCGGATCTATAAATATTTACTGAAGATATTTCTTTAAACAATAGTTATTATTATACAATCAATAACTTCATCATCCACTAGTGGAATGATTCTCCTGTGGACCAGCAGATGAATCATAATACTTGAAGCTTGGTAAGGTGGGCAAAAATCCCAACAATGGTTCAATCTGGTGGTTATTATTGTAATAATTAGGGCTGATTGACAAGACTCCTAAATTGTAAATTTTGACTCAAGATCTATATTTCTAAATCACAATACAATAGCTTTGAGTTTTTTAGCTTTAATTGTGCTTTAAGCTATTGTGCCTCCCCAAATCATTTTTTAAGCTTGAAAAACTTTATTTTGATGCATGGGGTGCTCTCTAGAAGGGTGATTAAAAGATACTATGCCCACGCCATTCTTACCCTAGTTTAAAATCTTTACCTCCTCTGTGCACTTCCATCTATATGAATCAAGCTCTATAATGCCGATATTGATAATTTTTGGGAACAAAACCACCCTAAATACTTTTTATCTGTCTATGGCATATATGCTTATTTCCTAGTTCTTAATGGCATACTTGCTTGTTTTTTATACTTTTTTTAGGTTTTGGGGGATTTTCCCTTTATGGAATTTTTTATTCTTTTTTGCTTTTGTATATTCCAAGTACTATGTTATAATTGTTAGTATTAGACTCTGACACTTATCTCAAACTCAAAACTGAATGTTAGACATAAATTATGCATAATATGGTAATACTTTTATGGAATTATGAAAATAAAAACATGGTTCTTATTGTAACAAAAGTTTTAAAGGCCGCAAAACCTTTAAACATCCTGTCCATGTGTATTTTACCATAATGCAGAATAGAGAAGAGCAGTAACTTTTAAATTTTACTAAAAAGTATCACATAAATTTACAAGTCTATATACTTCACAATTCATTAAGTTAGATAGGTGTTGATAATCACTAATGTCTGCTCCTTTGTCTGGAAAAATCATGTGTCATTGAATAGTTATAATTCCTATAATGAGACCTGGGTTTAGAGTACTTGTATCTAATTAAAATGGTCATTTTTCTTTAGCAACGCTTTCCATAGTGGCTACTAGGTGTTAAATTGGAATTTCACTTTAAGAGAACAAAAGATGTCATACATGAAAGTATATGCGCAGGTTCCCTTAAGGTCTACTAGAGGTTTGTCAACGCACCTTAATAGCATTAAGTGAAATTTTATAAACCCAAAAGCATTCTAAAAAGCCAGTATTATATTTTACAAATATGGAAAGCAGAAAAACACTCTTAGCCCTCTTTAATGCAGATATGATAAAATGCATTAAAAACACTCCAGTTTGTTGAATACTATTGCTTTCACAACATTGGAACAAACTAAATGATATAAAGAAATGGGTGGGTTATGGTACTGTTGTTATGTATATTACCATAGTCAACACACTTTTTGAAAAATTGATTAGATTTATACTAATAAAATAGTGGACACATGAAAACATTTTCCTAATATTGTCCCTTAGCAAACATGCTAAAGCCTTTACAACAAATTCGGCCTCTTTATAGAGTTTTGTTAAGTATGCTTTACAGCAAGTTTCTACCTTTTCACCATTTTAATTCGCACTAACTTTTCTCATTCGTTGGAAACACTTTTGCAACAAATTTAATTCAAGTCTAGGTAAAGCTTGATAATCTCATTGAGGAGATTAGTTGGCGCCCAATATTGGGGGAGCAGTTGGGCGAGTAAAGTTAAGGGAACAGGTGTTGGCACCACATCAACCAAATTTTGTAAACGCCCTTGCAAGTCCAGTGGAATAGAAAAACTTAGTAATAGAAAACCGGTGGTTACCATTTCCCCAGAAATTTTGGCCCAGCAAGCGTGCTGCAACTAGTTCATCAATATGCTACACTACAACCACTATTGTTGTTGGAACACGGGGTGTGTGTTTTTCTGGATATTCAGCAAACAGCGCTTTAGGAGATGTTTTGTGGAGATGTACTCACCAATTTTTAAATGCGGTGTACGTCATACCCCACACCATGCCACGTGGTTGGCTGGGTCTTGGCTTCAAAAATAAGGAAGCGTCGGATTAAGCTGCAAAGGTGTGAGTAGTAGTGGACCTCCCAGATGGTCAACAGGTAATCAAAACATAGCGCACCCGCTGGACTAAATTGAATCAAATATTTGTAACTTTTGACTTCCTTCTTACAATGGTTAAGCGCATCATGCTTTAGCACCACCTGAAGGCTGGGCTCGCTGTATATGGAGAAATAAAATCTTTTGAAATAAAGCGCTTTAAACTCATGTCAAACCTGTGCATGGGCAAAGCGATTGATGTTCTCACCCCATCTGCAGGGATAGTGTTGGATTAGACCCAAATCCCACACACCACTTATGTCAAAATCGTTGGGCAAAACACCCATCCATTCAGGGTCACCATGGATAGAGACCCTCCTATCTGCAATTTCTGTCGCGCCTTTGGCCATAAGGCCCATACCTGTTTCTCCAAGTAGGGCATTAATCAAACTGAAATTCTCTTAGATGCAATGTGCAGTGCAGAAGCCCACTATGAACTGGCACTAGACACTGATACAGCTTTCTTTGGGGAGCGTAAGGCTGCTACATTCTAGTAAAACCAATGTCCCCACAAGAGTGGAAGAAGGCCAAACAGGCCCGCAAGGTGGTGGCCAAGGCCATGTCTGCGATCCCACCAGCCCAGCTCCAGGAGGTCATCAAGTCTTTCACAGTGAAAGCAGCTTGCAAGTCCCTCAACCAATCAGATTGGGACGACCAAGCCAATCGGGCCACCCAAGCTGAAATCCTGATGGACAAATTGGTTTCACCTGACCAATGTGCCCAAGCAATTTTTGGGACCAAGTCGCTCAATAGCAATCCTGCCAAGATTCCACCTCCAAGCAATGGTGCACTGCAAATGCACATACCGCAAAAACTCGTCCCACAGCAGGGAAAATCGAAGGCAAAAGCCAATGAAAACCCCACTGCTGAGGTTTCCCACTCCAACACATAATCCATAGCACAGAACATCCGCGCTCCAGTGCAGCAACGTACTGAAAATGAGAAGGCTGAAGGGCATGGGTGCCCTTCCCCTCACACCTAAGGTGCAATGGGGGGAGCCTTTAATTTAGGGGCGTTGAACATCGCTGGACTCAAGCCTCACCACCTGGGCTAGGAAATTGAGTTTTTTATAAGATAATTTACCCGTGTACATCCTGGCCATTCAGGAAACCCAATGGCTGCATGGTACTTAGGAATCATGGCAAACCATGCTCCTCCCCTCCATCTCCTTCTGGTTTATGCACTGTGGGGTGCTAGTTTGAGTAAACCGTAGTTTTACATTAATTCTTCTAATACATACCTAAACGGCCGAGTCCTTGTTGTCACCTTTTCATGAGATGATGAAGTGCACGCTGTTGTTAACATTTATGCCCCAACTTGTGCACACAAACTTTGTGAATTTTTTCTCAGCAGTCAATTCCCTTCCACTACCCGCAACTCATTCATTGTTGGTGACATGAACTGCTAAATGAAGCATTTACAGTCCGCTGGCCCTCATAACCTACACCAACACAGAGGCACATTGAATTTTGTGTTCTCAAATCTACCCTAGGGGTGTTTCATACTTTGCTGCACCATGCTTCACTACTCTCTAACATGTTGCGCCCCCATGTACAAAATGGCCAGCTAAGGTTCATGTCCCGCATCAACTTTTCTCTTGTGCCATCGAAATAACAGACCCAAATTTCCCACTTTACCATGACAAAAATCAATTTTTCTGACCACAGGTTGGTATTAGTATCTTTCCATTTATCCAATCCAGCAGCTCAAGCGCCGAAATGGTGCAAACTCCGCCCAGCTGAATTTGTGTCACCAAGATTTTCCTTGTGGGTGGAATCTGTGACCTCAGCTCTGGAGATTGTCACACCATTATGTGCAAATCCAATTTCCACCTGGTCAAACTTCAAGGCGAACATGATCCACCAGGCTCGCCACCTCTCTCCCACCGCTCACAGGCTGCCTCAGTAGTCATTTTGTGCACACTGGCAGAGTTGGACCACCTGGATTCTAACACCCCGCTGCAGGCTACAGCCCAGCTTGGGGTCACAAGTGGGTGGAAGTTTCTGTTCGCCACAACACACTGGTGAGACAACAAAAGCATTGGGTTTGAGTTCAGTATAAAGAAAAGCATATTACAGTGGGCGATACATGCTCCACTTACTTTTTCAAAATTTCTTTGCACTGCACCAGAGCTTAGCATGCACACAGATGCAAAGACCAGACCACTCTGCCATTGATATGCCAGCCAAATTGGTGATCATAAATACAAAATTATTACTCTAAATTGTATAAATCCATTCCAATTCCGCCAGCCAAAATGGAAAGTTTTCTCAAAAGTGCACACATCCACACAATTTTCTCATTCCCAGAGTTTATAAAATTTGATTACTCGGGATGAACTCTGGTCCACCATTTGCAGTGCACTATATAGAAAATGCCCAGGCCCAGACGGCATCCCTTATGAATTCTATAAGAAGTATCGCAAAGGTTTTTCCTCCTTGCTGCTCGCCTCTCTGAACCAATGCCTTCTGGAAATGCGCCTCCTGCCTGGAGGGCAAGAGGCCTTCACAATTTCATTGTAAAAAAGGGGATAAGCTGGACTTGGCCAACTGTCACCCCATTTCTTCTACTAAACCAGAAACAAAGAATTTACTAAATTCATGGCTAACCGTCTAGGGGTTGCTGCCTCTGCCCTAATATCCCCTGAGAAATTTGGTTTCATCCCCAAAAGGTCAATTTGGGACAATATACGCACCATAGCCAACGTCTGTCAATCCACAGCTTCTGGAGCACTTGTGTTTTTAGACCAGCAGAAAACCTATGATAGAGTCAACTGGGAATACCTCAGAGCCTGCCTCTACCAAATTCCGCCTCCCCCTCTGCTTCATTAATTGGGTGGTTTTGCTAACGGAATCCACCACAATGGCTGTGCGTGGCCCTGGCTTCCTCACCAATGTAGTCCGCCCTCAAAGGGGCCTGCACTAAGGTGACCCTCTTAGCCCACTCTTGTATAACTTCAGCCTTAACCCACTTCTTCGAAATGTGAATGCCAGCCTTACTGGAGTCCATGTGCAAGGCCAAGCCCCTGTCAAGATGTTGGCGTTTGCTGATGATTGTGTGGTTGGGGTGTCTGTAAACATGATGCACGCGCGCTTGAAAATACTATCCAGGTTTACTCCAGGATAAGTAATTCAGAACTCAACGCTTCCAAAGCTGAAATTGTTATCCTTGGTCGTTATCAAGCCCGCTGGGCCCCAGCGCCCTGTTTCCTACCTGCCTCGTCAACTAGTTCACGGGATCGCTTGCCCTTCCCACCCCACTCCACCCCAGTTGTGCTCCCTTTTGTGCCAAACACCACCATTGGCCCTATCCGCCATTTTGGGGTGCGGCTAAAGTCAGGAGGGTACGCCTCAACAGTGATGGAAAACCATATCCTAGACAGCATTACAAAACGCATAGCTTCCCTCAAAGCCCGTCAGACCTCCCTTACAAGCAGGGTAGTTCTAACCAACTCTATGCTCCTCTCTAAAGTTTGGTTTAGGGCCAACGCAATCGCTTTTTCCCCTTGTTTCTTCAAGTGATTATACGCCCTTCTGCAAGGGTGGCTTTGTTAGGTTGCCCACCACCGGTGCACCTGGATGTCATGTTTGGCCCTCGCCATAGTGGTGGTATGGGTCTGCTCAACTTTGAGGCCCATGCAGCCAAAATCCTTGGCACCTGGATCTCTGCCATTACTAACCCTACAATCTCAGCCCAGCACTGGTCATGCATGGCCCGCTCCAACTTTTCCTGAGCCCTGGGCCTCACCAATCCTTCCCATCCCCACTCTCTGTTAAAGTACCTTGCCTCACATCCTTCTTCAGTGGGCCCACATGGGACGTCGTCCCACTTCAAAAGTATTCTCCAATGTGGAGCGCTGAGTGGAGAATCCGCATCTGTGGGCACACCGCCCAGAGGGGGGCCCCTCTCCTCAGTTCACCCTGGAGGTACAGGGACTTCCCATTCTGAACGGAGTGATACCCATGCGACCCCCTACCATGGCCAGGGTGGAATAGCTGGACATGATGGACATCCCCTATCCCCTAGATACCCAGAAAGCAATTTGGAAGTACGCCCACCACCCTCTTCTGCAACTGCATAATTGTTCCCATGTGTGGCGCTGCTTGAGATGGGTATATCATACTGCCAAACGCTCCAACGCTTTGCACTCATCCTGTGTCATGTGTGGCCAGTATGGAACGCTGGTTCACCGCCTGGAAGAGTGCCCTTCATCAAAAGCGATATAGCATGGGTGCAGCGTCTGTTTCGCCAGGATCAGGCACAGCCCTTCAGCCTGTCTAAGGACATGTTTGCTTCATTTATGACTTCCCCTTTTCCACCATCCTTTGTGCCTTGGTAGTTGCAATTGCTATGTGGACTATACACAAGATTGTCCTAGATGCTATCTCAAGCTCCACCCCCACCCTCCAGGAAGCTCTACTCCGGTTCCAGTCGCACCTAGTGGACTATTTTCAAGCGTGGATGTTTGGGTACCTCCCACCACGTTGCCACCGGTTGGTCACATCCTGGTTCCCAGTTTGGTTCATAGTTTCAGACCCTTTCTTCCATACGTGCTCAATAGTGGCGCAAGCCCCTTAACAGGCTACCACCCTCCCTTCTCTTGGCGTTCCCGCTGGCAACAGGAGTAGCGTTTGCTTCTCTGGGGCGCCTTTCTCTTGCTGAAGTTTATGTTTGTAGTGTCTTATTGGAAGTGTCCATTCCCTGTTTGGCCTTCCTTGTATAAGATTTAAAATATACAGCAAATTATCTAAGGCCTTATGTGGCATGGCAATGACTTGGTAAAAGAACTGGAAGATAGAGAAGAATATAAATTTAGAAAAATAATGTACTAGTTATATAATGATAGTATTCAAAAAAATGACTGAAATTTGAATTACTATGAGCTTTAAGATTTTTAATCTTTCAGGACCTAAGAGAAATGATTAATGTGGCTTAAAAGCAATTGTTAAACCTTATTTTACTTCCCGTCTGTTGGAATCAGGTTTAACCAACCTTTCTGGATATTATAATATTATATTTTTCATTTCATATTGTAACTAATAAAATCAGTGTGGATTTGTGTGATGTAGCTTTTACTATACCGCAATACCCCTATCATTTGTTTCAGTAGCCTAAAGTAATAGTTTACTACTCAGCGGATTCCATACCTTGCCAGCACAGCCACTCAGTACAAATTTATTTTGGCTTCTGACACTGTGGCCTTAATACCTTTAATAATCCCATTTAAATTGCCAGATTTACTCCTTGTCATCCTGTTCCAGGTAAAACATCAGTAATAGGGTCATTATTATTTACCAGCGCCATCCTGCTTTAATTTGAACAAGGTCACCTATTTTTCTTTTTATGAAATTACTCAAAGCTCTAACTTTTGGTTAATTATCCTGATTCAGATGTTACCATTTTAGTCTACCAATTTTGCAGTGCTACTTGGTACTTAGAGAAGCACCACTGAGAATGCTAATAGAGTTAGCATATCTGAGGAGGATTGCTAATAAATTAGGACCTTCTTATTACGTTAAATTATATTAGCTTATTTAAATAATTTACTTGAGCAAACACATATGCCTTTAATGTGCTCTTTACTACAAAGTTTTTATTGTTTTCTAAAATAAAAACCCCTATTACTGATTTTTGTCTCTTATATTGAGATTTTTTGGTCAAAGAATTGTCTTTGTACAATACTTTCAGTTGTTGGTGTATATACCTGTGCGGTTTAAATATGACACCTCTGCGCAATTTCAACATTTGATGTTTGTTGGAATTCAGGCTGTTTTCATGCCCACTAGTTCTGTTTACACATGAAATTCAACAATATTTTTTTCATGAGAATAAAACACTCAACTGCTAGAAGAAATGTTTTTAGGGGAATGAATACCACTTAAATCTTAAAATGTGAAGAATTAACTATACTATAAAATCTGGACATAATTTTTTTAAGTTGAGCTGTGGGGTCAAAAAAGCAAACCCTCTCAATATGTTGAAACTATTATTTAAACATAATGTGGCCCAAAGTGAATGAATCCTGAAGTTTAGATTAAGCTAGGAATAACCAAATTAGGGAATATTGGGTTTCCCCACTATCAGAGCTCTCAAGACTATACTCACTTGAACTAAATGGCTGAAGGAGGGTCAATGGCAGGTAGGACAGATCCGTGAGGTAAGGATTTATTATATATGACCTAATATTCGAGTAGAAAATTATTTGCATATTGTGGGACCCCATCCAAGCCTATTAATGGGGGTGTTCTCCGCCTAGGTGTGAAGTAAACTGTAAGTGGCCTGGGGAGGAATCTCACGTGGACTCCTCTGATTCTGCCACATGGTCGTTACAAATCAACTAAAAAATTGAGCTACTTTGCCAAGGAGTGTTAATGCAAGTATTACCCCAAATTGAGGGATTCCACCGCGTTTCAACCAAGGTTTTTTGGCCAATATTATCATTATTTGTATCTGAAATGCTCTTCTCACAATATGGACCTGTAATTTTCTGACATTACCCCCTTCAAGAGTGTTAGGGGTAAATAAAGGCACAAGATCATTCAGGGACCAAGTTGACTGACACCAGAAGTAAGGGATTCGATGGAGTACTCATCATCTCATATATACGTGATTACAAAGGTTCCTTACCAGATAGACCCGACTTATCACTTCTAGGAGTTCTGTAATTGTGGTAATACAGCACCAAGTCTGATACTCGGAAGGAAGGGAGAGGGGCCTAGAGCTCATTAGTTGATTGCCTTCTTTAGTAACAGTCTTAGCCTAGTTAGTTATAGCAAAGGCTTGTAATTGGATAATGTGAAGGGAAACTTTTTCATGGCATCCCCAGGGTAAGTTCTGTCAAAGAAAATATCTTTGGCGAGTAAAGCCATTACACCAGGTTCAAGTCCATACAACAAAGGAAAGTGGACATCCTGAGAATGCGATGATAACTGATATAGTAGGCTATGAGGGCACTGAGTAAGTAGAGATACCAGTGCTGAGGTTCTGAATTGGCCACTTTGCGGAGTATAGAGACCAGGGTTCCATTATGTCTTTTATGGCACCATTTCTGGATGGTTATAGGGCTGAGAAGAGTTATTGGTCTCCATAGAGGTGTCAAGTAACGTTACTAATCTAGAGGTAAAATCTTTCCCATTGTTACGTAGGAGGACCTGGAAGCACAATGACAGGTGAAGAAATACGGTTTAAGAATATAGCAGTGGCTTTAGCGGTCTGAGAAGGAGAGCAACAGCTTTAACCCATCTGGTGAAATGAACATTTCTGACCATGATATACCGGTTGCCACCATAAATCTGAGGTGAAGGACTTACCACGTTCAAGCTTATAGTGTGGAAGGGTTGTTAGGCGTAGTTGGTTGATACTGATACTGGGTCTTTTAGCTGGATTGATTTATTACCGGTCAGACATGCATCCAGGACTTTGGCTATGGTCTCCGTGATGCCCTCCTGATAGTAGTGTTCTTTAACACTTATAGGTTTTCTGGACTCCACCATGCCCCATGATTGTGTGGGACTCCAGGATTACAGGTACTCACTCGGATGGCTGGAGATAGGGCAACCAATTTATCCCTACATTCTTGTATATCTTCCCACTATCCACCTTGGTGTTGCGGGAGTTCTGAACTAGCATCTTCTTTTCTGGTTCATCTTCATCAGCCATGCGAGAGGAGTCATGAGAAGATTATGTAACCTCTCGGCCTTACTATTGTTTAAGTGAAGAACATGCAGCTGTGTCAACCCATTTACATTCATGTGGTGAGTTCCATCCCAATGCTCAATTGTCATATCATAAAACTGGAGCTTCAGAGCCCAGAGAGTCAACCGTCTCATGGGGTCCTATAGTCTGCAACCACATTAGGAAGGCGTGGTCAGTGATCTCTTTGATTGAAGTCCTATATTAGAAAGAGCGGTATTATTTGACAGTAAGCATGACAGAGAGACCTTACTCTCAGTGACGCTGCAGTTGTATTCAGCTTTTGAGAGCATTTTGCTGAAGTAGGACATGAAAAGATTGACCCCATGCTCATCCAATTGATACAAGATAGCCCCAACGGCGTAATCAAAAAATCTGTGAACAACATGAAGGGCTTGCCATAGTCAGGGTGGCGAAGGATAGGCCTCTATTGAAATAGCTCCTTCAGGGTCTCAAATGCGACTTTTTGCTCTATACCCCAATGAAAAGGAGAGTTTTTAGCTAAGAGGCGGATATGGGATAGCTGATAGGGGAAACTAATAGGATAAATTGATGGTAATACCCCATCACGCCCAAAGATACCTTGATGTCTCAAAAATTTATAGGAAAAGGTATTTTTTTATCACTTCAACCTTATTTTTAAGTGGGTGAATCCCATTTTTAAGAGATTGCGTGCCCAAGTAAATAGACCTTAATCTAGAAGAAAGTACATTTTGATGGCTTCATCTTAATGTTAGAAGCCCGCTGGCGTTGGAACACTTTCTTTAGAAGTGTGAGGTGCTCATTGAAGGTCTTGGAGAAGATGCTGATGTCATCTAGATAGACAATAAGACAGCTCAGCTTAAAATCCTGGAAATGTGATCCTTCGCCCACTGAAAATTTCAGGCGCATTGCACAACCCCAAGGTAGCTGAGTGAGTTATAACAGACCCTCACTGCAGATAGTAGCACTTCTCCTGATTATATAGACAAAAGCCCATTTGCCAGTACCCGCTATCCAAGTCCATTGTGTAAAAAAATAAGACCCAGATAGTTGGGTTATAGCGTCATCAATTCTGGGGCTATGTAAACTATCTTTATTTGTGAGGTTGTTCAATTTGTGGTAGTCCATCACTACCCAATGACCTCCATCTTTCTTTATCAGTAGAAGTAAGACACCAAGGGCTTTTTTGAGGGCACCAGCAACCCAGCTTCCAGAAGCTTTTTATGCTTCGTCCTCATCTGTAGCTCCTCAACATTGGATTTGCAGTAGGGTTTGGATTGGATAGGGTGAGCCTCCCCAACCTCAATAATATGAGTCCAACCTTTATGTGCCAATAGTCAGTATCAGATTTGGAGAAAATAAAACTATAGGCCTCAAGCAGAGTGTAGACTTTGTCAAGCTCAGCTGGAGTGAGTTCATCAGAGATATGAGCAGTAGGCAGAGTACATAAGGATTGAACATCGGATAAGCCCATATCCCCCATAGACCTAATACAGTGAAATTGTTTAATGTCCTCAATTGGGACCCTAAGGCCTCTTCGATCTTTTGATTTTTTTAGAAACCACTTCCTTCTTGGTGAGATTCCCCAAGCAAGAGATTAATAGGTCATTGATAAACTGGGTGTAGCACGCCGGGCAATACTATGGGCTTTAGAGGGCTCAATCTATCAATGCAGATTAGGTTAAATAAGAAGTTCTAGGAAATTGTAAGGCAATCTTAATGTCAACTACCCTTTGTTCACCTGCCTTGATTACTAACTCTTTGAATGCATAAAATGGGATACCCTCTAGGCATTCACTGATTGATAATACATATTTTCTATGTCATACCGCTGTCATAAATTGCAGGGATAGGGCGGAAGAGGTATACTCAACTGTGCAAGAATACTCTTATTTTTTAAGCTCAGCATTGGTCAAAATCAGAGGAACCTCATAGTTCAGCATGAAGAGATAGCCCTGCTTCAATTGGTAATCGCTTTACACTTGAGCATAAACTGGGTACCAATGAGTAGATCATAGGTATGGTTAGCCAAATTCATCGCTGGGATGATCAGATGAGCTTCCCAAAACGATTTGGCAGAGAAGAGTATGACCCTATGGTGTGGGTGTTTCTTGAAACTTCATTTCCAAAATCTTGATTGTAGTTGATATCAGGGGCCAGCTAAATTTCCTAATGAGCTTGGTTGAAACAAAGTTTACCAGGGGACCCAACGTTGAGGGTGTTTTTAACCTGGACTCCATTTATGATAACTTCACTTTGATTTAGGTTCCACACAAGTTGAGGGAAAGATAGAGGACCTCCCTTTGAAGGTGAGTAAAGGAAAGTCTTTTGTAAGTCTCAGGGTAGTTATCTTAAATAAACTGCAAAGTATGAGCACATTAGGTAGATTAGAACTTTACGGCAATGAGCTGGTCAGCGTCACTGGCAGCGTCAATGACTTCAAAACCCCTCAACACTTGATAAAGAAGAATTTAGCGGGGGATCCCAGCCATTTCACTCTCTCAGGGCTCTACCTGTCTGGTATCCCCACTTCACCTGCAGCTCTCAAGACATAGCGACCAACATCTTCAAAGCCCCCCTTCAGATTCGTCATTAGAGGGGTTATAAATGCACGTCAGGGAGTCCATCAGTTGTGAGTTAATTTCCGTGCTTCCTTTGTTTCAGGAGAGGCTCTGGTGGCGCTCATTTACCCTATTAAGAATTAAAGGAGACGCAGTAGTTGTTAAAGCTCTACATTAAGCCTTAGATGTAGGGGGTTTGGGCTGCATATGGCTTCAGGTTTTAACTGGAAATGGTCAGAGGTGAGTTTAAGGAAGATAAAGACAGCGGGATGGAGGGAAGTGAAAACTGATCCACCTTAGAAGACCGCATTGGAAAAGGAGGAGATCAAGAACAAGTGAAAACTGAAAAAAACGACGGAGTTTTTTATACTGAAGCGGGGGATAGCGCTGCCTCATCACTGATTATAATCTATGGCTATCCTCACATAGTGGAGGAGAAACTCGGTGTTGTCAGCTCCAAAGGAGCAGGTTTTAGAAAGGGAGACAGCCATAGAAGAGGCACATAGGTTGGAGTAAATTCTTGTCTCAGAGCTCTTTTCATAGTATCAGGTTCATAAATGTCGGCCACCCCTAACAGAGCCTCTTTGCTATCTTGTACATTTTTTAGAAGGTTTATTTGAAAGCAGAAATATGCATTGCTAAAGAGGGTTTAAATGCCAATCCAGCCATATAGCGGCAATAGCATCATAAGGAGGTAGCATTTTGGCAAGCAACAGAGGTTGATCTTCTTTATAGAACCTCCCAACAAAATAGGTGACCAATTCTCCTTCTTTCAAACAAGGCACATTAAGACCTGTCTTTGCCGTTTAAAACTCAGCTTGGAACCGAAATTCTTCAATAAAGCGCTTTCTTAACCTCCGCCTAGGTGCTGAAGTTGACCATGTTGTGAATTTATTATTTCTTGAGCTATACGACCTAAGCAGGGAAGAGTGTACTGGGTATTTATTTGGTCTGTTTCTCCTTCCATAGCAGATTCATAAACAAAGAGGAAGGAAGCAATACTACCCTCATCAAGGGTGAACTTACTCTTAAAGGAGGTTTATGAATGGAGACCTGCTCAGATGCTTTAAGGCGGGGCAAAGCACTGGATAGCTGGAGTTTTAAATTGGCTAGCCTAGTATTAATTTCAATGGGGAAATTAGGAGGTTAAGTTCCCTACCAACCTCCATTTCTTATAATATTTTTGTGGTGTAAAGCCCCTGTAGCTAGCACTACATGTTGAATTCAGTCTGGTTTTATGCCCTCTGGTGCTGTTTACACCTAAATTTTAACAATATTTTTTGCAGGAGAAATAAAGCTCTCACAATCTTGAAGAATTTTTAGGGGATTGTATACCACTAAAATTTAAAATATGTAAATTTATGAATATAAAAACACTGGATTTGAATTGCTTTTACTAGGTTGAGCTCAGGGCAAAAAAGTGAACTCTCTCAATATGTCAAGGCTTAGTATTTAAACATAATGAGGCCCAAAGTGGCGAGGCCTAAAATTTGGAACAGGCTAGGAATAGCCAAATTAGGGAATATTGGGTTTCAATATAATGGAGCCCTCAAGGCTTACTCACTTGAGTGGAACGGCCAATGGAGAATAAATGGCAGATAGGACAGACCCGTGAGGTAAGGATTTACTATTTGACCCAATCATCAGGTGGGAAATTATTTGCACCATATGAACCCCTCCAAGCCTTTAAAAGAGGTGGTCTCCGCCTAAGTGTTTGAATAAAACTGTAAGTGGCCAGGGGAGAAATCTTAGACTGACTCCCCTGATTCTGCCACATGGTCATTGCAATCCAGCCACTAAAAGTCGAGCTATTTATCTGAGGAGTACTAAACTAAGTATTACCTAATTTAAGGAGTTCCACTAAAGTTTGTCCAGGGTCTTTTGGCCGATAATATTGTTATTTACATCCAAAATGCTCTTTTTGCAATATTGAACTTTTAACTGTCATACAGTGCTCGCTAAAGGGGCTACACCCTGTAGTCCTATTAGCGATTGTCTACCTGTATGGAGTCTGGCCCTTTAGTTGGAGTTAACCTTCTGGATGAGTAGTGCGTGGTATGAACGTTTATGAGTCTGGCCCTGAGGCCTTTTTAATTTAAGTTGACGGTATTGGTCAATTATAGCGTCATTAAAGGCTCAAGTTGACCTATTCTCTTATTTAAACCATAGTAGGCCATAGTTGCTAAACCCAAAACGTAAAAGCAAGTAAGGTCATTATAGGAGGAGATTATGGCCTTCAGAGCGAATTACTGGTTGTAAAGCAAATGATTGACAAAAATAAATATTGCATTTTAAGCGGAACGGCTTCATTTTTCTGAGAACTGTTGTCAATGTCATTTAGGTTAAGTTACTCAAGGAGCCTCCTGATGGATGTGATAGTGAAGGGTGGTGCGCGGAGTCTGTACAATATTCCTGCTGTCTTTCTCTCCGTTCTGGCCATTGGAGCCTCAGTGAGTCCTTATGATACAACGCCTCATTACTTTTTCAAAATATCGCAAGACCTCAGGACTGTGTTCAAGATAGTCGTTTTCTGATCAGCCCAGTCGATTTACTAAAGCTTAATAAGAATTTAAATGTACACATTTTTTGGATCTCTTTGAGATTACTATATCCAGACTGCCTGATACTGCTATGTTGTCAGCAGTTTAAATTTTTTGGACTCTGAGAGCCAAGAACTTAAATATGCTAAAGTTAAAGGAGGCTATCATGTCCTACTTTTATGGCAAGGCCCTTCTTATCCAAGAGTTTGGGGGATCTGAAAGGATGACCACGCGTAAGATGCATTCCTCAACATCTCCTTTAAGAAAGACGAGTCTATTAAAATATTTGACAAATTCTTAACATAGAAACAGACGCTGTATGGAGATAATTCTATAATGAGTTTGACGCTCATAGCTCTCCGCCACACCTGTGAGCCCTATACCAAGTTGCATCAGGCTTGATACAAGTTTCGATTGAGGAGATCAATATTTCACATATGATGAATTATATATGTTGTTGCGCTGTCTCTTTAAGCAACAAGTCAAGCCCATGGGAAATGTGCAAACAATCTGACTTGGGTATGACCCCCACCAAAGAGTTAACTCAGATGTATGGTCATTGTTTTGAGAAACCAAATATAAATCAGGTCTATTGTTTCCAGTGCAAGTCTTTTGGCATTAGGCCAATCATTGCCCAAAGGCCAGTTCTAAGTCAGATGTTGTTTAGTGAACCCAGTAAGTGATGCTAACTTTGAAAATTTCAGGGCGAATAGATTTGGTGTTTTTACTACCGCCTCCTCTACAAATATCCCAGCTATAAGAGTCTTCAACCTCATTCTTGGTTAGCCAAAGGATGATAAAACCTCATCACCTCCAACATAACGGCAATTGATTGAAGAAAAAAGGGTCATCTTAACTCCCTAGTGCCTGAAGACAGGTGAAGCCAAAGTGGCAACCAAGAAGGTAGTCAACCCATAAACTCAACATCTAGTTTTACAAGAGCTTCCAATTACTTCTGGCAATGTTCCCTGATAAAAGGGGTCCCAAAGGCATTGTCTGTTGAACAATCGATGAGATTCAGCCCTCATTTAGGCCTGAAAAACTAAACTTTATAAGATCAAGCGGACACAATTGAAGGTCTAGCAATAAATCCAAAGGATTTTTCATATTCATGTATGCTGATACTTCTATAAGTAAGATTAAAGTCTAAGCCATCGTTGACAGTGGGTAACAGTAAGAATTTTATCCATTAAGCTAGTGAAGCAATTGGGCATTATTCCTGATACAAAAAATCAAAAATGCTTTGGTACATCGATCACTCAGTCTAACACTTCAGAGGGAGCATACAACACTTTACTGCTGCAACTTGGCTCACTGGTATTATCTGATCTTGCTTTTATTTTTTGAATCAACACTATGATAATCTTATTGGGATCTCATTTATGAGAGCTCATCGAGTCAAGACTGATTTTGAGGAGAACACTTTTAAATTCCTTGGTCTACTCTTTAATTATTTTAAAGGCGTAAAGATGAGACTCTGGCGCCTCAAAATCTAGGAGTTGTCAACCTAGTCTATAAAAATGGTATTTTGTTTTAGGCTACCAGCAAATTTGAGCCCATACATGGAACTTACCTAATCATGTTGTGAAGTATATGTGGGATTCCACTACAGGCCAACTGTAACCTACCCATTACACCGGGCCACCAAGTGATATTTAAGAACTGATATTAAGTTGAAAATCCCTCAAGTATTATATAGTGAGATCTTCACGCCATTCTGACGTTCCAATTCAGAACCCGTTTCCCCACCTGGAACCATCCTCCATGACCACAGAGAAAATCAGGAGCTATTAGATAATTTGTATCTATACCTTATTCAGATAAAGCGACATCAGCTTATCACTTTAGTGAATATGTTACCTGTTGAAGAAGTTTAAAATGGTTTTGTTTTACTACATTAAGGAGTCTAGCCTTTGCAGCGTGGTGGAGCAATTCGTTTGATCTTTAGTACCATGGGAAAGCTTAGCTAGGTTAGCTGAGGAGGAGAAGGATCAAGCGCTGGCCCAATTTCAAAAAGTACAGCGCTATTTTCTCAAACAATGAAGTTGATTTGGGGGTGCTAATGATGTACATCATCATATTGATATTGGGTCATATGTCCATTCGCCTTTGGCTAATTAGATGTTCAAAATGGTGAGATAAGTTTACGCCAAAATGAATTACCTAGTGCAACACGGGCTGCTAGTGCCATGAAAGAGTCCTTAGGCCAATCCTTTGTTAATCATCAATAAGAAAGACAGTTCTAATCGCGTGGTTCTAGACTGTTACATATCAAATAAGATTAAAAAAAGATTCTTATCTTTTACCCCAGAATAACGATGGTCTGGACGTTTAGGAAGTGTGCAATAGTTTTCAGCCATGGCTCTAATAGCTGACTATTGGAATAAATAACCGCCCTGCAGAACAGGAGAAATGCACTATGATTGTGGCCCAAGAGCTCCAAAATTAATTAGAATGTTGCAAGGGCTGTTAGAAGCCCCAGAGACCAATCAGAGGGCTATGTTTAGCATCCTTGGCGATCTAAAAACTCTTGCGTTCTCATTTGTTCAGATGTCAACGTTTTTTAGAACGTTCATTGATCACTTACAACACTTGGAAGAGGTTTTCTGCCGCCTGCCAAGGCAAATCTGAAAATCAAACCACATAAATGCAATTTATCTGTGAACAGATGTAATACATAGGTCTTGTCATGGACAAGCATGGCTTTTGGACTCAGCCAGAAAAGGTGAATCTATTGGAAACATGGCACAAATGAGTAGTAATCACATCGTTCAAATGTTCCTTGAAATGTTTTGCTATTTTTTCAGTTTCTAAAAAACTTAGTAAAATAGGTGAACCACTATTCCATCTCCTTTAAATTGGTGTAACCTTTGAGTGGATGGAGAACTGTCAAGTCACATTTGATAAACTACGGCTTTACTTGACCCAAGCAACAATATAAATGTACACTAATCTCAAAAACTGTTTATTATTCAAATAAACGCTTCAATTACTATGATCAAAGAGGTTTTATATAAGCTGGATTATGAACAAATTAAACATACTATGGCCTATTTTAGCCAAGTCACAGACGTTCATGAACAATGTTTTATGGTAACAAAGGAGAAGTGCCTGATGGTTATTTTTGATTGCTAACAATTCCAAGTTTATGTCCATGGAGTACGCTTCACTGTAGAAACCAACCATGCTACTCTATGCTGGTTGCAAATTATAAAAGAACTGGAAGAAAGACTATCCCGCTGGGCCGTGAAGTTACAGGCTTACAACTTTAATATTAAGTGCCAATTCAGCGTTAAAAATCAAACCATTTATGGGTTATTTTAAACTACTTAACATAGCCTTGGTAGACAATGTAGTGGATAAATTTTTAGTAATGTGTTAACTCAACAGCAATATTACAAAACAGAGAAAGCTCAGAAATGCTTAGAAAAATTATAGAAAAACACCTTTATATAAAATCTTTATAAGTTATTAGTAATCTTCAATTTTGGATTCTCTGTTCAAGGAGTGAACTGAAAGTATTATTGATGCCCACAAAGTACTGGGACACGGCAGATTTAAAAACGTTTGATTTTCTGAATTATCATCATTACTGGGAGTCAATGATTTTTTGACGTCCATGAGACTCTCCACTGTTGCAAGAAATGCCAAGTGGAAGGGCCTAATCACAAATGCCACCTCTTATCAGTTGGTTGAACCCAATCTTGCATGGCTTACTGCTTCTATGGACGTTTTTTGCTTATTGACTAATACTTCTGGTCAATCTAAGTATATAATAGTGGACATTGACCACCTCACGAAATGGGTGGAGGCCAAAAGAGTCAGAGATGTAAGTGCTATGACCTCAGTAAAGTTTGTTATAGAAGATGATATCTACTGGCACGGATGCCCCCACTTTTTAACAGATAAGGGTTCTAACTTCCAGTCTTAGATAATTTCTAAACTTTATGACTTTATGTCCATACTCAGACTATTGTCCACGCCTTACCACCCAGAGACCAATGACACTGTCAGATGAGTAAACGGTACTCTCATTAGGTTTTTATAAGATAATCACGGCAAAGAAATCTAGTTGTAATCTTTTCATTACTTCCGCCATTTTTGCTCATAGCATATCTTATCATTTGGCCATGGTGCATTCCCTTTTTGTGTTACTCTATGAGAAACAAACACTGATTCCCCAGTTCTATACTTGTGTATTGATCAAGAGGACATGACTCACACCAAATATTTGGTGACGCTTGTAAAAACCTTATTAAAATTACAAAGTGCAGCATAATAATATGCGCTGACTCAGAAACAATAATCTTGTAAAAGAGTTAACGCAGGCAGTCAGCCTCTACCTCACTTTAATGTATTAGAACTTGTGTTGTTATAACCATGGATTTGGACGAACTAGCAAGCTGGAACACATGTAAAAAGGGGCCTTTTGAGTTCATCAGGAAGACATATACAGATGCCTACACTCTAAAGGACCCTGTGAGAGGTCACCTTATTAACTAGGTTAATGTGAAGTTTTTTGTGGAAATCCATCTGAGTTCTAAGCTTGCTGCCTAATAACTCCCAATAAATTAGTTAACTCCACGCATCTTTGGTACTGGATGTTTGGTCAAGTGGGGGTTTATTTTAGGAATTGGGTTTGACCAACCATTTGAAGATGTTTTTATATCTTTATTTTATCTTATAGCTGTTGATAAGATAGCATATTAAAGCGATGTAGTTTTATTACATAGTAATGCCACTGTTTTAAGAGTAGCCTAAAGTATTAGTATACTACCCAGAATTTAAAAAAAACCCTGCCATCACAACACCTCATTTCTTACTCTTTTAGCTTCTGATGCTGTGGCCTTAATACCCTTATTGATTATCATTTAGTTTGGCAGAATTACATTTTTATTGTCCTGTGCTGTCGTAAAACATCAGTAATAGAGTCTTTATTAATTATCAGGGCTATCCAACCATAGCTTAACTAAATTTGGCGAATTATATCTTTTAAAGGAAAATAATCTAAGATCTAACTTATGGCTATTTATCCTGATTCAGATGTCGCCATTTTAGTCTACCATTTTGTAGTGCTACTTGGTAACTTGAGAAGAATCACTGAGAATGGTGGTAGAATGACCATATCTGAGGAGGATTGCCATAGCAAGGGGATATTTCCTACAGTAAAGTTATATCAGCTTATTAGGATAATTTACTTAAGCAAGCACGTGAGCCTTTGGCAGTAATCAATACTACAAAGTATTTCATTATTTTATTAAATAAGACACCTATTACTGAATTTGCCACTTAATTTTAGGAGATTTGAACAAAGTATTGTCTTAGAACATACTTTAAGTTTTTGATGTATATACTTTGCAGTTGAGATCTGATGCCTCTGCGCAGTGTTCAACATCATCATTCCAATTATATAAACTTCAATAGCCAACTTATTATAAAGGTTTTCTATACTCTTTGATATGTTCAAAGCTACCAATAAGCCTGCAGATTTTATGTGGCTTTCTCATTATGTTTACTTCCTTCTTTATGTCATCACTAACGTTTATTTTTTGTTACCATAGAACTAATCTGTATCCTTGAGCCATTTGATGCTTCTACTGATTGGCATTTGAGCTTTCTTTCCATTGGAACACTCTTGTTATTAGGTTTTTTTAGTACTAGATGGTTTATACCCAAGGGGGTTGTTATTAGGTTTTGATAACCTGATAGTCATTTTTCCTAACATAAATGAAATTCTTTCTTTTACTAGAAAATTTTAACTTCAAGTTGGTTTGATGTAGTGGCTTCGCCAATCTAAATTTCTAGATTACTAGCTTTGGATGTTGACAGGTCTAGTCATCTCATTTTTTGTGAACGGTCTCCTCTGCAGTACAGATGGTATCACGGAGTGTGAGATGTCTCTTGCAGTTCTCATAAAATACTAAAGTGAAGCTCCTGCCTAACACAAATGCAACCATTTTAGAAAGGGTTCCTCAACGTTTTTTAGTTTGTGCTACAATGGAGAGTTTTCTGGATCCTTTATGTTTTCTTTGTAGAATTATGAGGAATACATAATCTTACCTTGTCAAAAGGTTCTCTTTCACTGACCATTTTTTATGTGATACTCAAGCCCTAGAAGAAGCGTAAAGATTTCTTAGAGCTATAAAGTTAATTTTAAATTAGCCAAACATGTTAAAGGTTCTCCTCTTTATGTATAGGGATGATCTTCTAACCACCCTGATTACAACTTGCGTCACCTTAGTTATGTGTTTATGGTCATTAATGAAGGCATCTAGCCTTCTGATTAAGCGACAAATAATCCAGGAAGAGGCCAACAACGCCTCATTATCTGCTCTATTAGGTAAGTAAGTTTTTCTCTGTGCCTCTGTTACAACTTCAGTTGGGGATCATGCACTTACTATCCTAATTTTCATCCTTTGGGACAACCGCCCCACAACTAACAATACAGATGACTTTTCCTGATGCTCCCCTTTCTGTAGCCTTTTTGCGCTCGCCCTTCTCCCTTTCCATCAGCTATGCAGAGCCTCATCTCTTTCCATAAATTCTCTTTTTCTATGCCTCTTGAGTGAAGTAGATCCACTAGGGAAGGGGTGTATGTTGTCACATTAAGTGCCATCATTGAAGGCTGAAAGTGTCATGGTAATAGTTTGTTAAACGATAAACTCATGAGAGAAAAAAGGGGGTTAAGAATTATATTAATAACCATTGGTCAACTGCAGACGTTAGTAATCAGACAGCTTACAAAGTTGTGTGATGGTATTAGATTTAATCTAAGAGAGATTATAAGTACCTGATTCTAACTAGTAAATTAATCTACAAGCAATTAAAAACCGTGTTAATATCATTTATCTGCAATATTTTATTTTATTCCTCATATTACCTCAAGTCTCTTTTGTATATTTAAGTTGTTTCTTAGAAATCACCTCATATAACCTGCAGATTTTCTAAGACTTTATTCTTAAGTTGCCTTCTTTATTTTTGTTCTTGATCAACTTTTATTTTTTTGATAAATAAAATGAATGATATAATTCCTTTTAGGATTTTTGTTGCTCACGTTTGTCACCACCAGAGATCTATTGATCATGTTTCTAATGTCAGATGGAGCACTGACATACTATAAGTCCCTTCCTGATAGTATGTGGGATAACCATTTTGTAAAGGAGAAAAATAAACATAATAAGTCAAAGCTTGTGTGTTCAAGAAGAGCCTAAGCTGTAAAGGCGTTAAAAAGGGTCATTGTTCTAATACAACTAATTAGTATAAATTTCTTAGGGTGTTTAATACAATAAATAACGGTATATGTTAGCTCTAGTAGTAAACCACCACTATATTTGGGATTCATATAGGATATTACCTATATGAAATAGTAACATTAATTTTCCTTTTAATTTTTTAATCTATGATTTTATACAAGAAATTTGTGAGATTGTTAAGATATTGGCACCATCCTTAGATCAAATAATAATTTTGTACAGAAGTCTATTGATATAATGAGGGGAAGGCTGACCAGGGGACAGACACTTCTGAAAGTAAACACAAAAGAAAAACGAAACTCAGTAAAAGGGAAGCCACCCCAGAGAAGCGATGCTATCTCCTGTTGCCAGTGGGAACGCCACTATGGGGAGGAGGGGGGAGCGTGTAAAGTGGCCGTAACCACAATTGAACACTTGTGGAGGAAGGGGTCCAAGTTGATGAACCAAACTGGGAACCAGGAGGAGACCAACTGACGGCGACGCGGTGGGAGGTACCCAAACATCCACGCTTGAAAATGGTCCACCAAATGTAACTGTAATCTGTGAACAGCTTCTGGGTGTTGGGGGTGGAATCTGCGATGGTATCCAAGACAATCGTGTGGATAGTCCATATGTGATTGAAACCACCAGAGCATGGAGGGAGGGTGGAAGAGGGGAAACCATAGATAAAGAAAACATATCCCTAGACAAACTGAAGGGATGTGCCTGAACATGGCAAAGCAGACGTTGCACCTCACGCCAGATCGCTTTAGATGTAGGGCACTTCTCCAGTCAGTGAAACAGCGTCTATACTGGCCACACATGACACAGGATGAGTGCAAAGCGTTAGAGCGCTCAGCAGTGTGGTACACCTACCTCAAGCAGCGCCACACGTGGGAACAGATATGAGGCTGCAGAAGAGGGTGGTGGGCGTATTTCAAAATCGTTTCTGGGATTCAAGGGAATAAGGGATTTCCATCATGTCCAGGTAGTCCACCCTGGCCAAGACATGGGGCCTCGTGGATATCAAGCCATCCAGAATGGGTAATCCCTGTACCTCCTAGGTGAACTGAGGAGAGGGGCGCCCCCTCTGGGCAGTGTGTCCACAGATATGAATTCTTCACTCAGTGCTCCGCATGGAGAGGAGGATTTGTTTTAAGTGGAGTGCAGTTCCATGGGGACCTGCGGCCAAAGGATGAGAAGCCAGATATTTCAACAAAGAGTGTGGGTGGGATGGTTTGGTAAGGCCCAGGGCGCGGGAGAAGTTGGAGCGGGCTGCGCGGGAACAGTGTTGGGAGGGGAGCATAGGGGCAGTTACGGCCGCAATCCAGGTGCCCATGATCTTGGCAGTATGGGCACTAAAATCAAGCAGGCCCATGCCACCACAATGACAAGGGCCAAACATGACCTCAAGCTGCACTGGCGGTGGGCGGCCTAACCAAAGCCATCCTTGCAGAAGGGCATACATAGATTTGAAGAAACCTGGGGAGAAGGCGATGGCGTGGGCTCCAAACCAGACTTTGGAGAGGAGCATAGAGTTTGCTAAAACAACCCTGCAAGTAAGGGAAGTAGGGTGGGCTCTGAGGGAGGCGATGCACTTCATCACGTTGTCTAGAATATGACTTTCTATTAATGCTGAGGCATACCCGCCTGCCTCCACCCACACGCCCAGATGGCGGACGGGCCAATGGTAGGGCGTGGCACGAAGGGGAGCACAAGTGGGGCGGTGTGGGGTGGGCATGGAAGGCGAGCTTGTGTGCGAACAGATGGGTCGGGCTGGATACAGGTCGCTGGGGCCCAGCAAGTTTGATACCGACCAAGGAGGATGATTTCAGTTTTGGAGGCGTTCAGCGCAGCATTACTTACCCGGTAATAACCCTGGATGAGAGCTTCAAGCGCGTGCATCTTGATTATTAGACACCCTGACCACACAATCATCAGCAAACGACATCATCTTGACTGGGGCTTAGCCTGGTACATGGACCCAAGTGAGGCGGGCGTTCACGTTTCAAAAGTAGTGGGTCAAGGCTGAAGTTATATAAGAGTGGGCTAAGGGGGTCCCCTTGGCGTAGGCCCCTTTAAGGCGGACTACTACCGTGAGGAAGCCAGGGCCACGCACTGCCATTGTTGCAGATTCCGTAAGCATCATCACCCAGCTGATGAAGCGAGATGGTAAACGGAATTGGTGGAGGCAGGCCCTGAGGTACTCTCAGTCTACTATATCATGGGCCATCTGTTGGTCCAAAAATACTAGTGCCCCAGAGGCTGTGGACTGGCATGCGTTAGCCACAGAGTGCACATTGTCCCAAATCGACCTTCTGGGTATGAAACTGATGTGTTCAGGGGAGATAGTGGCAGAGGCTACAATCCCAAGACGGTTAGCCATGATTTTTAGTTAAAATTTGGTGTCCATGTTAGTTAGAGAAATGGGGCGCCAGTTGGCTAGGTCTAGCTTATCCCCTTTCTTGAAGAGTGTGATGGTGAAGGCCTCATGCCCTCCTGGTAGAAGGCGCGTATCCATAAGGCTCTGGTTAAGGGAAGCAAGCAGAAATGGGGATAGATATATGAATTACTTCTTATAGAACTCATATGGAATGCCATCAAGGCCTGGGCATTTCCAATTTGTTGCACCACAGATGATGGACCAGAGTTTGTCCAGAGGAATCAAATTCATGAGCTCTGGGTATCGTGAAATGGTGTGCATGTGAGTGCTATTGAGAAATTTTGCTACTTCAGCCAGCGGAATTGGATTGGTACTACTCAGAGTAATACTTTTGTATTTCAATCGCCACTTCAGCCAGCTTATCCGCGACAGAATTGTCTAACCTCCACACCTGTGTGCAGGCCACGCTCTGGTGCGGTGCAAAGAATTTTTAAAAAATAAGCGGAGCACATGCCACCCTCTGTAATGTGTTTGGCCCTGTACTGAACACAAACCCAATGTTTGTGTTGCCTTTCAAGCGCGTTGAGGTGGGTGGCTGCTTCTGCCCACTTCCAGCCCCAAGCAGGGCTGTAGCCCATGGCTGGGATGTTAGACTCCAGGTGTGCTAACTCTGTCAGAGCGCGCGAGATGATGGCTGAGGTAGCTCATGAGCGTCGGGAGGAGAGGTGGCGAGCGTGGTGGATGGTATCCGCTTTGAAGGCTGACCATGTGGAAATTGGGTCCGCACAAAACGGTGTAATAAACTCTTTTGCTGAAGTTGCAGATTCCACCCATGTGGAAAATCCTGGCAACGTGAGTTCAGGTGGGCGGAGTTTGCACCAATGCGGAGCCCTAGCCACTGTGACGGGTAGGTGGTAGGCTATTGAGACCATCCAGTGATTGGAGAAATCAGTTTTTGATGTGTGGAAGTGGGAAATATGGGATCAAAATTGTAGCAGTGTGAGGATAAGGTCAATATGGGAAATGGAACTTATCTGGCCATTGTGGACGTGGAGACGCATCATTTTTTTGAGCAGTGGAGCTTTGCTGCAGCAGCGCGTCAAACAACCCAAGGGTGGCCTTTAAAATGTGAAGTTCTACATGTTCCTGGGGTGTGTGGGATGAGGAAGGCCTGCGGTCCATGGATTGGTTTAACCAACAGTTCATGTCGCCAACTACAAAAGGGTCAGGGGGTAATGGAAGGGATTTGACCAACAAGAAAAAATCTGATGCTCTCATGCACAGGTTGGAGCATAAATGTTGACAATAGCATGTGCCACGTCAGCCCATAAAAATGTGACAACGAGGACTCAGACATTGAGGAAAGATTCAGATGATAAAAATTTAAAAAAAAATTGTTTCACTGAACAAGCACCCCACAGTGCTCAGACTAGAAGGAAAGGGAAGGGAGGAGCATGGTTTTCCAAGCTCCTCAGAACCTTTCAGACAGTGGGACTCCTGGATGGCCAGGATGTCCACAGGTAAATTTTTTTGTAAAAAACTCAGTTTTCTAGCCCAGTTTGGTGAGGCCTTGAGTCTGGCAATGTTCAACGTCCCTTAAAGTGAAGGCTCCCCCCATCGCACCTTAGGTGTGAGGGGGTGGGCACCCAGGCCCACCAGCCTCCTCTGGATCCCCACAGGCCTTCACAGTGGTGCGGGTGTTTGTAGCAACGCTATTGGAAGATTTTTTAATTTTAGCAGACAGGTTCGCGTTGGCTTTTGCCTTCACTTTTGGTTTCCCCACTGTTGAACAAATTTTTTGCGGTGCGGTCAAGTTTGGTGCACCAACCTTTGGGTCAAAAATTTTTTTCAGGTAGGTTGGAGACCAAAATGGTTCCAATAGGGGCTTGGGTGCAGCGATTGGGTGAGATCAAATCTCCCATCGGATCCTCAGATTGAGTGGCCCATTCAACATGGGCCTCCCAATCTGATTGGTTGAGGGATTCCTGAGTTGCTTCCGCTGCGAAGGTTTCAATGACCTCCTGGCGTTAGGAGTGCGGGATAGCAGAGGTGACCTTGGATGCTTCCTTGGCCGCGGCCCTGCAGGCCTGTTTGGCCTTCTTTTGCTCTTGAGGGGAGACAAGCTTTACTAGTAAGTAGCAGCCTTGTGCTCCCCATGGGAAGGCCTCTTTGGTACTGGTGTTTGGTTCATTGTGAGCCTCCCCGTTGGTCATGGCCGCCAAGGGGTGCTCTTGGAATGTGATGTCCTCCTTGGTGGGCCATGCATGTGCCTTATGGCCAAACGTGTCACAGTGGGTTCAGATGGGGGGTGCGCTGTCCACGGTTACCTGGAAAGGGCGGGTGGTATGCCCCTCAATATTAATAAAAGTAGAGTACAGGATCTTGGATAGGTCCTTCACAATCTCCTTGGTTGGGGTCAAGACTGCAATGGCTTTGCTGATGCACAGGTGTGGCATCAGCGTAAAGCGTTGCATCTTGAAGGATTGTATTTCGCCATATATGGTGAGATATGCTTTCAGGTGCTGCTCCAGAACGGCACATTTGACCGTAGTAGGCAAAAAGTCAAATGTGAGGAAAATTTGGTTGGAGTTTGTCCATCTGGTGCGCTTAGTTTTGATGACCCACTGCCCTTTGGGGAGGTCAATCACAACGAACACTGCAGCAGCTTCATCTGCTGCCTCCTTGTTTTTGAAACTGAGATCCAGCCAACCGCGTGACATAAAGTGAGGTGCAATGTACACCGCAGTTAGGAAATGAGTGTGTACATCCCCACAAAATTTTTCCCACAACGCTGTTTGTTGAATATCCAGGAACACCTGGACTCCGTATTCCACTAACAAGAGTGGTTGAGAGTGTGGCGTGTTGATGTACTGGTTACATCACGCCTGTCAAGTGAGAAATTCTGGGGAAATAGTAACTGCCAGTTTTTTATTTTTTCTAATCTGCCAGTTTCTCTGGGGCGTTTGAGAACGTTGGAAGTTGCGGGCCTACCACCTGTGCCTTTTACCTTACTTGCCCAACTGCTCCCTGACATGGGTGCAAATTAATCTCCTTTGTGAGATTATCAAACTAAAGTCAGACTTGAATTGAATAAGTTGCAAAAGTGATTGCAACGTGAGAGAAAGATTTTTACATAAGTTTATTGATATTAAAGAAGGTTTTAAAAAATAGAAATGTCCCGTTGGTAGAACCCAGAGGTTTTCACTTATAATATGGACTTAGTTGGGATGCACCTCCTAAATAATTATTACTCTGGACAAACTGTCAGGTCAGGGACCCTGCAAGGTTCATATTATTAAAGCTTAAGTTTTTCAAGTAACAGTATTATATTGTAGTGCCTGGTTTGACCAAAAGCATAAAGGTAACTAAGATTAAAGGTAAGCAAACAGAAAAGGTTATAAATAAAGAATACAAGTTAGTCAAAGGTTCTATAGAAGAAAAAGAAAGAGTACACCAGGGGTCACAAATTCAACTATTGTGTACCCTGGATCTGGACATGAATAAAGTGGGTGGAATAAATTATGTCTGGCTTTGAAAAGGTGCACTTATCTCTTCTCACAAGATTATAAGCATATAAAATCCTTCTACAGGGGTAAAAATAATAGCATCTGTTTCAAGGTTAAGGCTTTAACTTAATCATAAATAGAATTAATTATAAACGTTTATAGTTACTTTAAGAAAGTCAGCTAGAATCATTTGTATGAACCAATTTGTATGAGAGGGAAACTCATATTTTAAAGCAGCAAAAGATTGGTCCTAGATTAATGAACTTTAGAGCTCTGAAATGGAATAGACTAACTAGCGCCTCTGCACTTAAGTGAAAAAGAAAGGGGTATTTAATGTAGCATTATGGTGCAGAGCAGACGATCAGTAGTTTCTCATCCGTGATGTAATCTTGATTTTCTATTACTAGAAATTAATTTTCTGGGTTTTTAGTTGGCATAGTTGGAAATGAAAGAGAATTTAAGCCTAAATTGAATTGTCTATGATGGCAATTTATAAAAGACATAAGTATCAGTAATGCTAGTAACTTAGAAGAGTTTCTTTTTTGTATCTTTTTTAGTACTAGCGGTGCCCAACATAAAAGGGGGAGCCGCCACGCATCTTTATTCACAAATGGGCCAAACAAAAGGAATTATCATAAATTAGAAAAAAACCTAATATAGCCCCTAGGTTATCAGCCTAGGAAGCCATATCAGATGGCGAGAAGGCTTTGGGGAAAGTTTTATCCAGCGCCCGTTTTAGCTGGCAGACCATGGCAGATAGCATTGGGGTGGGAGCATCAGCAACATGAGGCATAAGGAGGTATAGTTGGGAGTTCTTTTCAATATCTTTGTTTTGAAAATTAGTACCTTTAGAATATAGAATATCATTGAACTGGTATTCCTCATTACAAATTATAGTAATTAAAAGAGTTTTACTAGGATGGCACATAAAAAAGCCAGTCAGGATTCAGAGAGTATAGGTATGAAATTTTCCGAATTGAAGCATGTATAAACCTGTGTAAAGTGAGATTTACTTGGGAGGGTATTATAAGCTCTTCATTATAGCCTAGATCAAGGCATTTAAATTTAATAAACGTAAGTGTTGAAAAGAGGGAAGTATCACTGGCACATTGGACAAGTGTTTGTAGTCCTATTGTTTAGGAGGTTCAAGCGTGGGGTTATACAAATGCTTCTAGGGCAAGAAGAAAAGAAAGTAATAATATGCTAATCTTTCTTAGTATTAGAAAGCAAGTGAGTTCCTATTGTTAAGTAATTTTATTACAAAGGGTAAATAAGATGGTTAAAATCAGATGCTTGTTTCTTCTAGTTTTTAAAGTGCGATCTTAAGAATGCAGAATATAGTGGTCATGATCTTGGAGCTATATTTTAATGTAGAAAGATGGATAAGTAGCGTCAGTTTGAGCAAGTATCTTTTGTTTTTTAGTGGTTTAATTTTACACTACCATCTGGATTTCTAAGTTAAGTCAGACCATGTAATAAAGATAAATATAAACAATTAAGTAGTATTTGATTAAAGTGGACTCTAAAAAGAGATGTGAAGACCCTCATAAAGCAGAAAGAAAGAGGCCCAGGATTGGTTATAAAACACTAAAAGGTGTAGATTTGAAATAATGTAGGTCTTTTCTGTTAATTGTCCACACAAAGGCAAAGCGTTAAGCTGAAGGAAAAGTAAAAACATCTTTCTGGAAGGTTATAAAGAAAACACTATAGATTTTAGAAAAAGCCCAAAAGATAATATAAATAAAAATAAGTATATTTATGTTTTAAAAGCTGTAAGACTTTGTCTGAACTCATGCTAAAATGCTGCGTGTTAGGGTGAGTGAGATAATTAAAAAAGTTCTTCCAAGACTTTTAAAATGGAAGTGTCATATTTAACGTTCTTATACAGCCAGATCATTTCAAAAGAGATATTATTATTTAGAGAAATTAGAAATAATAACAATATGGACAAGAATTATCAATTTAGGTCACAATAATGAATACTGAAAAGTAAAGCTTTTGCAAATTTGGCTTAAACTGTAAGGGTAAATTCCAAGTGCCAGTTTTAAGAAAACTTTAAAGGTAAGTGTTTCTTTTATTTAACCAAGGTAAGCCAACCAGGGGATGGACATTACTGAACTAAAACTAAAAATCATAATAAAAACATAACAATTCAAACAAAACGCCCAAAATGAATGGATCATTTGAATCATACTTAACAAAATATCCAACCAGGTGGGCAGCAAATACTGCTATCCCTCCATGGTGGACAGGGAGGGGGGATTGGGGGGCTCATCTTTGGCCGCATCCATCTCATCCCAGAGTAGGGCGCGTGTTAAGGCAGATAGTAAGGGTGTGGGGGCATTGGCAGTATGGGGTTAGATATTCTTGATAACTGGAACTTCTGAATAGCTGTCAGCCATCATAATGCCAACGATGGATTTGGCTAAAGCATCTTCAGATCTGAGGCGGGCGTCTGGGGGTTTAATGAAAATGGCAATATTGGTTCAGGTTATTTTTGCTTTCAGATTCCGTGCTACTGTTATCACATTTTGGATGGCTTCAGTGACATTTTTGTGTAATGTTTTCATGTTGATCTTACTTTGTGCAGTAAGATTTTTGGGGATAACGGGAGGTGGAATTCCTCCTGTGAGTGCAGCCACAGATTTCGTGGCAGCTTTGCAGAGCGGATGGCAATTTGGTGTGGTGGCTGCTTCTACTGCAAGCTGGTGGTTGCTGTAGATCAGATTGGCGTTAGGTTGTAAGGCATATTTTTGAGGCGAGAATTTTGCATTCCACTCTGCATTACAGAACTGCTCAACTTGCAGCAATGATTCCTCAACGACGTTACCTGATTTAGTGATTTCATCCAAATACTATCATGGGTTTTGGTTAAGTTGGATTGAGGAATTGGTGTATGTTGAGGATTGGCTGGTTTTCTGGATTTTTCCTGGAGTGAACTGGGGTCCAGTACTGCGCTTGATTAGAAGAACCATGCGTGGCCCTGAGGCAGGGTGGATGCTGATTGGTGGCTGCAGGTGCAGCTGCAGCATCAGGCATTGGAGGAGGGGAAGGTAGGATTGTACCCCATGTCAGAGTTGGCGTGGGGTGGGTGGCAGTTTGATGGGCGTCAGGCAAACTTTTAGCATCAGTGGAAGTTTCTGAGTATAGGCATTTACACTTTGAGTGGTCTAACTTAAAACAGGATGGAAAAATCGTCCATCTGCCCTTGATGCGGGCCCAGAACGGATGGTTGGTGGTAGATGGGATGGTGGCACGAGGTGGAGTTGCCAAAGAAATTTAGTGAATTCAGGGCTGATTGTGGCATATGCCCAAGGCCCAGTGAGGCGTGTGGCCCCATTTGGGACCACAAATTGCAAGATTGGGTTGGCGCCGTAGGCTGCCAAACCTTCCATCAGCTCCTGGTGGAGAACTTTAGGGGGGGGGTGGGTGGGCAAACCAGCGAACTGGACCACCAAGGTGGTGTCCTCTGGGAGCTGGGTCTTAGTTGTTAGAAGGGGAATATTATTAAATATTAATGGCACCATTGCCGCAATGGCTGCATTAGCTTCACAGGGGGAGCCAAGATCAAAGTACCCCTTATAGGGGCAGAAGTCAATAAAACAGGCTGGTGTCATCACCGTCTGAGCCATTTTGATAATGGCTTGGTCATTGTAGGGGAAGAATTTCCCATATTTGACCCTAAAGCTGAAATGCATGTTGCTCTGGGGGAGCACCAGGGGGCAGAGGGGCACCGCTTGGGTTTGGGCAAGATGGGCATCGAGATCCTTGAGAGGAAAGAATCATCCCAAGGGTTTGGAATGACTGGGCGAGCCAGTCTGAGCGCGTTTTCCTGTTGGATGGAAAATGGAGGGGGAGTTTCGCCGCTGTCCCACACTGGGACAGTTGGCGGGGGATCCAATGACATTGGAGCAAGGCTTTGGTGTGTGATTAAGTGTTTGATTTTAATTTACCAAATAAATTGTTCAGAAAGTTACGCTGAGCAGAGAGATATACTATAAAGGTAAGCATTTCTTAACCTATACAAAATAGAATATTTCCAAAATTAGCATACTTTTCCTTAACTAAATTCTTGAATTTTTGAGTATCTGGGGGTTGGGCAAGTTAAAACCAATAATGGCTTATCATTAATAAAAGGTTTCAAACTTTCAGATAATAAGCTTGGAGAGATCCTTAATGGGTTTTAATGCTTTATTTAGTTCTTATCTAGTAATATTAAATTTTTATTGCATCTCAACACCTGTATATGTCACTACCTTTCACACTTTCTTTTCAATTGGGACTGAAAGGATGGCATTTACTAAACTAAATTACTATAAATTTAGAACTGTTGATATAAAACTTTAAGTGTTAATTATATCATCTAAAATTACTTTAAAACCAAAAAATATGGCTTAAAAGTTACCATATCTAAAGTATGGTTTCAAATAGACAACACTTAATTTATAGTGACTCATTTTTGTTGCTAAAAAGAGGAAAATGTTAATATAAAAGGAGGCTAAACGTGGTAAAAATTATACTGAAGAGAACACACTTTTAGCAAGAGCCTTTACACAATTCTTAAAGCATATATGATCTTAAAAGGAGACTTAAAACTAAAGCCCCTTATTAGTCTTTATATTAAACAAAGTAAAATTGTGTTATTCCATATAATTTAGGCAAATAATGCATATATTTCATTTTAGTTTTTGCCTAATAAAATGCTTCAATTCTGAAGTTTAATTTGGATTTTATAGCCATATTTAGTTTTAATTATTTGTTGGAATCAAGAACTTTTTATTTTAATGATGAGTAAAAGTACCTGAGATTTGGAGCTTTGACCTGGGTCCTAACCAAAGGTATAATAATCAGCTTCGCTTTTTTCAATAATAATGTCTTAGTATAGTTCTTTCCACTAAAAACATTTACACTATATGTCTTCTTTGTTTATTTAGTTTTTTCAGCTGTGGGAAGAAACTATAAATGTGATTTTAAAGAAATAAAATTTTATAGTACTAACTACTCTTTCCATTCAATGTAACTTTATGAGCAAAATTACATGAACTAATAAAAGCAAATCTTAATCACCCATTGTAGTTTTGCTCCAATGTCCTCAAATTCTCCAATGGCTTCTCCAGTGTGGGGCAGCGGCGAAACTTCCCCTGCAATTTTCCATCTGGCAGAAAAACGCGCTCAGACTGGTTCACCCAGTCATTGCAAACCCATAGGATGATTTGTTCCTCCCAAGGATCTTAATGCCCACCTTGCTTGTACCCAAGCGGTACCTCGCTGCCTGCTGGTACTCCCCCAGAGCAACATGTGCTGTGGCCTAAGAGTCAATATGGGAAACTATTCTCATACCATGACCAACCCATTATCAAAATGTCTCAGACGGTGATGACACCTGCCAGATTCATAGATTTCTGCCCCTAAAAGGGGTATTTTGACCTTGGCTTCACCTGTGAATCTGACTCTGCCACTGCAGCAACTGTGCATCTGGTCTTCCAGGACACCCCTCTTCCCACAACTCGGACCCAGCTCCCAGTGGACACCACTTTGGTGGTCCAGTTTGATGGTTTGCCCACCCACCTCCCCCCTGAAGTGCTCCACCAGGAGCTATGTACGGTTTGGCATCCTATGGCTCCAAATCCATCTTACTATTTGTGGTCCTTAATGGTACCACATGACTCGCTGGGCCTTGGGCGTATGCCACAATCAGCCCTGAATTTAGTAAAATTTCCGTGTCAATCCCCCTTGCACCGTTATTCCTTCAGTGCCAACCATCCATTTTAGGCCCATATTGAGGGCAGGCGGACAATCAGCCCATCATGTTTTAAATTACACAACTATAAATGCAAGTGCCCCTCCTTAGCCACTTCTAATGGATCAGATGTCTCATACGCTGGCCGCCAATCTGCCACCCACCCCATACAAGTTCTGTTATGGGGCACAATCCTACCCCCTCCCCTAAAACTGGAAACTGCAGCTGCACCTGCCCCTGCAGCCACCAATAAGCCTCCTCCTCACCCCAATGCCACATGTGATTCCTCCAGGCAAACATCAGATTGAATCCCAGTCTGATCCCATGCTTCCTTCAACAAATCAATCAAACCTCATCCATACGCTGATTCCCCAATTTAATTCAACCAAAACCCATGAGACTATTAACTGAAAAAGACGAATAAGGTAATCTCATTGAAGAACCATTTGTGCAAATCAGCAGTTCATTAATGCAGAATGGGACTCCAAATACCCCCCTCAACTATATACCCCACAGCCAAATGCGAATCATTTTGCAGTGATCACCATCTTGTAGTCAAAGCAGCTGTAACACCAGATTGTTTTCCCCTTCATAAAGCTGTAGCCAAATCAGTGGTGATGCTCACAGGAGGAATTCCACCTCCTGTTATCCCCAAAGTCTTACTAAAAAGAGTAAAATCACAGTAAGCCAGTTACACTAAAATTTTAACAATTAATCCAGAACGTGGTAACACTAGCACGGAACCTGAAAGCTAAAATTTCCCAGACAACATTTCCACATCTGTTAAACTCTCAGATGCCCACATTAAAGCTGAAAAAGCTTTAGCCAAATATATCAGTGCCATTTTACTAGCTGGCAATTTCCATGAAATACCAAATATTAGCGATATTGAACCACATGCCGCAGATGCCCCAACACCCTTACTGTCTGCCTTGAATCATACTCTACTATGAGAGGAAGAAGCTGCTTCTAAATATGAGCCCCCCAATCCCCCCTCCCCTTTCTCCATGGAGAGATAAACGGTTTCCAATGCCCACCTGGTTGGTTGTTTTTTTGAAGTGTTTCACTCAATCCACTCTTTTGGGATTTTTGTCTGAACCAATTAGTTACGTTAGTTTTTTTGCTTGAGTTTTAATTTTTGTAATGTACGTCCCATGGTCAGCTTACCTTGAATATATAGAAGTCTTATACTACTTACAATTAAAACTTTAAACAAACTCTTTTTGTGATCTGGAAGCCAAATTTAAAATAGATTAGTATTAATACAAGTCTGAACATTAAAGATGTGCACTTAATTTTAATCAATCTAAAGTTTCTAACTCCTTTGCACAGTGTTCACAATTGAAATTAATCTTTACCTTAAGATTTTTTACCAGAAATACATTAATTACAAACTTACTTTTATTCTCTTCTAATTATAATTTTCTTAATAAAAACCTTATTAATTTATCAATTTATAAACTTTTTAATGTCATATTTTAGACGAAACTATTTAATTTTGTTCTTTTTACGTAATCTTATATAGGTATCATCTTGTACTAGTGGTGCCCAACCCAAGAGGGGGTCCTCCAAACATCATTATTTTCTTTGTGCCAAACAAAGGGATTGTTAGATAAAACAAAATACCCAGTAAGCTTCTGCGGCATTCGCCTAGCATGCATATTAGAAGGGTAAGATGAATTTGGGGGAGATTCATCCAGCGCCAGCTTCAGGTGGCGGGCAAAGACAAAAAAAGAGGTTTAAGGATCTATGGATTGGAGGGAAAGAGAAAGAGGTGAGGATTCTCCTTATCAATAAGCCAATGATATGCATCACCTCAACATTATGGGCAAGTTGGTGCTCTTAAAAGGTGATGAGTTTGACCACACAAGTGAAAGATTTATTGCGCTAGCAAGTCGAGGTAGTTGGGGTTTTATAGTGAAGATCTCATTACACTGATACATGAACAGCCAGCTGCAAATGTTATTTTTTATTTTTGAAGTTAACATCCTGATGAAATCTATAAGGAAGTTAAGTATAGGAAAATGCTCACAAAGTGGCCCAATCACCATATGAGGGCTTAGTGAAAGAGGGAGTTTATGGGGGCAGTAGCTGTTTTGACAGCCTTTTGATGAATATTTTTGTTAATAGAAAATCCATTGTGAGTGTGGAAACAGTGGCAGGGAGTCAAATAGAGGGTGGTGTAAAAATCCTGATTACTTGAAGTTGAATTTAATCCCATAGGCATGGCCAGAATTGTCAATAATTTGAGGGCATCAAAATGATTTGATACTTCCAGCGCGGGCCAAGAGAGGAGCTGGTAGGGTGACAGATGCTTATTTGCCAGGCACAGTGGACCACGGAAATTCTGCCAGCGCATGAGCAGCCATCTGCTCAGGATTTGGTTGGGCGGTCAAAACTTGGTTGGTTGGTGCTGTCATAGAAAAGAATATAAAAAGAGGACTAGCCTTCCATTTTGGGTGCATGAGCACCCAGAAGACAAACCACAATGGCAATGGCATTGCCATCCAAGCAACATAGAAATAGGCGGAAGGTAAGCAAACAGAGTATGACAGCTGTTGGCTGCCATAACCATCAACCTGACAACAACCAATTAACAGCTACTGAGGGCCCATGGATCCAAAACAGAGGACTCATCAGGTAGAGCGGTGGTGCCAAGATTCGCCACAGGGCCACTAGTGATAGATTGGCTGGCAAGGCACAAAACCTTGCCCAACGGGGTGATAAGATCTCCAACATTATTGACAGGTCTTTACGCCATAAAGCGTTGGCAAAACTGGGGTATCCCTAATAAGTCATGCATGCAAACCCCCATTTGACAAATGTGGGGAGGTTGATAAGAATGGCTACTAGGGACCAATTGTGATGAAACTCAAGAAACATGGTTCAGGGCTGCTGAGGCGACAAATTCTGAAAATTTTACTTAAAACTAAATTTTTGGTTGGGATTGGTAGTAAATTGTAAAACTAAACGTAAAAATTTTACTAGAATCGTACTAGTGAGGAATGGTTGCCTTAAGGCCTAGGGACTTAATGAATAGGCTAGAATGCATGAACAAAAGAGTTATGAGCCCAACTGATTTCAGCGAGACATAATATTACAACTAAATTGATGGCAAATCATTATTCCGCTGGCCATTTTGCTCCCATTTATGTTTTGCCTCTAAATTCTTCCTACCACCATGATTTTGCTTGTATTGCTGTCACTTCATTCAGTGGGCGACTATAAGAGCCCATGGCCAGGCACGGGGCCCTGTCTCACTGGGTACAAATGGATACAAATATAGTTTCACTGAGTTCAATTTCCCTAAGGCATTCAGATTTTACGCCTTTTTTGCACAACCCAAAATTACCTCTGGAGTTGGTTCCCCCTGATTTTTTAAGCTTCTTCATTCCTTTAACAAACCCCAACATTGGCGCTGGAGCAATGTGCTTATCATTACCCTTTGTCCTGCGTCCTCTTACCACCACGACCTCAGCACACAATTCCCCAATTTACCTAAGCAGCTCGCTTATGGGTAAATAGGGATGGGGAAGGAGGAACCATCAAAAATTAGGCGTCAACCACAATTTGTCCACCAAATGGGTGAGATCGCCATGAGTGAAAAGAGGGACAGCCGCCTTTTTGGGCCCGTTTTGTGGAGAAAAAGAACGCCTTATGGTCAATGCACAGGGGATGTTCCCTCTAACTTACATTATTCTTTCCTCTTTGAAGAAGAAGAGAAACAAAACTAGGGAGCTGGGCCAGGGCAACGTCTTTGTGGGCATCCAAGAGTTTAAATTGCTATCAAGGTGGAGATCTTCTGGGGGGCCAGGGAGCATCAGGCTAGGAGGCTGAAAAGCTTCAACCAGTGCAAAACAATAGGTACAGTTTCAGGCACTGATCAAACTGTTTTTGTGGGCCAGGAAACCTTTCCAAGCCACCAGGTATTAAATCAAATGGTGCAACCGCTGGGAAGCCAAGATGGCATTGACCTCTGCCTCCTCTAACCCTTCAATCAAGATAGGCTCAGGTACCACATAATCGCCCCTTAAACAATGACAATTGTGATAATTGGAACACGGTTTTTTGCTTCCAATGGGCTGGAAGATTCAGGAAAAACACCCCATTACCCAGGTCCACCTCCACCAAATGTGGCACAGATTGTTTACTCACGTTTTTGGGAAAGCACCTACGTATGCAAGTGGCGCACATTCAGCATGACATGCAAGCCCACCATAATATCGTGCACCAGGAGACAATTCCAGTCTTCAGAACGTTTAGTTGCTGATAGCCCTGGGTATGTAAACCCAAACCAGAGACTGGGTGCTGCAAATATTTTGAGCATGGTCAGCTGCAGCTGGTACCTCTGAACAAAGACACAGCCCCACAGATAATGAAGAGTCATACCTAAGGGTTGCCTCATATGCCAAGCACCCAGTTGATGCATGCGTTCTGTTGTTATATAAAAACTGAGAAAACAGATTATCCTCACAAGTGTCATGAACAGCCGCAGCATAACACTGAAGGTACTGTTATGGAGCTTGATTTACCCGCTCCATCTGGCCATATGACTAAGGATGGTATTCTATTAAGTGACACAGAATATTTAATATTTTAAGGTGTTCATTCCAAAATTACACCATAAATGAGGCCTGCAGTCATTTATGATCTGTTGCAACAACCCAAAAGATCAAGAATACATGGTGTATGAAGAGCTTGTCTGTCTCCTCAGAGGTAATGACAGAAGAGCAGGGAATGAAAAGAGCAAATTTAGTGAAAAGCTTTTGCTACCACCATAATGGTAATAAACCCATTGGAGCTAGGAAGCTCAACAATGAAGTCAAAGGAAACTGAAGTCTACAAACCCTCCGCCTGCTGCAGGGGTGAAGGAGTCCATTTTCTCCTGACCTATCCAACATGGCTCACATGTATGGAATACAATCACAATTCATTTTAGGATATCCTTGGACAGGCATGGCCAGTTTTTCTTCCACTTAACTATATTAGGACGTTTTTTGTTGTCAGTGTGCCCTAATGCAGGGGGGTCGTGGTGTGACTGGGTAACCTCATCATGGAGGAGAGGCGATACCCACAGGCGCGACTTAAACTGAATCTGGCCCTATACCAAGGAATAAAGAGATAACTTATGCATCAGGTGTGCCAACTGATCCAACAACTTCAGACCACCTGCACAAGCCGTCTGAGCCGCTAAGACCCTCAAAACCTGGGGCGCGTCTGGACCCAAATCTGCCACCAAAATTGCAGGTGGTGCAATACAAAATTTGGGCTGGTAGGATAATTGTGATTAATTTTCCTCGTCCACCTCCACTGGACAACACAGGGTAAAACTCAGAAATCAGGTAGCACATTCAACACTCCTTTCCCAAATTTGTACTTAAAATCTAAGCTAAAAAGGTTGTGATACATCTGTGCTTGACATTGTGCCAACTTATGCAGCTTATAAAAAGGACAATAGGGCTTGGTGATCGTTCTGCACAGTCAACCATGCCGAGCGCCCTGAAAAAGTTGTCATCAGTAGTCAGAGCCCATGCCATGGTGACCAACCCTTAATTTAGATGGCCCAGCTTATTATAGAAAGGCAAACGTGTGGGAAAAATAAGCCACCAGGTGTTACAGCCCATCGTGCTCCTGCAACAGAACTGACCCCACTGCAGTGGATGGGTTGTCACACACTATGATAAGTGGTTTGGCGGAGTCAGCATTCTTAAAAACGGGAGAGACAAAAAAACCCCTGCTTAATGGCCTCAAACGCCTGCTGGCACTCCTCCATTCACCAGAGCAACATATCTTTCCCCATCAGGGGATACAGCAGTGCGGCCAGCTGCAAAAGGGCAGAGGTGACTTTTAGATTGATGATGATGGTACCCAGGAATTTCTGCAACTGATTTTGAGCTGTGGGGTAGGCCATTTGAGGATGGCCTCAAGCTTTCAGGGGTGGGTATGGCATAACCATTTATCAAGACTAGATTAAAAAAGAAACTAGCCTCTTATCAGTAGAACTCACACTTTGATGGCTTGACATAAAGTCACCATTTTTGTGCAGTGCGTCCAGAATTGCATCCAGTTCTTTCTTGTGCTTCTTTGGAGTGGGGGAATGGACAAGGATATTGTCAATATATGCCACTACGCATGTGAACTTAAGGTCCCCCAGCACATTATCAATCATATGCTGGAACATGGTGAGAGCATTTTTTAAGGCCAATTGGCATCACCCAAAACTTAAATATGTCTCTTCTAGTCTAATTGGAGGTAAGCCATTCCTGGCCTTTGGCCACATAGATTTATTAAGGCATTTACAAGATTGAGTTCTATAAAACCTGGGATTTTGCGATTACCAGGCTGATTGTCTGCTTGAGGGGAGGGGATAGAGACCATGTACCATGATATTGTTCAGATGGCTGTAATCAACGTAGGGCCGCAGCGTCCCATTGGCCTTATGAGTGAAAAAATGGGCGATGCAATAGGGGACGTTTCCTTAAATACCTAACGCTTCTTAAGCATATCATCAAACCATACTTCTAAAGCCTTGTCCTCCTCTACCATGAAAAACATCGGACAGCTGATGTTGATAATGGCTACAGTCAAGTGGAATGCTAAATCATATTTGGAATGCAGCGGTAAATAATTCATTATCCAAATCAATTATATCCTGATATGCCGCCAACCCTTGGGGAAAATCTGGGGGATGGCCCATAGAGCAAGCAAGCATCGTGATGGAGCTATGGCCATGTGTTATAGCAAGAATGTCTAATAAAGTAGCTGCCTCCCACTTGATTATGTATGAAAGGTATTATGTTCAAGTCTAAATGGATCTTCACTAGCTGAACCTGCCACCATCCCACCTCCAGATTAACCAGGAATAGAAGATTGGGCACCACCACAAATCAATCACAGAAACTAACTGAACAACTGATAAAGCCACTAGCCATCACACATTGAAGGATGACATTGGAGCAGATGATGCTTCCATCACCAATGGCCCTTCATCCAAGTGTAAGTCAAGCTGTTGCGCCAGCTTCAAACTCATAAAGTTTCCCGCCACTCCCATGTTAACCAATGCCTCAAATGTCACTTGGTGCACACCCATCTGGATTTCCAATGGTAACAAAAAATAAGAAAACTCTTGTTTATTGGCAAGGGCCCACAATTCCTCTGGATGGGTGGTAGTAGTCATCTGGTCAGGCGAGGACACTGGTTCAGTTGAGGAGTAGAAACACAGACCAGGATACTACTTATGACTTCCTTATGATGGGCGTCCAACAGCTGGGGAATCAATGGATTGATGAAAATTTTCTCAGTTTTGGGAGGCGCCACGCCTATGGGAGCCAAAGCAGGCTCAGACCCACACTTGGGGATGGGTAGCACCGCACCTTTATCAAATTGCCATCACTTGAGTTCCAGGAGTTTAGGTAGGACCAGGACTCAGAGTGACCCCCACAGGATATACCAATAGAGATATTATAGTACCACCCCAAGGGACACCCAGAGGAATGTGGCACCAATATAGTCACCTTAATGCACATGTGGTCCACCGTCTCCACTGATGTGGGCCAAATGACATGGCTAGCAGATGCGGCATTTAAGGCTGCGTGAAATACTGCCATAATAACATCTTACGGAAGGCGAAGTGCAGGGACTTGTTCATGGAAAGCTTCTACAAATGAAGCCAGTTTTACGAATCCTCTCTGAGAAATAATTGAAGAAAATGGACTAATCTTGCCACTGGCAACTGCAACACCTATGATACCAATGCTATTAATGGAGTCAAATCCCCAGCTTTTTGGAAGAGCGCTAGATTCCCCAAACCTGATGGAGGGCGTTGTTTTAAAATCCATCCATTCATGCCAAATTTTGTTAGGCGTCCATCATGGTAGTGAAACTTGCCATCAAAAAATGAGAATCACACTTGCGCTAAGTGAAGGCCTTAAGCACCTGATTGAAATCTTTTAGGATGGAGAAGATGATCCCACCCCTGAGGGTGATATGGAACAGAGGCTTAGATTTCTGTAACAACATAGTTGGTGAGAAAAACCCCCACCGCCACCTGGGAGCAATGCATAAAAGTGACAGCCGACTAAATGACAGCATGAGGCAAAGTATTGAGTGCAAGTTCATCTGGTAAACAGAAACTACTTCTTCACTCAACTTTGAACATAAGGTCGAAAATGGAGGAAAATATGGATTGGTCAATTATGTCACAGAACTGGAATATAATATTGACACTGGCCTTCCAGACGGGGTGCTTGAGCACTTATAAGACAAACCAGAATGTCAAGGAATTTGCCATTTGAGCGACTTGACGAATAGGTGGAATGGAAGAAATGGATGACGACATCTAGTAGCCGCTGTAACCATCAACCTGCCAGGCAACTAAATAATGGCCTCTGAGGGCCCTGTTGATCCAAAAACAGGGGACTCAGCAGATAAACAATGGGGCCAGAATTCGCCACAGGGCCACTAGTGATAGATTGGTTGGCAAGGTCACAAAACCTCACCCAAAGGGAATGATAAGATCTCCAAAATCCTCGGCACATTTTTCCATCAGAGAGCACTGGCAAATGAAATTATTTTCAAGAGGTCATTCAAGCGATAACCACATTCAACAAAGGTGGGGAGCTGCGTTGCAAGTATGGCTACTGGGTCCTAATCATGACGAAGCTCAAAGAACATGGTTCATGGATGCTGAGTGGCGACTTCTGGAAGAATCAATAAAAGTAATTTTTGTTGTTATAAAATGGGTAGTTTACTTTAAAACTAAAGGTAAAGAATTGATTAACAACTGTACCAGTGAGGACAGTTGCCTTAAGGCCTAGGGGCTTGAGGAATATATGAAAATCCATGGATGAAGGAGTTATAAACCTAACCAATTTTTGTGAAACAAGATCTGGCAACTAACTTGGTGCCAAATTGGCCTTCCAGTGCCATCCAACTCCCACTAAAGCTTTTTATTAAACTGTTCCTCCCACCGCAATTTCGCTTGGCTTGACATCACTTTGTTCAGCAGGCAACAGGAAGCACCCATGGCCAGGGCATGGGGCCCTGTCCCAAAGGATATCAATTGGATTTTCCACATTTGATTTCACTGGTGTTTCCACCTAAACCATTCTAAATTTGCGCCTTTTCGCACAACCTGAAATTACTGCTGGAGTTTGAACCCCAATTGCTTAAGCTTCTTCGCCCCTTCAGTGGACCCCAACATCAGCACTGAAGCAATGTTCTCACCATTAAAATTTTCCCTATTCCTCTTCCCACTGTGACCTCATTACACACTTCCCCAATTTGCTTAAGCAACTCGCTTAGGGTTAGATAGGCATGTAAGGAGGAACCAGCAAAGGGTAAATCATCACCCACAATTCATCCACCACATGGGCGAGAATGGCCTGGGGACGAGGGGGATGGTCGCCTTTTTCAGGTCCTTTTTGGTGCAAAAAGGAAATGCCTTACAGTTGAGGTGCAAGGGATGCTCCCCCAGACTTACAGGAGTAGTGGGATCAGCTACCGCGGTGATTGAGGAGGGGAGAATTGATCCCCAAGTGAAAAATCTGTAAAAACTTAGAAGGGCTTAAACCAGAGGGTGAGTGACAGAGGCAGCTTTGGTAGAATATGCTGGTAACATGCATTTTAAGTGGTTGAGGGCACAGTACAAGGGACAGGTGTGCAGATGATTTTGATGTATGCCCTGAAGGGAAGATCAGGGGCGGATTTGATCATGACATGGGAGGTATCACTAGGTGGGTGTCATGGCATAAAGGGAGGACCATCACAAAAATGCGAGGCCTGGTGAGACAATTTGCGCCATTTGCTACCATGAACTGCATCAAAGGGTCAGCACAGTAGGCAGCCAAGCCTCTATGGTCTTGTGGTGGAGGCGCTTGGGGGAGAGGTGGGGGGCAAAATAGCAAACGGGACCACCAGTGTGGTCTCATCTAGCAAGCAAGTTCAGATGATTGGTTTTAGTGTGCCTTTATAATTTTAAGGGTGCAGCGCAGCTGTCCTTGCCTGGGATTCACAAGTGAAGCCAAGATCAAAGTAACCCTTGAAGGCGCGAAAATTAATAAATCCAGAGGGTTTGTACACTACCATGACAATCTCAACTATGGCTGTGCTCACATAGAGGAAGAGGTTCGCATAATTGACCCAAAGGCTAAAATTCTGGTTGCTCAAAGGGAGCACCAGAGAGCTTCTGAGCACCGCCTGGGAGCAAGAAAGGTGGTGCACTAGGTCCTTAGGCAGGGTAGTGGCTAAAGAGTTTGGGACTAGCTGGGCCTGGGGTATTTCAGCAGTGGCCAATAAATGTAGGGGGCGGCATAATGCCACCCCATGAAGGGACAGCAGGCGTTGCTCTAGTTGACATATGCTTGGTTTGGGTGGGTGAAAGGTGGTTGTGAGTATTTATTTTTTAAAGTTTGAATTTGATTGCCTGAGTGATTGAATCAAAAGATATATATATGTATCACTTTATTACTTAAAAAAATTCAAAGCATATAAGTGTTTTCCAGTGATAAGATGACCTTTGTATATTATAGCTTCAAATCATATATAATAGCATTGATTTGCTTATCTATATGTAGCCATACACATGATTTATAATAGTATTTATTAATTTTTGTTACTATAATCATATTGTATGTTATGGTACAAAAATCAAAATATGAGATTTAGCTATTTTTCTAAGAATGGTGGTTATAGCATATATATTTAATTAAAATCTTTATATGTATCATGGAAAAAATCCCTATTTTATCAAGCATTAGATGAGGATACAGAATTTGGTAATGCGTTTGTAAAGAATGATATATTACTAAATTGATTTTGCCACTTATTTAAAAAACCATTATATAACCTTAATTATGTTAAGCTTTACTAATTACTGTTTACTAACTTTATATATATATTAGGTAAAATTCTTTGATAGGGTTTATATAATTTAAATTTGGCTCTGTTTTCAAACCCAAGTGCTAGGATTCTCCCTCTTCTGGGTGAAGCCTCTTACTTGGGGTTGCATCTCATTATTATCAAATCATTGAATAATACCAATATGTGGAAAACTTTTCTTTCTCGTTGCAAACACTTTTGCAACCCATTCAGTTCAAGACTAAATCTAGTTTGTTAATCTCATAGAGGGGATTAGTCTGCGTCCATGTCTGGGAGCAGTTGGGCAAGCAAGGCAAGAGGAGCAGGCGGAAGGCCCGCGGCCTCTAACGTTCAAAAACGCCCCGGAGAATCTGGCGGAATAGAAAAATCTAAAAACTGGCGGTCACAATTTCCCCGGAGATACTCACGTGGCAAGCATGATGCAACCAGTACATCAACACGCCACATTCCCAGCCACTTTCGTTGGTGGAATTCAGAGTCCATGTGTATCTGGACATCCAAAAAATGGCCCTATGGGAAAAATTTTGTGAAGATGTAAACAAAATTTTCCTTACCACGGTGTACGTTGCACCTCACTTCATGTCACGCGGTTGGCTGGACCTAGGTTTTGAAAGCAAAATAGCAGTAGATGAGGCTGCAGCAGTGTGCATAGTGGTCAACCTCCCCAAAGGGCAACGGGTCATCAAAACTAAATGCACCAGATGGACAAAATCAAACCAAATTTTCCTCACATTTGACTTTTTGCCTACTACAGTAAAATGTGACATTTTGAGCAACACCTGAAAGATGGTCTCGCCATATACAGCGAAATACAATCTTTTGAAATGCAACGTTTCATGCTGATGCCACACCTGTGCACCGGCAAAGCTATTGCAGTTCTGACCCCAACCGAGGAGATCGCGAAGGACCTAACCCAGATCCTGCACTTCACCTTTATTGACATTGCAGGGCACACCACCCACCCATTCCGGGTAACCGTGGACAGCGCGCCCCCCATTTGCACCCACTGTGATGCATTCAGCCATAAGGTGCATGCATGCCCCATCAAAGAGGGCGTCACATTCCAAGGGCACCCCTTGGCAGCCATGGCCAGCGGAGAGGCGCACTACGAACCAACTGCAAGCACCAAGGAGGCTTTCCCGTGGGGAGCACAAGGCTGCTACCTATTGGTAAAGCCCATCTCCCCGCAGGAGTAGAAGAAGGCCAAGCAGGCCTGTAGGACTGCAGCCAAGGAAGCGGCCAAGGCCACCACCACCATCCACACTCACAACGCCAGGAGGACATGGAGACCTTCACGGCAGAAGCAACTTGGGAATCCATCACCCAATCAGATTGGGAGGCCCATGCCAAATGGGCCACTCAATCTGAGGATCCAATGGGAGATTTGATCTCACCCAATCGCCGCACCCAAGCCCCAGTCAAAACTGACTTGGGACCTATCCCTACTGAAAAAAAAATTTTCCTCACTTGACGGTGCACTGAACTTATCTTCACCACAAAAAATTCGTCTGACGTTGGGAAAACAAATAGCGAAGGCAAAGCCAATGCAACTCTTTCCGCAAAAATTAACAAAAACCCTGATAGCGTTGCTGCTAATACCCACGCTGCTGTGAAAGCCCGTGGGGACCTGGAAGAGGCTGGTGGGCCCAGGGGCCCACCCCTCACACCTAAGGTGCAATGGGGGAAACCTTCACTCTAGGGATGCTGAATATCGCCGGACTCAAGGCCTCCCCATCCCAGGCTAGGAAACTGAGTTTTTTACAAAACAATTTACCCGTGGATATCCTGGCCATCCAGGAGTCCCACTGTCCATGAGGTTCCGAGGAAACTTGGAAAACAATGCTCCTCCCATCCCTATCCTTTTGGTTGAAGCACTGTGGGGTGCTAATTTGGAAAAACAATTTTCTCAAATTTACATCTTCAGAAACATTCCTAAATGGCCGAGTGCTCGTTGTCACCTTCTCATGGGCTGATGTTGCACACACAATCATCAACATTTACTCCCAAACGGTGCACAAGAGCGTCGGGAATTTTTCTTGTCAGTCAAATCCCTCCCGCTACCCCCCAATTCTTTCCTAATTGGTGACATGAACTGTTGGCTAACCTCACCAACGGACTGGTGGCTGCCCTCACCCCACGCCCCATAGGGTCACGTAGAACTACGCAAGCTAAAAGCCACCCTTGGGTTAATGGATGCGCTGCTGCGACATACCCCACTGCTTGAAAACATGACATGTCCCCACATCCACAATGGCCAATTAAGGTCCATGACCCGCATCGACCTTATTCTAGCACTGGCGAAATTCCAACCCCACATCTCCCACTTCAAAACAACAAAAATGGAATTCTCTGACCACCAACTGGTCTCAATAACATACCACTTACCCATCACAGTTGCAAAGGCCCCACATTGGTGCAAAATCTGCCCCCCAGAGCTCGCGTCACCAGGATTTTCCACGTGGGTGGAAGAGGCAACTTTGGCAAAACCGTTTGTTGCACCATTTTGTGCGGACCCCATTTCCACATGGGCAACTTTCAAAGAAGACACCATCCGCCACTATTGCCATCTCTCATCCAGACGCTCATGAGCCACATCGGCGGTTATATTGCGCGTGCTGGCAGAATTAGCCCACTTGGAGTCCAACATTCCAGCCTCAGGATATAGCCCTGCATGGGGCCAGAAGTGGGCGGAGGCAGCCGCCCACCTCATCGCACTTGAAAGGCAACACAAACATCAGGTTTGTGTCCAATACAGGGCCACACACATCACTAAAGGTGACAAGTGCACCGCATACTTCTTCAAAAAAAAATTTTGCACCACGCCAGAGCGTGGCCTGCACACAGGTGTGAAGATCGGATAATTCTATTGTGGACACACCGGCTGAAGTGGCAATCAAAATGCAAAGATATTACTCCGAGTTATACTGAGCTGAACCAATTCAGCTGGCCAAAATGGCAGAATTTCTTGACAGAGCTCATATCCACACCATTTTCCAATACCCGGAAATAATGAATTTAATTACTCTGAACGAATCATGGACTACCATTTGCAGTGCGCCAAACCAAAAATGCCCAGGCCCAGATGGCATTCCATATGAGTTCTACAAAAAATATTTTAAATATATATCCCCATTGCTGCTAGCCTCACTCAACCAAAGCCTGTTGGAAACGCGCCTCCTACCAGGAGGGCATGAGGCCTTCACTGTCACAATCTTCAAGAAAGGGGATAGGCTAGACTTAGCCAACTGGCGCCCCATTTCTCTAACAAACACAGACACCAAAATTTTAACAAAAATCATGGCTAACCGTTTAGGGACTGTAGCATATGCCACCATCTCCCCAGAACAATTTGGTTTCATCCCCAGAAGGTTGATTTGGGATAACGTGCACTCTGTGGCTAATGTGTGTCAGTCCACAGCCTCTGGGGCACTTGTATTCTGGACCAACAAAAGGCCTATAATAGAGTAAACTGGGAATACCTTAGGGCCTGCCTCCAACAATTCCGCCTACTTCCCCACTTCATTAACTGGGTGATGCTGCTCACGGAATCTGCAACAATGGCAGTGCGCGGCCCAGGTTTCCTAACAGAAGTAGTCCGCCCTCAAAGGGGCCTGCGACAAGGGGACCCCCTGAGCCCACTCTTATACAACTTCAGCCTTGACCCACTACTGCGAAATGTGAATGCTCAACTCACTGGGGTCCATGTGCCAGGCCAAACTCAGTCAAGATGATGGCATTTGCAGATGATTGCGTGGTGGGGGTGTCTAATAACAAAGATGCACGAGCGCTTGAAGCCCTTATCCAGGAATATTCCTGGGTAAGCAACGCGGCACTGAACACCTCCAAAACCGAAATCATCCTCCTTGGTCAGTTTTAGAACTGCTGGGCCCCAGCAAGTAGTTCCCAACCCAGCCCATCTGCTCGCCCACGTCCACGCCTTACTAACTCAAAACACACCGCTCCACTGGTGCTCCCCTTTGTGCCACGACCTACCATAGGACCGGTACGCCATCTGGGCGTGTGGTTGGAGGCAGGTGGATACGCGTCAGCAGTAATGGAGTGTCATATACTGGACAACGTGATGAAGCGAATCGCCTCTCTTAGAGCCCACCCTACTACCCTCACTGGCAGGGTTGTTCTTGCCAACTCTATGCTCCTATCCAAAGTCTGGTTCGAAGCCCACGCCATCCCCTTCTCCCCAAGCTTCTTCAAATCCCTGTATGCTTTGCTACAAGGTTGGCTTTGGTCAGGCCGCCCTCCACCAGTACGGCTAGAGGTCATGTTTGGTCCTCATCATCATGGTGGCATGGGCCTACTTGACTTCAAAGCCCATGCCGCCAAGATCCTGGGCACCTGGATTGCGGCCGTCAATGCTCCTACACTCCCATCCCAACGCTGGTCCCGCGCGGCCCACTCCAACTTCTCCCAAGCCTTGGGCCTCAACAATCCATCAAACCCCCACTCCCTGATGAAATACCTCGCATCACACACATCAGCCACAGGTCCTCACGGGACCAAAACCCACTACAAACGAATCCTACTCTCCATGCGAAGCGCAGAGTGGAGAATTTGTATTAGTGGACATACAACCCAAAGAGGCCGCCCCTCTCCTCAGTTCACACAAGAGGTACAGGGGCTACCCATCCATGATGGCGTGATCCCCATTTGACCCCAAGTCCTATCTAGGGTGGACTACCTGGACATGATGGACATCCCTTATTCCACTGAGACCCAAAAGACTATCTGGAAATACGCACACCATCCTCTGTTGCAGCCTCAAGTCCGCTCCCATGTGTGGCGCTGCCTGAGGCAGGTGTATCGTACAGCTGAGCGCTCTAATGCTTTACACTCATCCTGTGTCGTGTGTGGCCAGTATGGAACGCTGTTTCACCGCCTGGAGAAGTGCCCCACCTCTAAAGTAATATGGCGCGAAGTCCAACGTCTGCTAGGCCAGGATCAAACACATCCCTTCAGTCTGTCAAGAGATATGTTTGCTTCATCAATGGCCTCACCCCTCCCACCCTCCCTCCATGCTCTGGTGGTTGTAATCGCCATGTGGACTATCCACACGATTGTTTTGAATGCCATCGCTGGATCCATCCCCACCCTCCCTGAAGCTGTCCACAGATTCTGGTCTCATCTGGTGGATCACTTTTAAGCGTGGATGTTTGGATATCTCCCACCGCGTCGCCGACAGCTGGTCTCCTCCTGGTTCCCAGTCTGGTTCATCAAATCTGACCCCTTCCTCCACACGTGCTCAATAGTGGCTACGTCCCCTACACACGTTCCCTCCCCCTTCCCATAAGTGGCGTTCCCGCTGACAACAAGAGATAGCATTGCTTCTCTGGGGTGCCTCCCCTGGTACTAAGTTTTGTCTCATCTGAGTCATATTCGAAAAATGTCCATCCCATGGTCAGCCTTCCCCACAATAAATTTAAAATTTAAAATTTAAAAGAATACCAATATGTGCTCCTTATTAACTTGAGTTGAGAGAATTTAAATGTTGGGTATAATCCTTAATGGATATAATGTTTTTGCAATTACTGGCAATTTATGCCAAGGATAATTGATTTCTATTATCTAATTATTAGTGATTTGGCATGGGCGACTAGGGCCAAAGATGCTGATATTTTTTATTAATTTATAAATTTGGAAGATCATTAATTTGATGTTAAGGTTTTTTGGTTACTATCAACTAAATTTCAAGGATATTATAATCATTAAGTATTTAGGGAATTCTGGAGACTTAAGCTGAGGATAATCATATCGCCAGCTTTAGTGCTGAGGGCATTGATATATAAGCAAGCAACAATGATTCTGCCACCTAGGTTTCTTGATACTAAAAACTAAATCTGGGTGTAAATTTTCATTATATATATATTATTATTATCATTTCAAAATTATTGTTATTATTTTGTTAGCAACTAAAGTTAAGAATTTCACTAAGCTAAGCATTCAAATGCTATCTATCACTTAGTAACCTAAATATAACTTACACTTAATCTGAATCTTATCTCTAAACTCAATTTTAGACTTCATTTTCTCTAGATAATTTGAGGCTCTATCATCATATAATAGAATTTATCACTTTCTATATTCAATATTTTAATACACCTAATTATTTCTTCAATAAGGGTCAAAGCTTGAGAACTTAGGGGAAAGTTGGCCTTCTATCTCTTAGGCAGTGCAATGTACTAAGCATAACGCATCTGCCAAATTGTGGGTATGATGGGCTGGCACCAAGCGCAACCCAACTAGCTATAATTCCTACACAAGCAGTACAGGATTATATAAATAAATAAAATTGGAGACAATTTGAAAGCTAATTATAGCCAAACAAAATCATACTAGGTATCATATGTTCTAATCATGTACTCATATTTAATTGCCCTGAGATATAATTTTACTTATAACTCCAGTACAATTAGTGGTACTTGACCTGGTATAAGACATGATAGCCAAATGTTATTTGTGTTGTTATACAAAAAAAAATTAAACGCAGTTAAATCTGTTTAAAGTATTTACAAAATTAAATTAGAAATATTTAAAAAGCATAAATATTTTACTCATTTAGTTAAAAAAACAAGAGAATTTTGATAAGTGGTGTATTAATAATTCTATAATTGATTAAAAGGATATAAAATTTATGTATTAGCCTGTAAATTAGGCCTTATTTCTTTAAAAAAATAAGAAATATTATTAGATAATAAAAAATGTAAACTAAGTATAATAATTTTTGCTCTAATTACCAATCTTATGTAAAGGCACAATATATGTTAAAAATAAGATATTAAACCTACATATGTCTTTAGTTAATAAGTTGTATCATTTTTCCTCATCAGTCATGAGCTATGAGATTATAATGTAGAATCATGGCGCAAAGGGAACTTGAAACAAGAAATAATACAAAAATCATGAGATAAGAATTTTATTTATGAAGTTAAACTCCACCACAAATTATCTATCTTTTTTTAGTACTAGATGGTCCTAACCCGAGGGGGGATTCATCAATGTACATAATATCTATCTTAATATCTGGTAAGTAACAATTTAATATTACAATTTAGTAAAGAGAAAAATGGTGAGATTTATACTCATATTATATGTTTAGTTCTTATATATTCTGAGAAATATTATAATACAAAGCATATAATTTTAAGAAAAAGCAATAAATTACTTAGCTCAACTGTCATTAAAAACTTTCTTTTTCATGTGAAGTTCATTAATAACCTCTAGATTTTTATACTAGTGTTAATAATGAAAACAAGATAATAGTGTTCTATTTAAGAGTTTGTAAGGATCCTTTGCCCTCATCCTAATATGCAAATTTTTTTACAATAAGCAAAATTATTGTACAGTCAAAAGAACCACAAGTTGCTTTTTTAATAGTTCTCCAGGGCTTTGAATAAGCAGGATATTAGTTTTATAATTAGAAAGGTTAGAGGTAAAGTGTAATTAAAATTATCATAATATTTAAATTTTTAAAAAAAGCCTTTTTAGAAAAGTAAAAAGAATATAATAACAAAATCTAAGATAATATTAAGCAAAAGCTTACTTGATTTTTGGACGTAATAGTATTCTTCTTCTAATACCATCTAGTACTAAAAAAGTATTCTTCTTCTAAGATAACACATTTAAGTGAACTTAGAATTACAGAAGAACTAAACAACTCCAAAAAAATGACAAACAGCAAACCACCAATGTCCTCAGCCCAACCAGTCACAGCTCCAAAATAAAGCAGCGGCAAAACCCCACCTAGCATCTTCTGCCCAGCGGGGAAATGCTTTTGGATCAGATCAACCACACACCCCAACCCCTTGGATAAATACATTCCCCCAAGGATCTTGTCCTCCACCTCGCATGTTCTCAAAAGGTGCCTTGCAGCCTCATTGTTCTCCCCAAAGCAAGATGCAATTCAGCCTCTGGGTCAAATATGGCAACTTATTCCCCTACAATGACAAAAAAAATAATAGAATTGTCCAGGAATTTATGCAGCCTGCAGGCTTTATTGACTTCCACCTCTATAAGGGGTACTTTGACCTCAGATTCACTTGTAAAGCCAATGCTATAATTGCAGCCAACATTTCCCTGGTGTTCCAGGAAACCCCCATCCCAACACTTGCACCCAGTTGCCCGATGACACCACTCTTGTTGTTCAATTTTCAGGACTCCTGACCCACCTCCAACCTGAAACTTAATACAAAGAAAGAATAGCTGGGCTTTCAGTATATGGCGCTGACTTTATTTTACAATTTGTGGTTTCCAAAGGACCCAACTGACTAGTGAGTCCTTGCGCCTTTGCAACCATATGACCAATATTAAATGAAATTTCCATTTTTGATTCCCCCTTGCACAAGTGTCCCTCTGCCCCCAACCACCCTTTCTGGGCCAGAGTAGATAAGGGGCGCAAATATCTGCCCCATTTGCTTTGACCTGGACAACTCAAAGCGGCGCTGCCCCACCATAGCCCAAGATGGAGCCCACATACTTGGCTCCCCCACAATGCTCCCATAGCCAACATCAAAACCATTTTTCAAATGGGGCACAATACTCCCCCCTCCACCCAAAATGGTAGATGCAACTGCCACGGATTCAACCAATAAGGAACAGATAAGCCATACCACCACTCCTAATTCAACTTATCAGAAGCCAGCATGGAACCCAGTAAATCCAAAAAACCCACCCAGCCACCCATCCAGCCCACCCATATGCCAATCAACCTATTGTCTTCAACCAAAATCATTGGGATTATCTGGAGGAAGCCAATGATTTGGAAAATCCCATCCCCAACTCAGTTGAGGCCCCAAGCCTTGGAATGTATCCAAATGCAGAATATCTGGCTCAATTCCCAACTTGCTGCTTTGCTCTACACTCAGAAGCAGATGAATTCTGAAGTGACCACCAACTCACCAAAGAGGCTGTTGCCTCCCCTGATTGTCACCCCTCTGAAAGGCTGTAACAAATCATTCACAGTCAAGGCCAAGGGGGTACCCATAACTGTCCTTCCCCCCATGCAGCAATTTCATAAAAAAGAATTTATCTGATTCCAACAAATTGCCCGCAAAGCAGTACAAAAATTTGTGATGGTGACAACATCTGGCCCCAAGACCTACATTACCATCAACAACATCGCCACCTTTACCACACTACTTAAAGCTTGCCTCAAGGATGAAAAAGCCCTTTATGAATATATCACAACCCTCCTCATAGCTAAATTTGAGCTTCCCAAAGCACTTTGCTACCTTGACCCCCATTTTGAGGATGCACTCACGCCTGTGCTCTCAGCACTCTGCTTTACACTTTTCAACTTTGAGGAGGAAGATGAGGCTCATGATCCTGACTCACCACCAACCATGGTCACATAGTGGTTTACCACATATGATCTGGTTAGTTAATTTTAGTTAATTTATTTTTATTTTTTTTGATTCAGTTTGAGTGATACGCTCATCTTTTTTGTTCATTTAAATTCTAACGTAGTATAAGTTTTTCTCCTTGGAGCTTAGTAATGTCCATCCCTAATCCGCTTGCCTCAGTTAAATGGTTTAAGATTAGTCAAATTAAAGCGTTGGTGGTTGCATTGCATACCTAGTATAATAACTAGGATTTCATTTGTTACAGAAATAGGGTTTCACACCTTTTTTTCATATGTTCAAGCCTGCTAAAAGATTTTATAGCTAAATAAATACAGTTTGCCACTAAAGGTTAATAGTTTTAATGTATGCTTAACCTTGAAAAAATTTTGATTAGTAACCTTTAAAGAAGTTTTATATAAGGCTCTAAACTATATGGAGAATTACAAGATCCAATTGGCTTTCATTCTCATTTGAGATGAATATTACTCAAAATTAAAAAAATACAAGCTTAAAAAAAAAGCTGTTTTTGTTTTCAATTAGCTTGTGGCCTGGAAATTTTTTTATTGGTAAAGTTGATTTAATGCTTTAAGAATCTAAAGCAATTTTTTCAGAAGCCCTACATTACGCTTTCTGTTTATAACTCTCAAAGATACTCAATAGTTTTATTAAGTCTTAAATCTTCAGTAATCTTTACAATTAATCTATACTTTTGCTTAAAGCCAGTAATTATATCAATGCATATTAAATTACCATTTACAATTAGATGGAGATCCACACCATTTTGTGCCTTATGAAATGGTAAATTTCTTGGTTATAAAGAAAATCTGAGCAACATGTGTGACCTTTTTAAAGGCTTTTCTGCATCAATGAACTTTATTAAAGCTTGCACACCAACACTGTTGCACAAGTACAGTCTCACATATTTAAGCTATCTTCAATCTCATTATAGCTATTCAATGCTACAATACTTTTTTGGTGACAAAATAGATATAAAGATTAGCACAATCTCACAAAATAAATAAACCTAACCACTAAAGTTATAGGGTTGATATTTATGGAAGTATCAAGAAATTAGAAAGCGCTTATTGAGGTTACTGACCAGCTTAAGGGATAGGGGAAGGTTAACTTAATATGGCAGGGACAACTTTGCAGATTATTTATAGTATTTACTTCGTTTAATTTAAGCTAGAAAAAGGATCCTAGTTAAGATTCCCATTTTTAAAAAGGTGATGATCTATGGTGGATGGTATAGTAAGTAGGCCATATAACTACCAACATGAAGTTATTGAGTCTATATATAACCATTTGAAAAATTATTGGGGTTAGATAAAAGTTTTTTATGGTATTTAGTAAGGTATCTAGTCATGAACTCCTCATCATGATGGTTTATCTATCAAATCAAGTCTCAATCTAGGCATGAAAAAACTTTACTTGACAGAGTTGGCCCTGTTTTGTTTTATATGGCAATGTTTAAATTCATAGAATTTTGGTAGTATCATTCCTCTTGTTAGCTTATCATTTTTATAAAAATGATAAAAAAATATGTCTTGAGGTGGAGTCAGGATTACATATTAGTAAATGTGAATTAAGAGTTTAAAATTTTATAGTGTATAGCTATTTATATGTGTCAGATTTTATTAATATTAAAAGTTGTTGAATTTTTGAAGAAAAAGTACCAGGGTTTAAGTAAAGTCACACCCAAATGTATCAAGAAATTAGTTTCATAAAGTCTATTACCTTAGTTTTGGTATTTACAAAATAGAAAGTTTTTGCTGTATTTTTACTCAAATTTTCTCATATGAGTAAGTTTTTAAAAACCCAAATAATCTAAATTTACCATAATAAAGTTGAAGACTTCCAAAAAACCTCTCTTGGTAGACTTGAAAAGTTATCAATCTTTGATTCATTCAGTAGATCTGTGCTTTGATACTGCTTTAGCCAATTGGCTTATTTATATATACTATTGTCTAAATATTCCTTCTCTGAGTTAATATAATGAGCTTAAAGGTTTTTAGAGATGCAACCTATCTAAGTACAAATAATAACTTTTTTAGGACTATTTCTTTCTATTTTTTTGCCAGTTTACCATGTGTTAAAATTTATAGGTTTTCTGATTACTGTCAATTAATAACCCCAATAAATAAAAACTGCACTGGTTCACGTTATTGTGCAATTCTCTGCGTTGTTTGATAGTGAAATATATTCGTTGATAATAGTATGGCAACTATTCTCTGTAGTTGAATTGAAGTACTAGAAATTGTTTAACACTCAGCCAGTAATTCCACTCAAAATACTTAAATGTCCTGAATAGGGATTTGTTCCCTGGTACCGCCTAGCTCAATCTATTCTCAGATCCCTCTTTATGGTTTCTCTTTATGACACACAGTCAGAAGCAATCCTTGATTCAATTCAGCCTCTTCTCTGGATCTTCGCTCAGGTCCTTACTCTTTATCCTAAAGAGTCTCCCAATTAGAGCACACAGCAATCTTTCTTGAGAAATAATGGAATCTGAAATGATTTTGATAAAGTATACTAAGATATTACTTTAGTAAATTGTCTGGTAATTGATAATTATTATTAATTATTCTATAATAGTGAATTCTATAGAGAATTTATAGTGGCAAATTTGGCACACAACCCTTGGTTGGCACCTCCTTAATGAAACGGCAGCCATTTTCATCGAATTACTCATCCTCATCCCAGCAGCGATGGTCTTCCTCATTGTGGCTAGTATTCAGTCATTGGACATCCTTAAGACCTAAATGACAAAATCAGAAAACGTGTCCCTAACGTTTTTCTCTTGTTCCAAGTGAATCAACCATATTTGGTACGCGACCTGCTTAAGTAATGAGACTTGTTACCAATTAAGGCAGTTTGCAAACCATTTGATACTTTTTCTAGTTGCAGGTGGCATCACTCGCCTTGCAACTTAATCCTTAAATTTCCAATTGGTTGGTGATGAAACCTGACCAATCCCAATTGGTACACCTGATAGTTAATCAGCTATCAGATGCCCCTATTTCGTTGGCAACTCCGCCTGACTAGATTTTTAAGCATTCATTTGAATTGATCCCTGACTGATCTGACCCAGGTGAATATCTAAAATACCCAGACATAGTTACCCTGAAATCAGGGTTAACCAATATCCAATTCATTTGTGGTAAGGAATTATCCCCTAGTGATCCCTGGTAATCTAGTCAGCTGGTAATTTGGGAAAAAAATCCCATCACCATAGGTTTAGACTTATATCTTTATAGTTTACCTGTTATATAATCTCCATAATAAAAATCTTTGTATAGGATATCTGTTCCCTTGGCACAATAATATGAGATTCTCTATTTTTGACCTGTATTATTAATCCAAGTTCAAAATGTTTTAGGTGATAGTCTTGTCACTAAGATATGACTTGGGCATCTGTTTTAAACACAATGCATTCATTATTCTCATAATCTTCATGTGTTTTTAGATTATCATAGCATTTAAAATCTGTTTTCTACTTTTAATAAATTTATACGCTCTTCTATTTTTCATTTACAAAAGATTTCTTATATACTATTTTTTCTAAAAAAGGTGGGATAGATCACAATTATAAATATTAGGATACTAGTAAAGGTATGGCTTGTATGTCTTTTTTAGAACTGTAAAAAAGGCAAAATGATGTCAGTAATTTTGTCATGTGTTAGTATAGTACATAGAAACTGTTTTTATAATAATACACCCTCTTATTTGGTCCATTTAAGACGGATGGAGATACTTAGCACCATGGGGAGTTTATAAAGGATAGCTAAGATTCCAAATTGTACTACTTTTGTATCTCAGTCACTTGCTATCTCCATAGAGGTATAATGTAAAGAGAAGTTCATTTGTATGCAAATATAATAAATAATGGTACTACTATCAAAGAATTATTCTCCATCTTAATGAAAGGTCATAAACCCCTTTAACGCGTTAAAGCCCTATGACATATAGAGTTCTACATTATAGTTATTGGATACAAATTAAAAAGACAACTAAATAATATGAAATGAAACAAAGAAAATGGTAGATATGTTTTTATTTAGGATAAAAAGTTGCACTAGAGATTTAAACATTTTAAATATTGACAAAGATTATGTTTATAATTTTAGGAGTAATATATCATTTCTGTGCTATATCCTTTATTGGGTGTCTAAAAGAAGATTGTGTGCTTATTTAATTATTTCCACCTAGGCAGGACCAATGCAACTAATTTTTTTATGAACATTGACTCCATTTATAGAACATTAAATTAAATACTTTAGTTTTTCTTACGCATAATCTTTTAAGCTTTATACTCTTTAGTAGTTATTGGTATCGCTAAAAAAGGCTGAAGTTTACATTTTTAAGCACTAAATCCACAGCAAAATGCTCTTGGAGATTATAGTGAATATTGTTTATCACATTTTTGGCTCAAAAAACTCTTAGTTGGCTAATCCACCAAACCTAGTCAAGTGAGAAAGGTTGCTATCAAAGGGAATTATAATTATTTTTTTATATTCTTTACAGTAGTATTTAATGTGAAATTAAAACTTTTCTGGCTATCTGGATAATGAGGAAATAAATTTGTATCAATTAGTATTGTACCAGGGCTCTTTGGTTGGAAAAGAAAGTATAAAACTGTTTTTTCTGTGTAGATGGTGGCACAAATTACTTAGATCTTTCACTAGGTTTATTGGTGTCTTATATTCTTTTACTGAGCCTAAATACTTTGAGACATCTATTATTTTTAAGTAATTTGATTCTCCACCTTAACCTCCTTTTTTTGGTAAGGTTTCACTTATAATGAAGTTTGACATGTCAGTGGCAACAATTAAGGGATGATTAATTTAGCGTGTACCAGGGCAGTTCTTGACAAGAGGGTTACTTCAACTCATTACTGATAAACAAATATATTTTTAATTTAAGCTCATCTTTATATTGATTGTAGAAATTTTCTAAATTTGAGGTCTAAATAATAAATACTTTTTGGAGCTGCAAGTCTTTAAAAAAACTTAGTTTGTGACTTAAAAATGGATTGAAAAATATTAAGTTGACGCTTCTTTGTCAAGAGATAGAGGTGGCACAAAGTCAATCTCTCTAGAATGAGCTCTGGTCATGGAAATTCACATATTTTCGCTTATTGAGTTAATTCAGACTTATCTTATCCTTTCATAACTCTTATTATGTGTTGAGCATGCGAATCTTTATACAGAAGAATTTTAGGAAGTCATCAATATAAGTAAATGCGCAGATAATCATGAAGTTAGAGACTGCATCTATAAATTACTTAGAGGCAGGCAGGGAGCTTGCTAAACCATAAAAGAATGATTCAAAAACTGATGGATCTTTTACAGATGTAAAAATATTTAAAAATCTTGGACATCATTAATGCGGATCATATTCAAGCATATTGAAATCCATTTTGATGGACACTTTATAATATTTACATAGTATAAAAAATTGCGTTATAGAAATGGGTTCTAGCTTTTTTTACTTTGTTTAGCAACTATATTCAACATATAGTCATAAAAATCATATAATAATTAATCACAAAAAAACAGAGGGGAATAATTTGTAAACATCTTATATTAATTGGTTTTTTTCATGCCTTTAACCCTCACATTATGTTAATACCTATTCTAGTGACAGGGGTTAAATGAGTAGAATTCATATAATATAAACATTGGCAAGCTTTAAGGTAAAATCAAAGTTCATGTAGTAGGGTATTTCCAAACCATTAGAGGTTTCAAAAAATAATGTGTACTTTGTATCTTATCAGGTAGAATGGTTTGTCAGAAGGTCAAGTTAGAATATATAGCAGCAAGGCCAATATCAAAATAAACACCTAAAGTGATGACATATATTTTAATTTGAAAAAGCATAATCATACCGTAATTTTATATCTTAGTAAGTAGTAATGGTTTTCTTTAAAGATTATGTGCATATTTTAAAAAAACATCACCATTATTCACCTTTTGTAACAAGCTAGATGAGATGGTTAATAATAAAATTATTCTTACAAAAGGAATACTATTATTTTAGAGGCTTTGGGGTTGTCATTATATAGAAAGGATATGTTTAGACGCACCACCCTTAAAAAAGTGACTGGACAGTAAAAAAGCATGGTTAATACAAAATCATTTTTTTAAGTTTGAGTAGCAAGTGTTAAAAATCTCAAAGGCATAGTAACTTTGACCATAATGTGTAAAGATAGTCATTGACAAGAAGTATAAAGAGCAAAATTATTTTTTAAGAGATAAGTGATAGCAAAATAGCCATGAGTCTCACTTATAAGTATAAACGAGGGTTCTATCTAGAGAATAAGAAAGATGTATCCATAAACATTTTTTATGTATAAAGAATTTTTAAGAGTTTTAGGTACTGTGCTTCTTTGACATCAAAAAGACTAAGCGCATGTTGCTTAAAACGCCTACTATAAAAATAGATTTTATAGTAATAGAAAGTTACCTTGTGTTAAATAGAACTATGGGAGTCAATATTCTTATAGATAGAAAACTCAGCATTTGGTTTCAGTGAAGATAATGGATAGATTTACTGCCTTGGGTTTTGTTGACTTAGAGGCAACCACGATTATATTAAGCATTTGATGGGTCCATTATAGAGTAACTAAAATGCTCTGAAGAAAAGGATGGTATTGTTAACATCATATGTTTACAAGTTCAAAAGGGTCATTATTCTGAGGAGCACAACAATACAGGGCTGATGTTGATTTATAACCCAGATATATTAGAATATTCATTCCTTGTCACCAGAGATACTACAGTTAGTATAAACAAGGTGTTGTTAAAAGAAGAAGATATTTGAGGGCATAATTATACAAATTATTCTGGAAAGGTTTTTATCAGTATTATCCACAGTGAGACTAGTTATATGAGAGAGAACGTCTGTTCAATTCTTTTGTAAATTCACCTTATATTCTTGTAATAACTCAAAATCCGGTAGATCTCTATTATATGGAGAGTAAAAAGGTTGTGCTGGGATAAAATAGACAAATTAGACGAACAGGATTTAGAAAAAGAGAATAATATCTTCAGACAAGATGAAGTTTGCATAGTTATGAGGGACTTACATATATAGCTACGATCAGCAGATCAATAGAGTTTAAATCAAGGCATTTTATTTAGATAGACTATAATAAAAGAAGAGAATAAGAAGCTTTACCAAAAGTGCAAAATGCGTTGTAGCCCTTATGAGTAAAAGGGTATGAGAGAAGGGTCTTTTAAAGTCATTTAAACCTAGTAACAAACATTATACAGTTTTTTTGTCTCCCCCAACGAGAGCAACCAAAATGAGAAACCTTTAAATTTTTTAGTCTGAATTATAAGTAGAAGGAGATCAAACTTCCTTCTTGAGTTTTAGGGTGCCACCTTAAGGAAGAACACGTGTGTTTGATTTTAAGATCAAAGATAGAACAGTTTGGGAGAGTTTTATACTAGTTTGTGTAATATGATGTAATTTTAAGATTTGTCATGTGATAGTATGCGTAAACATCATCAGTAAGCTTTTTTAAGAGAAGGAACACCTAAATAAGAAAGATAAATTGGATTAATAAATTAGGTGCCTTTCTCTAACAGGACTCTAAAATGATGTTTGACACTGACATACCAACAGAAGAGATTTCTTAGATTTTTTGCAAAACTTTTATGTATAATCTAAAATATGAACTATGAGAGTCTTTGCAGTTATATTTAAAGTATAAAACCAAGATGGCATAAGCTTAATGCACTAGTAAAAAAGCAGCGTCCAACTTTGGTGTTTATAATTTTTTACATTTAATTTATAATAAAAAATTCATATAAATGAGACAAAGTAAGGTAATAACAAGCCCCCTGTTTTGTCAGAATGCTTAAAACAGTTTATTTAAACACATGTATTGATAGCTTCATTGCATAGCTGGTAAAACATAAAACTTGTCCAGTTTATAGTTTTTAAAGGTCATAATTCAAATAAAGAACCTCACATTTAATTTAAATACATATATGGTTTCACTCATAGGAGAATTCACTAACTTTTATTGAGTTAAGTCTAGGCTCCTAAGAGCTTTTTGAGGAAAGAAGAGGAAGTATAAGTCAATAAATGGTGGGATTTTCTCCCAAAAGCCATCTTTCAGTGAAAAGGTGTGGAGGAGGGTTGACAACATGGTAGTGATCTATAGGGCCGCCATGAAATATAATTAGAAATGGAAGGTATTGTGTGTTAGGGTCCACACCAGAAAGTCAAAAGCTTCACGTTGAAAAGAATTGTGGACAGTCTATATGGTGGTGGAATAGGTAAAAACTTAGAGGGATTGGTGGCAGTCAGATAAAGTCTTCTCAAAACAGACTTTGAACAGGGTGTCAGACCAGGACTGAGCTCAAAGGAGTGTGCAGACGCTGGGCAGAACGCGGCAACACTTTTTCAGGTGAAGTAAAATGATTGAGGTGGGAGCAATAATCTCTGTAATGTGATGGAAGCTTTGGTGCTGGAAGGTAGGGCCAGTGTGATCCCCTGTCCTATACAAGTATTGGAGCACCCGCCATAAAGTATTGGCACCTTTTCTGACAGAATAAATGGTAAAACCCTGTTAGAGCCCTTTGAGGTCAAACAACACAGAAGGAAGGAGCCTTTTGAGAAGGCATGGGCAAGTGGAAGTCTGATTTGGGGTTTATCAAAGGTGTGACAACGCTTTTATTATGCACAATTGCATGGTGATGGGAGATGAGGCCAGATAAATCCATTATGTATGGTAATATGTGGTAGATTCACACGCATACTGTTTATGATAAATGGAGGCATGGTTCTAATATGGGACATGGAGGGTTTTAGGCAATGGCTTAGGTGGTTCATTAGCTACCCCTTAGAGAGATCAGTGATGCTCCAGGAAGACCCAGAGATGCCAACGCAGTTTAGCGGAAGGCAGGCACAGATTAAGGCATAGGAGTCTCATCCCAGTAGATAATTAGCCGTCAGAGCTTTTATAGATTGTGGTGACATGTGAGCGAGTAAAAGAAGCTCAATGCCCACTCAATTTCAGGAACATGCAATTTTAGAAAATGCTTTTTGGATGGTTTACTCCCCATATTCTTCAGCGGAGGATTAAGTTGAGCCATGTGTAAAATGCATCCATCAATGGACAGACATGCACGTGGAACCATATTAAGGAGAGGACAAACCTGTTGGATGTCAGGGCCTATCAGAGGAAATTTTCTACTGGTTCAAGTGGTGCCCCTGGTGCCAAAGACTCCAAATCATTTCTCATTGTCTTTAAGCGTGATTTCTTAATAGATGGCCTTGACATCCAGGTGACGGAAGGTTCTGCATAAGGGTTCTAGACCAAAGGACTGTAAGAAATTTGTGGGAGGCCAATTTGCAATAAAATTGTTTTGAAGGTTCTGAACTTCGCGTTGTACTCCTTGTGTACCTCTCAGGGGTCATGGCAGAGAGAAAGATATCCTCAATTAGCCAAACACGAAGGCACTGACTTTTCCAAATGCTATGGACCATGTGGGGCCTACCCTAGACCAAAATCCATATTTAAAATTATCCTCAAGGAGGCCAAGAAGGGAATAAGTGTTATCTTAAGAGAATCATGATCAGGGGTCCCTTTGCAGATAACTATTTGTCAACAGTACTTCCTCTGTAAAACCCATTGGTGCTTAAAATCTGGTGTATGTTGTCATAGAACGCTGAAATTAGGCTCTGAGATGAAACAGAAAGGTGGAAGAAAAAGAGATATAATCAATGTACTTCCTAACAACCCTATAATACTCATACTTTATATCCATGAAAGCCACAAAGCTTTTTCCTATAGAAGTTTGACATTAAAGTCCTGTGGAGGTCATTATAGGTATCCCATAGAGACCACTCAAGAAGAAGATCATGGTGGGAGGGATTGAGGCGAGGTAATACCCATTTTGTGATGCGGTTTGCTAGAAGACTTGTAAAAAGAATTTTAGTCCGTGTTGAGCAGAGCCATGGGGTTCCAGTTTGCCAGGTTTTTGTGGTCTAATTACTTATGAATAGGGGTTATTATTGAGCCTCTAGAATTGCAAAGGACCTTGCTGCTTGCCAGAGTGCTGCAATAGGTGAGAGAGTTTTGGTCATCACCACTGGCTCAAGAAGGTACACCTTAAAGGGTATTCCATTAGGGTCTGGGGCTTTAAGCCAGGGTACCAAAGGAGGAACTCCAAAACCTCCTGATAGAACATATGACTAAGAGACCTTTGTCAGATTGTGGGTCAGTGGGCGGCGCCAGCGCACATACAGATAGTCTGGCCATCTGAAAGCTTTCCCTGGTCAGCTTAGAGAAGGCTTTATTTGATTTGGTGTATCTAGTGCATGATTGCATCCTTATCTATTGTAGTAGTGTTTTTAATGTTCAGTGTAGATAAACCTGTGCTGTTGACTGGGATTTTTGCTCTTGTTGGAAGAATCAGGTAGTGCGTTCCACCTAGCATTAAGGCATGATAAGCTGCATTTGATTTTACAATGTTCCTTAAGTATGAGTTCTGAGTGGATGGATTAGTGAGTGCTTCACAATCATCCAGCCAACTGGCTGAGGGAGAAAGACTTCACTTACACTCAGAGTTTTTTAAGGATTTAGTAGTTTTAACCATAGTGCAAGCCGTGGCCATTTGGGCTTTGGCACAGTTATAAGTAAAGTGGGTAATACCAGCCTTTGTTTCTTTAAATCTAGAATATGGGACCAATAAGGCGGAGTGATGGAAAGGTGAGGTTATCTTAGATAGTCGCAGAAGGCTTCATCTCTATAATGGGGCTGTTGAGAATTATGGGGCAGCTCATGTTCAAAACCTTCATGATGTTCAGAGCGTGATGGTGAGGGCAAAGTGAGTAACTTGTGATCACTTAGATGGTTGTTATGAGAAATATGAGAAGACGCGGCCAGTTAGAAGAGGGCTAATCGATGCCATGTCTATTCATGATGCTTACTGGAAGGTATCTAATTCATATAGGATGTTGAAAGATGGTCACTGCACTAGTCTATGAGGTATTTTACCTAATTATACAGCTTACCTGTATGATAACAAGTAACACATAACTGAGCTGACAAAGATTAACTATGACTTGCTCTTTATTCACTATACTTTTTATTCACTTTCGTCCTACAATATCTATACCAACTACTAATAATTTTTTTATAACAAAGAACATGATGCTTTATTTGGAAAAAAATCTCTTAAATTTATATTAATATAGCACCTTTGTGCCCTCCTGTTATAATCGTCAGCATCAGCTTCAAAAAAACAGTTTTATTAATAGACTTCAGCTTCAGAATGACATTGGTCAGAACTTCCTTTGATTAAAAATCCCAGGGTAGGAGATCCTTTCATCAAGCAGGAAATTTATAATAAACTACAATGAAATTAGCTCCAATAAAATAAGGAAGTCTAATCATCAAATTTATTATCAAAGTTAATTCAGAAATCCCCAGGAGCCTTAAATCATAAACATATCTCTGATTGTTCAAATGCTTCATTAGAGCTTCCTCCATGAAAGCCTACAAGTTATCAACTTAATAAATTACATCAGGGATGATCCCACAACTAGTTCACTAGTGTTGGAACATATTGGAACAAGCACAATTTCAATAAAGTCTAAACACAACCCCACCTAAACATATTATCTTTTTCCAATATATCTTCCAATACAAGTACCTTCACACAAACCACTGCATCCAATAGATGGTAGAAATACAATGGTGGCGATCATCAGCAAAATAGTAACAATATAGAAACATTAGTGACTTAGATAGCTGAGACAATAACAAAAGATTATCAAAAAGTAGTAATTAGCGAGCAATTCTGAGGAACTTAATGGCATTAAGCTATACCTAAAACGTTAAACAAACATCCAGTTATTAGTAAAATTAAGTACAAAAAAACTAACAACGTGATCTTGACCCTTAATTAGTTATTGGCATGCTTGTAAGAATTTAAAATGCACTCTATTCACAATATGACCTTTGGAGGGATTCTTAGGTGTGTAAGCATCTAATGCCAACTTAGTAATGGCCCTGAAGGGACCAATCAATAACTGGTCTAACTTTTTTCTCGTCCAAAGCCATGAGTATTACAATGATTAACCTGATCGCCAATTAAAAAAGTTGGGAGAGCCAGCTGCTTGGTATCTTCATATTTTTTTTAGTTAATTTTTTCGCTTGAGTGTATTGACATAGGCGGAGGACTGTAACCCAATCAGAACTTTCACCAAGTTTTCCAGAATTTAAAGAGGTGTCATTTCCAGACTTGTTCAATAAACTGAATTTAAAATTGGGGGCAAAGTAGCCTAACACTCATAAAGCAATTAAAAGGATATTTTCCCATTGACAAATAATAATTATAGGAAAAATTCATCATTGAAAAATATGTTACCCAGTTGGAAGGTTCTCAGCAACAAGCTTGTTCAAATGTAGCAGCTATAGTAGCATATACTCATCAAACATCGTAAGGGTCTTATATTGGTATGACTTATCAATACTACCCATATTCCCATTAACTCATTTAATCTCAGGGTGATATGCATGTTAAAGTTGCTGCCATTATCTGTTAAAATAAAATGCAGGCTATCACGCCAAAAGTATCTTCTTCATTATAAACTTATCGTTATTGTTGTCTTTTACTTTTAGAATAAGCCAGCATCTCTACTTAAAGAATTGGGTTGTTGATCAATACAATAACATAATGGCTTTTCTCAGTACTCAGGGTCAACGGCCCTACAATGTCAATGGATATACTATGCCACGCAAACCCAGGATACACTAGCAAAAAACTTGTGGCTTATTAGAGGGCTTATGATTCTGATGCATGCACAACAATCTAGGAGTTCCATGATATTGAGATTTAGGGATTACCAGTAGTACACCTATTGAACCTGTTCAAAAGTTTTCCGCAGGCCCCATGGTCAGATACATTATGAACCTATGTAATAATTGCAGTGTACACGGATGGCCTTGTATAGAATAGAGTTTTATCCCCAAAGATTTTGAACAATTAACCCTTGATGATCTTCATCTTTTCCATCTATTTGTTTAGTGCTTGCTGAATTTTAAGGTGACTGGTACTCAATATCCACACTAAGTATCTTTCCATAAAACACATTTGCTTCATTTTGCAAAACTAAAAATGGAGGGTAATTATGACATTCCTTTGGCATTTTGATGTGTGGCCCCTGTATGGTGTAAAATCTCATAATCATAATAATGGAACTTTAAAGATTATTGGGACAACCTCCCTTTAAGCTCTTTCTAAATTAGCTAGCCATCATACTGAGGAATTATTGGTAATCACAGTAAAATGGACTCTGTGAATATATACACTGAACTACTTACAGGAATATTACTTCAGGGCATTCATGCTTAGTTGCAGTATATTTTCGCTCCTGCTTACTCAGGGTACAACTCACATATGCTACCAGGTGTTCAAAGCCAAATTCGTCCACCTGACTTAACATGGCAGCTAGTTCTATCATAGATGCATCAATTTAAATAATAAAAGGATAATCAAAATTTGTATGTCACATTATCAGTTCTGTCAATAGTATACCCTAAGGTTGTCAAAAGAGCCATGGGCTCCTTATTCCATACCTAACCTTTTTTGGGTCCTTTAACAAATACATTTAGCTTAGTAACTTAAATTTGATTTAATGAACTAGTGATAATATCTGACAATGCCTAAAGATACCTGCACATCACAAACACTCTCTGGTTGGGACATAGTATGAGTTGCCTCAACCTTGGGTTTTTGAAGGCATAACCCATTACTATCAATAATGAACAAACATATTCAGCCTCATCTTTAAAGAAATGGCATTTATGAGGTTTTATTTTCAGAAGTGCCACAGCTAAATTCTAAAAAAAACTAATCTATGCTCAAGGTGATCTATAAAGGTGCGGCTGAAAACTCTAATTATCATCTGGTAGATTTTTTATTTATGACAACTTCATATCGCCTATAATGTCATCTATTGCTCAAACATTGGCTGGTGCATTACAAAGACCTTGGGGCATTTGCGTTGGCAGATATAGTCCATTGCTAACAACAATCGCAGATTTTTCTTGATCCTCTCTAGATAGAGCAATTCACCAGTACCAAAATATGAGTTCCATCACTAAAAAGAATTGAGCCCATCTTAAGTGATCAAGAGCAACTTAATCTACTGAAGTTGGTATAAGTCCTTTTTGGTTATTTTATCAACTGGCAATAGTCTATAATAACCCAATTGGATCCATTCTTATTTCTTACAATTAAATTGCGCCCCTAAGGGCTTGAAGATGGGACCAACAACCCATGTATGAGCAGCCTAGCAAATTTATTATCAACTATTGCCTCACTATCCCACAAATGTCAAATTAAGCATATATATTTTGGCAGTTAATCTCTAATGTCAACCTCATGAACTTTATATTTAGTACACCTGAAATCATAATTGTCTTCGTGAACAGTCCAATATTGCTCAAATAGTTTAAGGATTTGGTCCTTTTTTGAACTTATGAGATCCCCGTCAGTTTTTCCCTATTTAAATATAGACGTATAGTTGAGGATTTTAGTTCATTGGTAATCCTATTCCATTCAACTTACTAAAGGTGCTCTTAAAAATTTACTTTTTTGACAATAGTGAGCTCTTTTATTTGGCAGGTCAACCATTATGAAGAAAAGCTGACCCTTGCTGTTTTGCTTTGGATGATGGGGCCAGCAGTGCCAGCTGACTACTAATTGTGTCACTTGTGCCATTTGGGGACACCCAGCCTAAACCCCCAGCTAACAAAATAAACATAAACTTATATTAAAAGGGAGAATGGCAATGAGAGATGTTTATTGAAAGGGATGCGCCAGGCATTTATATGTACACAAGGGCTACTGCACCTATTGGTCACCTATTGGCACTTTGCTGCTTCTTCAAGCCAACCACTCTCTCCTCTCACTCACTGTGCTTCTTTCTTCCCTTACGTTGACCCTCTCGCCTCATCTTTACCAATGTCCAGATTATTAGTTTTGATTCATACTCAGCCTTCAGTCACTGATGAGTCCTATAAATAATTATATAAATAAATATTAAATCTGAATTCAGCTTAATAATTATGCACTGGAAACATCCTTAGTCTCGTGTTAAACTCAGAAAATATCTCAGCTTCTTGCCAATGACACGTTTTATCTCATCATAGTTGATTGTCCAGGGAATTGCCTTACTCAGGCAATATTTAAATATATATATGTGCCAGAAACAACATCGGCCACCTCAAACTCAGAATCATCAGCTTCTGCCAGCATTCAATAATTAAACCAATTGAAACATCCTTGGCTATTAGTAACCAGTGATATAAAGACCAAATTTTGGCCATCAATTGTCCCCGAATGTTTCCTAACATCCAACCTCAGCGGAATACTGGATTTAGCTCAACCCAAATTGGGATGCAATACCTAGAAATCACCTATATAATCATTAACTTTATTCAAATGAGCCATTCTGCATAGATTGGCCATTTAACTGAAAATTCAAAAAATCACTGGAGCTATCTAGTTAAATTTCTGACATTCTTCACCACTTAACCAGATGTTATTCCTGCTAATTCCAGCCTCAGCGTAGGGGTGGGCGCTCAAGGCTTTCCCCTCACTACCACCAACAATATTCAGAACCTTACCACCGGTTTGGGGTCACACCAGCGTGCTCTTCCCCTCCCTGGCAGAACTGTCAGCTTTTCCCCACCACATTCTCACCAACCTATCAGCTACTCCAGCACTAACCATCTGAGCCCCCTGTAGTGAGCACCAATGTCATAAAATCAACTTTTCTGGCTACAGTGGGCTATGAAGCTGACAGGCCAACCAGCATGGAGATGGCTGATCCTTGCCGTTTCGCCCTAGGTGACAGGGACAGCAGCAATGGCTGACCCCTAGGCGTGTTACCCGCGCCATTTGGGGATCCCCCAGCCTAAACCCAACCAAAAAAATAAACATAAACTTATATCAAAGGGGAGAATAGGCAAAGAGAGGTGTTTTTTTGAAAGGGAAGTGCAAGGTAATTATATGCACAAAAGAGCTACTGCGCCCATTGCTGACCTATTGTCTCATCACTGGTTCTTCCAGCCAACCACTTTTTTTCTCTCACTGCGCTTCTCTCTTCCCTGGTGTTGAACCTCTCGTCCCTTCCTTCCTGATGTCTGAATTTCTAGTTTTAGCTCATCCTCAGCCTTCAGTCGCTGGTGAGCCGTAAAAATGATTATATAAATAAATACTAAATCTCAATCTTAATCAATAAATATTTGCCAGAAACATCCTTAGTCACTTGGTAAACTTGGATTATCTAATCTTCTTGTCAACACGTTTTAACTCTTTAAGTGTATTATCTGGGGAATCTCCTAACTCAGGTGATAGTTATATATATATTTGGCACTGGAAACAACCTCAGCTGCCTAAAAATCAGAGTCATTGGCTTCCGCTGGCATTTAATAATCAAACCAATTGGATCATACTTGGCTACTTTTCGCCGGTGTCTATAAACCTAATATAGGGCTATTGATATGCCCTGACTGCTACCTAACATCCAATCTTGGCAAAATACTGGATTCAGCTCAACCCAAATTGGGGTTCACTACTAGCAATCACCTACATAACCATGAAATACAGTCAATGAGCCATTCCGCCAAGATTGGCCATTTCATCCCAAATATTGATAAAATATTGGAGGAATGATTATGGTTAGTAAATTGACAGGCGTGAAAATAAAAAAGCTTTTAGTAGGAGTTAAATGAATGAATTCCATTACTTGGTTTTTTTGTATCCATATTGGCCACTCCAAGCGATTGGCAACCAGTACCTGAATTTCGCCATGACTTGGAATTAAAATCCCAGATGTTACATGGTGTTTAGTTCAGCCTATTTGTAAGGATGCATAGATTTTTATTTAAAGATAGCAATTAACATCCAATGTAAGGCTGGTCCCATTAATGCACATTTCTTGGAATATACAACCATTGGCATTTGCAACCTCAAAGGAATCCCCATAATTCTTCAATTTTGGCTGGCAGCAGCTAAAAAAGTTTGCCATCCTGTCAATAAGTTATGAGAATGATCTCATCCACATATACCAGATTAATATAGTCTTTTTATGTAGTCAGGGATGGGTCCTCTTTCCAGTGGTAAAACATCAGCAAAGTTGGCCTAAGATTTTAAGAGTATTGCTTTAAAATTGGATCAGACCCGATGCTGTTGCATGAAGACAGTGCCAATTAATATTTTGAAGCACTGAATTAGGCAAAACTGTGGTCAGTGCGGCGACATGATGGAACCAAATCATAAGTCAAGGCGCTATAATCACCCTGAGAAGTAGTGGTATGTAGCCCCGCAATCCCATAAACCTTATTATAATCTACATCAGGGGATTGCCTTAACTTCGTCACTAATTTTGTAGAATAAAACTAGTTGGAGCCCCACTATTGTTGATGGCTTAAACTATTACTCAGTTTACCTAAATATTGGCATAAGTGCAACCAGCATAGGAAGAGATATTATTTACTCAATAAATTTTGGCATCATTTTCCAAATCAATTGGTTGTAAAAGTGTTCAGCTACTTCATGGAATTATTCCTTGATGGTAGCCATGGGGATAAAAAAGTAACATCGTTAAAAGTAATTTTAAAGGGTGGTTCACCAAGAAGATAAAACTGCCTCCATCCTTAGTGCAGGTTTTGAGTTCAAAACCTGTACTGTCTAGAAAACATTCTCGGTGTGGTATATTTGTCCCAAGGTCGACCCACCTCAAATAATTGTTAAAAGTAATTTTAACCTCCATGTGCGCTGTCAGGAATTATGGCTTATTCAAATATGGTCACGCCACATTTTTGACCCTTTCATGCTAGGTGATCTTTGCTTGCAAGTGAGTAACTGTAAAACCTCAGTTGAGGGCACATGAACAAAGGTGGAAGTAGACTATTCCATGTCTAGATCGCCCAATCTTTTCCCATGCTGGATAGTTGCTCATTGGCAGGAACAACCAGTAATAACTTTATCAGGTTTAGTGCGGCAGAACTCTGAAATATGGCCAAATTTTCTGCACTTGTAGCAGATGATCTGAGTTCATACATTGCTTTTTTAGAGTTTTTAAATGCACTAACATAGCCTTCAGGGTTGGCTACCACTTGATCTTTAAAGGTGGATTTTTATCATAACATATAAAGCCACTATTAGTTTTGCAAAAGAACTTATTGAGGCTATCAAAGGTGGAACCACAAATTTGTAATTTTTTTATTTGGGCTAACTTTGTAGCTTTAGTCAGCGCGGAGATAATGTCCTATTCAGTTCTCTATGTCTTTGCAGCACCAATTTCATGGCAGTCTAAAGTCAAAATTGGTCAACACTCCCACACAAGGAAGTATCTGTGCTTCCAGATAGATTTGGTCAGCAAAGAGTTTGTTATAGACTCAAATTTTGGAACTAAATGCTTAGGAACTCCTGTCTTTGGTTGGTGAGGTGTTCTGGACTGCCAAACTTCCCATGATTGCAACCTTCTTTTCTTCATATGTCCATTTGCTGGTGGGTAAAAGAGTTAGAATGAGATTCTGACTTTTAGTGTTGATGTAGTTGTCCACGGTAACCACCTTTTGGTGATCCCTATATCCCACCATGGCCATCTCAAACAGCTCTATAACGCCGTAATATTGTTTCTTTGAACTCTGGAAGTTTTGGAGTTGGCCAAAATTCCATGATTCAGGGGGACTATTGCTGATTTTTGATTATCACTCAGCGTAACTATCTGAAGAGGTAGGGCGCCATACTTGGTAAGCTGCCATGGTACCAGGAACCTTCTGTTGAGTTTTGTGACTAGAAAAAACGGAACTGTCATCCTTGGATGAGGAACTTTTTCTGTTAAAAAATTTTACTAACAAAATCCTTTTGACAGCAGGCCGTATCCTCATCTAGCTTAGATTAGTTATTGGCGATGGCCTTTTCCAACTTCTTACAGCCAGATCTCCATGTATTCAACTTTTATACTTCTTCTGTAGTACCTCTAATTCCTCAATAATCTGGTAGAGTTTGTCAGTAATATTGTCTTAGGTTAACTAAAAGATTGACTTTTACTTGTGACTTGATCATGTCAAAACCCTGCTTCATCATTTTACCCTCTATCACAGCAACTGGTGTCGTCATTTTCACTCTTTTCTTATGGGTTATGGAGTCTAAAGCCGTAACTTTGAGTTCTTAAAACTTGGTTCAAATCACCTTAACTTCAGTTTGTACTGAGTCTTCATGTCACTGCTAACAGTTAGGGCTTCGTGACTTCTTCTTTAACCTCTTTATCCTGTTTAATAAATAGAGGATTGACTCAAACATCTTTACAGCAGATTCTTATGTCAAAGTTATAAGTCTGAAACTTTAGTAGTTATACCCTCTTCAGGCTAACCTAGGCATCGAAACTTCAAATATTAAAAACCGCTCATTTTCAAAACATAGTAACTTATGGATAACGTCAGTGCATAAATCCCCCTGTAGTGAGCACCACTATTTGAAAAGTAATTACTGCACAGGTTTGGGAGGGTTTTTCCATAACTGATACTACTTTCCTATATGTTGAAAGGGAACACAAATCTGAGCTGGTAAAGGTTCAGCTACAACTTGACCTTTGTCCACATAGTATATAGGCACTTCCGTCATACAATAACTAAAACCAACTTCTAGTAAAATATAGTATTATCAAGAAAAAGATACTTTATTAGGGAAATAAATTCATAAATATATATTATTCTGACACCCTAGTGCCCTACTATTAGAGTCGTCAGCATCAGCTGCCAAAGGATAACTTTTTATTAATTGACCTGCATCTTAGGCATACCATTGGTCAGAACTACCTTTGACTCAATACCTCAGGCTAAGAGATCCTGTCCTCAAGCTGGTAAATTAAATAAACTATTGAGTGTCAGCTCTAATAAATCAATAAAGTCATATCATTGAGTTAATTTATAATTGTTAATTCAGAGCTACCTCCTCAGGAGCCTTAAATTGTTGAAATAGCTCCAAATGGTTAGATGCTGCATCTGATATTTCTCCACAAAAGCCTACAAGACATTAACACATGCTAAATTATATTGGAAATCATCCCAAACTAATTCACTAGTATTGGACCATATTGAAAAGAGCATAACCTGCCTAAATTCCCAGCACTGGATTCTAGCCAAACAATAATTCTTAATGAGGAAGGGCCTTAGCGCATCTGTGAAGCTATTTAGATGCAGGAATTCTTGGAGATGGCTTAATCCAGGGCGTTTTCTTGCCACATGAAATAAGATTAACAAACTTAACTTAACGTGGTGTTGAAATCCCACAAAAGGAGCTTAATATATATGAGATTAAGTTGAACAAGCTCTTCCAGTAGCTATTTATGATACTGACCTTCATTAGACTGATAGATGCTTGCTGTGAAGAAGGAGAAGTTTGGATTTATGAGTGTTGCCATATAAGACACCCACTTAGGTGTTGTGAAGTGAATGGGCTTTAACCTGGGAATTTAAAATTAATGAGGCTACATGAATTGTATAGAAAGATTTGCCTTCAAACTGTTCATTCCATGCATTTTTTTCAGTGAAGAGGCTATGGAGCTAATTGACTGCAGCAATATTAAGTTTAGCTGACCATAAGTTTTGGAAAGGGTGGGCTCACTGCTTAAAATCCTCCAATTCACTCATTTTAATGGATTATATGCTAGGGTGCCTTCGCCGGGATTCAAAGTTGCTCCCCTCCACGCCATAAGGGTTTTTAGCGCTTAAACCTGCATCTGCAAGGCGTATGGTTTAAGACCTTTAGCCTGACTATGGGAAGCAATCTAAGCAGAGCGCAAAAGGGGTTGAGAGGCTGTATGGGGGAGGGGGAGGAGGACGCTGTAAGATAACCTAGATGCATCTCCCACTAAGTTGCAGAGAAATGTTCTAAAGATGCTCTACGTCAACCTCTTTATGTCCTCATTAGATAACTTTGAGTCCATAGTAACTTCTCTTAACACTGCAAAGAAGCTACGCTATATTTAGTGTGCGGTGGGTTAGGTCTTCTGAAAATGCCAAATCTATCACGGGAAATATGCTGCCATTCAGTGCTGCGGGCTAAGCTTCATGAGAGCTACGAACAGAGGTGATAGAGCGCAGGTAGAGACTGGTTGAAATGTGGTGGTGCACTGGATGGGGGTGGCCAACAAGGGCGCCTTGTGGGAGATGCCTTATGCTTGGCGAGAGAAGTTTATATTTATAAGAAATTGCTAAGGTACCCACTTGAAAGGGGCTTAAAAGAAAGGGTATCTTGCATTGATGGATCTTCTAACAACCCAAACTTCTTGCTGTAAGACCATAGGATTCAGATCTAGGTGTGAAACCACTTCGCAGGCTGCAGGATTGCAACCGCCGCCACATTGAACATTTTTAGCCTGGCTTTGTCCTCTGATTGGCGGTTTATAGGAGCTCTTTTTGAGCCATGCAGCCACTATAAAGGTGACCAAGTGTGTTACACTATGAACAATTGGGGACGTGCCTTATCAGGTCTGATAAGAATATCTCAGGGCATTCCCTAATGACTGCCACATTTATATGACCTCAATGCTGCGAGCCACACAGGGGAGAGTTGATGAACAATGCCCATATGATGTAAGTTTTTTTATGGGGCATATTAATATGGGACGCTATAGTCATTATATGTACATACAAAAATTACCAGAAAGCAATATAGCATAAGTATACGTAATTCAGGATCCACAGTTGTCATCAGGTTGAGATATATGACCCATGATATTTTCTCAAGGTGAGAGTGTGTGTGGGATTGCAAAAAAGTTCCACTTAAGATATTGAATTGTAGAGTGGCGTCATAATATGCTAGTGAGGCTATGTGAAGCCCACAACAATGTAGAGGTCTTCTACACAATTATTGTATAGTGTTATTTAATGGTTCAAATGTTGCTTTTTTCAAAAATTGAAATAAGTAATACTCTAAATAATATTATATTATACTTACCAGTAAAAAAATGTGGATTAAATGGGTGAGAGTGAGCACAGCAGAGCTTTTTGAACACTGGTTTTGCCCATTTTTTATTATCAGCGATGAACACTATCTCACATAATAGCTTTGGTAAGTGTCCAGCAACCAGCTCTTCTATTAGTGACTTGAGCCATATCTGAAGTCAGGCTTTTGAAGTTTTAAAGTCAGGTGAAGGTTGGCTAATATATTCTTAAGACAGGACCTAAACTGCAGAATAAGGTTCAAAGGACTTGATGGAACTTTATTAAAAATAAATAAAAGTAAGGTGAAATTTATATAACAAAAAAACAATTGATATTTTATATAATATCAGCAAAGAATCAAGAATAAAATATTTAAAGGGAAAATTCCTAATGAAGGATAGGCGTACACATCATGTGTTGTACCACGAGTGAAGAAGAAAAAGTTTCATAAACCTGTGAGGTGATGGCATAATCCAGGTTCAGGTTTGGAGTAGACTAGGATTCATTATAGGCTGGACTGAGAACCTTAATGGAAACACAGATAAGTGTTTATTTTTTTTCTACTATTAGGAAGTCAATAGGTGTAAAGTATAATGTGATTAATGTGGTATATGTGTTAAATAAAAAGTAAAATGTTGACTATAATTTTAGGCTTAGTATCCAGATAAAATTAAGTTAATTTGTGCATCCTTCCCTATCTTATCGACCATTGGGGCACTAATTGGGGCAATTTATACATAAATTGTTGGGTTGTGAACTTGACGTTATTATGCGGGAATTGTCAATGCTCAAAAAAGTATTATTATTGATTTTGGAGTTTAGGCCTGAGTGAAAACCAAAATGTAATGATCATTATTTGGACATTAGGCCTGAGAATGTAATGGTATATAAAAAATAATAGTTTTGACAGAACTTAACACCTAGTAACATCTATTGAAACTAAATTATAATGCTTTCAAGCATTAAGCCCTAAAAAGTGTCAATAGATAGTAAATTGATAGAGCTGTTGGGATTTAGTCCTTAGTAAGTATTTATTGATTCTAAATAAGAATGTTTAAGCCATAGGTCAAAAGAAGCGTCAATTTTAAATCAATAATATTATTAAGCCAATATTAAAGAAAACACTTAAGTGATGCACCATAGTCAAGGCTTCACCTAACTTAGGGAGAGCCATATAGATTAAGTGCCAATAGTTTGTAAAAAGAACCAGTGAACCCTTTAGCTCTTTTTTTGCTTGGTTTAAGCAGTATTTACAGACGTTACATTAGTTGAAGTCTTGGTAAATTTTTCAAGTTCCCCCTTCTTCTAGCGTAGACTGGTAGAAGTTGGTGCTGGCTGGCATTGGAGCGGAATGTTTTGCCTTGCTGGATTGGTTAGGCCATTTAGATTGGTGGTAAAACTAATTGGGTGGATGGCGTAGCTTTATTTTCAGCCTAATCTCATGAGTGCAAACTTGGCTTAGTTATCAAAATTGATTTTATGGGCAAAACTTGCGTGATGATTGGTGCTTTGGTCATTTTCAGCATTGTATGAGAAAGTATAAACTGCTAAGTGCCAATTTATGGGGTTAAATTGGCTAGAGGAGGCTGTAATTCGTGTAAAGCACCAAATTACAAACCAGTAGAACCCCATTAGGAGGATTATGATTTTGCCTAGTTAAGTTCTTTGTGAATCAGAATAATTGGTAATAAAAATTTCAGATGAGGGTTAAGGGCAAATAACTGGGTGTTGCTTCTCATTGTGGGAGACAGGGGCCCAATTTTAGCAACATTAGAGGGGGCATAAGAGGCTGGAAGACATGAGAGATAATATTCATATGAGTTGAGCTGCATCCTTCAGGATGTGACAATTAGAAACTGTTTGGGTGATAGATTTTTTGGTAGGAGGGGGACAAGCGGGGTGCTAGGCTGCAATGCGCACTATACTGGTGGGTGTTAAGTTGCAGAAGTACAATATAGCATGGTGTCACTTGTTGCATATATTACAGGCTTGATGGCAGTGCCTTATTTTTGCAGTAGCCACTTAAAATTTGGTGACTCCAGTTTTCCTTGACGTGGGTAACTGCAAGTTGTTTTATTTGATGATTATGCTGGCTCATTTGGCCAAGTGAGAATGTTTTTTAAGGTTTTCCGCCATTATTGCTATATGTTTTCAGATCTCTATATTTGAGCTAGACTTTAAAATGAATTATTTTCTAAAAGTGATGCTTATCAAAAAATCATAAACCCTAGTCATTTAGAAATTTTACAGCAACTTAATATAAGAAACAACATAAAATGACCTAAATCATGTTAATTTTTTTTTGAGATTTATTATATTCTTAAATAAAAAGTCAATAAAAAAAGTTTCAAATATATACTTTTATTACAGGTTATAAATGAACAACTTTAATATATATTTACTATTAAATAAGATAATGACTTTGTCAAGCTTGACAACTTTAATTAGACTAAAACTTTGTATACACTAAGGGTATTTTGGAGTATTTTTTATCTATCTATTGATAACAAAAACATCAGCTAATGAGGGCAGGCATAAAACCACTATTCATCTATGACTATAATAAGGTCCTACTTCATTTTGAAATTTGTTAGTGGTTCTTTGGCCTGACTATGTCAAATTCTTCTTTACACTCAATGCTAGTTAGTGTTTCACTTAGATTAACAGTTTATGCTGAAGTTACCAATTATAAGCATCAGGCCATCCCAATTATCAAACAGCGGGTGTCTCTGAGTTATGTAATCCTGTCAAAAACTTATGATATTATTTTATATAGTCCTGTATTAATTAAAGAATAAGATGAGAAGTTTATTTACTTATTTAAGTTAAATATTCATACTTTGAACATCAAATTTGTATATCTCTTTTAGGTACAATACTTGTATTTTGAGTAAATTGTGTTAACTTGTAAAAATTGTACGTTGTTTCTAGAAAGATAACACTATTTTTTAACTACCATCTTTTCTTATGCCTGCAGCCACTTTGTAGAGAACATTTTGGCATTTCTTATAGAATAGATACTAAACTAGCCTTTAAGTCAATGATTGTGGGATCCTCTAAAGGAGGCCACAAATAATATCTTAAAATGGAATATTTTACTTTTTATTAAAAGTATAAAATAATACTTGTTTTGGTTTTTTATGTTTTTTATTAAACAGGCAGGGCAAAACCAGAAAAAGTCTTTTTGTCAATACTAGCTTTTTTTATTTTAACTAGTTCAAATTTTGAGACCATTAATATTTGAGGCAAAAGAATGCAAAGCTCAGTCTTCCAAATTAGGGAATATAGGCTTTTGGCCTATCAGAATGAAGATAAAAATTTTTCAGAGGTAAAACTGACCCATGCGGTAACAATTTGATGAATCATATCCAATCACCTGCGAGTAAAATCTTTTCACCTTGGTGGTGGTCAGACTCAGATGGTAATGATTGGGTATTTCAGCAGTAGTCAGACTCAGATGGCAATGATTGGCTAATGTTCACCCTATCATCCTCGAGTAAAATCTTTGCACCTCGATGGTAGTTAGACCCAGATGATAATGATTGGTTAACTTGCATCCAATCATCGTCAGGTAACATCCTCTTGCCTTGCAGAAGTTCCAATCTGTGCAATAGTATACTCCTCATATTCAACTGAGGAGTCAGAGTATTTCTATTATTAATTATTTCCTTTTTAAGCTGGTTCTTATGATAAATCATAGTTTTCCAGTTGTTAGGATTCCACCAAGAATCCATTAAGGTCTTTTCACTGTGGGTACTCATATTGCTGATATCCACATTATTCTCTAAAAATTTGGCAGGTGATGGGCCAATCATAGTAGCAGAATCAGGAACACTAACTTTAACATTCTTTTTCTCATATTGAAGAGAATGTCCAACAATGATGTTTATAAAACTTGATTTTTAATGTGGATAATATAAATGCCAAAAGAAGGTATTAATATATAGTTCTAAAAAGTTCTAATATCCTAAAAAACAGTATAAATTGTGTTCATTATCATATCTAGTCTATATTCTGAGAACTATAGACAAGTATTGCAAGAACAATATATATGATTCAAAGTTATACAAGTAGAACTTTATTTAACAAGGTTCCTGTTTAATACTCATAATAGTCTAAACATAAAGAAAAAGTTATCTAATTTTACTTTGCTGGGAATTTAGATCAAACAAATTTCTAATAACTCATTAAAGCTATAACTTATAAAACTGCTAGATCTAAATAGTAGCGTTATTAACATATAAATAAATTTTAATAAAAATGTATATCTTATAACTTTTAAACCTCTATGAAAGTAGATTAAAATATTTTGCTCAAGAATTTTAATCATTAATCTAAATATTAATTTCTTTACATGAAAGTGTTCAGGCTTTCAATGTTAATAGGTAAATAGTATTATAGCTCTCCTGGACCTTCATAATGTAAAATCAATTGATATTATCTTATCTTGTCCTTTATAATCCTTTATAATTCTTCTACATGATTTACACACATATTATGCATCAAACAAAATAATGAGAGTCACATAATGAGAGAAAATTATAGCAAAATCATACCATTTTTTAGCTTCTATGTCTATGAATTTTTAATAAATAGCCTCTTCCTCAGGATAGGCCACTTTAAATAATCTTATGTAAAAGCAAATCATAATAGGCTACCTTATTTATAGTGTAGATCTAATTATTTTTGATAAAGGTTAGGCTTTCTATGCTATAACTCAAAAGCTGAGAGCACAATCAAAGTATTTTAATATGCCATGCAAAAATCATTATATCTTTGTTCTTTTTCCTAATAATTTCTTTAATATTTTGTGTTTATTACAACATTGAAGATTTTTATAATTTAAAATTAATTTTGACAAGACTTAAATAAACTGATGGAATTCCATAGGAATAATCATATTAGATATTTATGATGCTAAAAAATTATGCTAAGAAACAAAGAGTTGTAAACAGTAATTAGTGTAATGGTCAAGGCGTCGCCTGACTACTACATAGCCCTTCTCCCCATTGCAAGGATCACAGATGAAGGGTATGGTCATAATTTCAAAGAGTTTTGAAAATGTTTCTGGAAAATCATATGACTCAAAATCCAATTTTTTTAAAGTTTCAATGAGAAGGAAATCCCTTATAAAAGGCGCTCTGGCCAACCAGATACTGCCAAATCTATTGCCAAATAAGCCAATATGGATGGGAATCCTTGCAAATGGTGCTGGCCAACCAGATGCTGTCAAACCTAATGTTACTAAAAAAGCGATGAGGATCAAAATCCTTGTAAATGGCGCTCTGGTCAACCAGATGTCGCCATTTTGGATGAGGCTAGAAAAGCCTCTCAAAAATATCATTCTGGCCAATCAGGTGCTGTAAAACGCTCTTAATTAATTTAAATTTAAAATTAGGATGGCAATAAGATAATGGGCTTTGAGAATGTTATAAAACAAAAAATGGCTGTAAAAAAAGTTTTAAAAACTGCATCAATACCTGTTCCAAATTCTGAAATGGGCCTATACGCAGAAATTGAGGGTACATATACCTGGTTTGTGTCTACCATTGAGAAGTCTCTGCGGACTCTGCAGAGAACAAGACCCACTATTCCTAAGTATCTAAAGTTTAGTTTTAAACTAGTGAAGTTCTGCAAAGGGGAATTATATTTCTATATAAGCTTAATAAAAGTTAAAATTCAGAAAAAGAATTTTAAAATCTAAAAAGCAATTTTATTAATAACTAAGGGAAACCGCGCATAAACTACTCTTCAAATCTTGACAAGGCCATTGCATCCTTATATGCACTTTCCAGAGGGCAGTCACTCTTGCTTAGCGCTAGTATGCCCTTACTATAGTCCAAAATTACATTGTTGCAAGTTCTTTAAACACTCTTTTAGGTGCATTACCACAGCAGGGTTATACTGCTTGCAGATACTTATATGGGCCCTCTTGCCCAACAGCTTTGTGGCAGTGTTCATGAACTCCTCCATCAAAATCAGTAAGGTAAAAAAATTTCTATTGATAATTGTTAGAGCATTAGATGTCTTATGGCTTCAAACTTCATATTTATAAGAAAATCTGATTGTAGTAGAATAAACCATAACTGAGATTACAAATGCATGCACTTATTAACACTAAAAATAAAATTATGATATCTAATAAATTCCTTTTTTATAACTACTTAAATCTTCTTCTCATACATATTATTATTAAAATTTATAAAAAAGTTAAAATTAACTTTATACTCCACACCTTTGTAAGTTGTTATACATGAAGCAATACCTTTTACCAGTATAATTCTTTTTTAAACTTAAAAATCAGTAAAATAAGATTTAACATAAAGATAAAAAAATTTATGATAGGTCATAAATACATTTTTTAGGATACTTATAAGATGCTAGTGTAGCATCCCAACTCATTCTTTATACCACATTTAGTTTTATATAGAAGTTCTTTATTTCTAAGTTTCATCTGGTATAAGTGAATACATTTAACAACATATCAAGGTTGCTTTATTAAAAATCACGATTTACAAGAAGTTCAAGATAGGAGATAGTTGTAAGTTTATACTCAACTTTTGTCAATATTACAAATATTAAAGAAGTAACAAAGTTACTATTTTGTTTATAACATATGAAGTAAAGTAACTGCAGAATATTTTTCTTCAGTAAGGTAACAGATAGACTAGTTTAATAATAATAACCATTTTAAGAGACCATGGTTACAATCTCATATATACCATATTGAACTTAAGAACAACAAGAAACATTTTATCTCTTAATATGTTAAAAAAGAAAACTGATTATCTTATTAAATTGTTATTCCCATAAGTAATTTTTATCCAAAAGCTTAATTATGCATGGGTATTTATTTTAATTTCTAAAGTATAATTAGCACATAACAGAGTCAATATGCACAAGTATGTTTTATATGTATTAAATTAAACTAAAGAAAATATTTTACAGACATTATATGGTATTAATGTTTACCATTAATTGTTGTTCATCTACTCTTTATTATATATATGTACATCCTAACATATGTCAAAACTTATTTTAAAAAGCCGCATTTAGAATAATTTCTCATGTTTTTAAGAATGTAAAGCCTCTTTATTACTCATAGGCAGCATTATCTCATTGCCATACTAGACAAATGGTCATAAGATAATATTAATATACCCCTTAGATGTACTTACTAATTAGTATCTATGCTGTTATAAAATTATGGGGTTTGACTTCCTGTAATGACTTTTTGTAATAAAATTGGTTCCTTGGTCAAGAAAACTTTTAACACTACTTTAATATCCTTTAACTTTGGTTTACAACACCAGTTAAAAATCCGTGTTTCTTATTTTTTAAAAAAGGTTGCTATAGCTATATCTGTAGATAGCATTCCTGATTATAAAAGAAATAAATTTCCTAGAAGTTTTTTATGTACTGGATATACTATTACACAGCTACTTATAAAAATCATAGTACTATTGTTTTAGCTCCTGAACATATTTGGTACTGCATTAGAAATAAAACAAGCAAGTATCTTTGTTAACACCAAGTATATGTACATTTTTCATCAAATGTTTATATAACTTCTATTGAATCAAAACTTTATATCCATAAACGGTGATTGTTGTTTGATAAAATCTGTAGCTGCCTTTGTTATGTTTTTAGCAGAGGAATATAAATGATATTTTTACTAAAAAATCAATAATAAAATTTAAAAGCTACTTTTGATTAATTTTATTTACTGTCACTAAGGCTTTAGTATAATAAGATACATTAGATCTAAAAAAGTTTATATATTTTTACAACATAGATATCAAATACAGTATATTATATCCTTACTTTCTTTGAGTAGATAGTTATAAAATTGAAAAGCTTGTAGATAAATTTTTTTTAAAAAATTGTAATATGCCGAAAGTTTAACTTTTACACATCTAGAGCAAACTATATAAGTCACCTTAACATATTATAGCTTTATTTTAGTATGATCTATAAAACTTCTGGGTTTTTAATACAATATAAGACATGAATAACATGATAAAATATGTACAAAGTATTAAAAATTTAAGCACTAACATCTGACATTATCCATGAGAAATGCATATAATATATTATAACTAGTAGTGAGAAGGGTAGAAGGGTGCCATGCTAAAACATTTATCTTATAGGTTACAAGTGAACCTTTAAAAACAAGATAAAACTTCTAGATATGAGCTTTGAGATATTTTAAAAGTATTTGAGGTGGGTTGACCTTAGAACAATTATACCACATTGAGATTTTATTATAGAAAGATCAGGTTTTGAACATGTGTTGAACAAAAGTTGCACTAGGGTGGAACAGTAGTTACCCTGCCAGGCTAATTACCCTTGCATTTGAGATGTTTTAATTGATTTAAAACTTGTTTTATTTATTGATTTTTTCTTAACTTAGATATTATAGTAGCTCCAATTACAAAATCATGAATTTTAACAGTTCTGCTACAATGGCCACAAGGAGGGTCATCAAGTACAAATCATGCTTAAGTACCTTCTACAATTTTTTTTGATATATATAACCAATAGTAGAAGAGGGCTAAGTGAGACGTTACTTATTTGAAAGTAGGTTGCTTATATTCAAATATATAACTGTAAAAGGTATAATTAAAATTCCATGATATGATAGTAATTATCAGTAAACCCAAGTACTTTGAAGTGAAAGTTCTAAGTTTACTTTTTATATTGATCTAATAGCATTTATACCAATAAAACTAGTATTCTTATCCTTATGAAGATTTTTGCCTTCATATTAATTAATAAAAAATAGAAAATTAATTGCGTGAACACCAACTAAATGCATGTGGCCTTGCGGATCTTATAATGTGATGTATCTGGAATTATAAATCTTTTAGGTTAATTGGAGCAGATGCTTAGAAACACCAACCCAGAATTAAGAATTTCAGGTCCTTTCTACATCATTTTAGAAGTATTTCCTATGGTTAATTTATGTAAACTCTATTTTAATCTCATCCCCTTTAGTGTTGCTTATGATCCTCAAAATGATGCTAGAATATCTGACTCAATCTTTTTTCAATAACTGGGGGTCTCAACTTTTTAAGGCCTATCAAGAAAGTTTATTTATATTTGAAGTAACTACATTGTGTATATCATTTTTGAGTCTGTAAGAGTCTTGCTGTTTGCTGGTGACAATTTTGGTAGCATCAATTAGTTACTTTATGTAAACATAATTTAGTTAGATGCCAAATCTTTATTTTGTATCATAAGTTTCTAAGTTATGTGTTACTTCAAACGTTTTACACTAAGTTGAGGCACTATAATGTCTACGTCTCATTAAAGAACCCTTTTTAAGTTAAGGTTCTGTAGCGTATAAAAAGCTATAATAAGAGGTGAAGCAGGTTTCACTAAAGGTGAAATATAGTTAAGCTTATGTGGAAAAACTGTGTGGGCATGGTCTTTATTCCAATTTACTATTTAAAACTAATGTATATAGGTATCAGTTTATCAAGTTAATATATGATTAAATAGCTTGGTTAATCTAAAATCATCTTAAGCCCTTTTGTTTATGATAAAAACATTTGTTTAAAGTCCAAACATTTTATATAAAACTTATTTGCTGGATTCTTTACGCTTTATGGTGAAATGCTTGATTGGCTAGATAGAGGTAAAGAGCTTTAAACTTTATTTTAATAGTGGTTCATTGATTGAAAATGAGTATATTGCATAACTGGGAAAGAGGTACCCTATTTTTTATCATTATAAGTTCTTATAATACAACTTCAATAAATACTCTTACAATAAATCTGCTGATTTATAGCAATAAAATAGATATTAAAAACATAGCTCATTTTTTTCGTTTAGCCAGACTATTGGGGTGAATGGGATTAAACTTTGTAATTAATTTTTTTAGTTTCAAAAATTTTATAAAATGCTTTAGATAAACTTTGAGCTGATGTAACTTAATTATCTTTTTGCATATCATAAGTGAAGGAAATACATGAAAAAACAGTCTTTTTAATCTATGTTGCAATAAAATTGTTGATACAAAAATGTGATGATTGTTACAATACTCTTTATTAATACTATTGTATAATTTTTTTTATAAAAAAGCATATTTGTAAATCTCAAATGGTATAAGGTCCATAAACTTTCTTAACACTGGAGTGTGATAAACCAATAGTGGTATGTTACTTATTAGCTTCATAAAAGTAAAGAAAGACATTCATTCATGACCATAATTATAGGTGATAGGTATCTTAACATTCTTAAGCATAGTAAATTAGTTCTAAAGTCTGATGTATATATAAATTATCAAGTTTATAAGAGAATGGTGTCACAACTGCTTTCATCCACAAAAGCCCAGGGGAGCCCATACCCTACACTGGTACTTTACTTTGTCCTAAGGAATTTAGGACATTCAAAAATACTTTTATATTTTTAATGATAGGTGTATAACTTGAGCAATATTATTTTTCCTTTTTTTCAAGAATTTTTTTAATAAGTCAGCTTTTTGAACACTATAGCTGTAAGTTATATTTTTAAAATACTAGAAAGATAACACTGTAAAAAAATTTTTGAGCATTCTTTTAATGCTTTAAAGTTAAATCTTCTAAGGCAGGATTAATCTGTGTTTTGGCTTAAGGATTTGGATTTAAATCTATCAGAATTAAAAAGGAATAACAAACTTATATGAAAGATCTGATAGAGCGTCTAGAGGGATATTGACTCAAAAGATTGATAGTAAAAAATAATTGATGTGGGTGACCTTAGGACAAGTATACCACACTGAGAATTATTATAGCCTGTACAGGTTTTTAACTCAAAACCTGCACTAGGGTGGAAGCAGTAGATAGATAGTATTAATGTCCTATAATCTATAATCTGATATGGAGTTGAGAGCTGTGGAGACTATGGCGCCATTATGGAAAGGCTTTGATGCTGTAAGAATCTAGTCTTTATAATAGATGATATAAATGAGCTGTTCCACAGTTATATTTTAAAGCAATATTCCATTAGGTGTTCATTTATCACTTATTGACTTGAAGCAGCTTTGATATATATTTCAAATTATAAAGGTGCTGCAAGCATCAGTAATTTTAGAAAAGAGTCTACATGATAGAGCAAAATGGTCAATAGCATTACATTTAGAAGAACAGGATGCTTTTTTTAAAGCTACATTTCATTAAAATTATATAGATGATTAAATTACATAATGGAATCTCTACTCCTAAAAGCTGGTGATAAAATATAATAGAAAATGAAAGTAGCTGTGAACTAACTTATTTATTATAAAAAGTTGGATAATTCAGGTGTATATGGCTTCTTCTTTGAAAGTAACCCTATGTTATGTACCAAAAGGCAAAGGACTCATTAAGGTGTAATTTAATAACTCTCACATTCATGTTTTATAAATCAAATACATTGGTTAAGAGTCTCTCAGCTACTTAAATCAGGTAGCTATAGGAGTTTTAATCTGGGGATAAGATAAAGTACTTTATAAGTTAAGCCACAGATGACTATAAATTTTTAAAGTATCAACCTGACAATGTAAGAAAATTTAGCGTGATTGTAAAAAAGTCATTATCAATGCAATGGTATACCTTTTCTTACCTTGAAAAGCTATCAGCACTTAAAAAATGTTTTATTTTTTGGAGGTTTAAGCAAGAATAAAGATCTTAATATACAAAGGTTTTTTCCTTATTCTAGATAAACAATGAAGTATTACTATTCAGAAGAAAATCATGAATTTTAACATTTGAGTTTTCCCATATATCACGCAGAACTTATATTTGCAATGAATTACAATAAAGGGTGTTGGACAATTACAAGTTGGGTATTCTAATAATAGTGGTTTGTGTTTAAAAACATGTAGTAATGGCCAAAACCCTGGCCAATTCTTGGTGGAACACCAAGTTGAGTATTGCTATTTCACTCACTTTTTGGATAAATTGGCTGACTATTATTAATAAGTTGTGCCAAACCCACAGCGGAATATGGATTGTTATACTATGGCTCCTATGTAGCCCCTCTTCAACTCATTTCAAACACCTAGGCGGATACCACACCCTTAATAGATTTGGAGGGGGTCCCACAAGGTGCAAATATTTTCCCACTCACTAATTAGGTTATATATAAAAACCTTGACTAACGGAATTGTCCTACCTATTATTGACCCTCCATCAGCTGTTCCATTAAAACAAGGTGAGAATCAAGAGCTCAATAGGTCAAACCCTCATATTCCCTATCTGGATGCTTGTAGCTTGTAATGATTTTCTTGGACATCTCACTTCAAGCCTCATATTGTTTAAATACTAAGCAATGTCAATTTAACACATTGTTGCCTGGTGACAAGTTGACTTGTCACCAGGCAACTAAGTGATACCAAATAAAGATTTTAAAAAATTATATAAAAAGTATGTCCAAAGTTTAATTTCATTTCATTCAGTATAAATAAAATTTATTAGAGAATATTTAGAATATTGAACTTTACTTCCATAATGAATTACAAATAATAGCTGGTGACATGACATATTTTCTGTGTAATTGATAGTAAACAAAGTGTTATTGGGTTTTTCTTTTACCCCATCGCTGATACTAATAAAATTACTATAAAAACTCCTCATTTCATAGCTTTAAAATTTTCTAGTCTAATTTAAAAAGAGTATTAAATAATTCTCTCATTCTCATAATAAGAGCTGAGATTTTCATTACTCCTGCTGTGCTAAATTGTTAAATCCTATGCCAATAGCATCAGCGGGAGTTAGTAAACGCCAAATGTTAGCAAAGGTTCTCGCTACAGAGAGGGCTATAAACCACTAATCAAACTTGTTAAAAATGGAGTTTGGTGGGAAAAGTAACCATATGACATTCCCGCTGAACTTAAACCCTGGTTAGCTACTCTGAAACATCAATCAGTCAGTGCTTTGTCTCATTTTAAATGGCTTGAGCAGCACTCTTTCCAAGGCCTATAGGGCATCCCCTAATATTTACAAACCTCTTTTAGGGACAAGATCACCTCAGTTGAGGGAAGATTTACCCCCTTCCTTTTTTTGTATGACGCTGCTAAGGAAGGAGCAACTGACCTTCTTAAAATGAAGTATATCCTTCCCTGCTTGAGACATATAGATCAGGAGATAATGGTTCCACAAATGGCCACCCTCAGCATCTGGGCGGATGCTAAACAAGCAGTTAATGTGGAATTTGGCTCCTCACAGAGTTTGAAAAAGCAAAAAAGGCTATATTTGCCTTAGCCTGAAATTCGGAATAATCAATCGCTTTTTTGTTAGCAGTTTTACAATAATACTCAACCTCTTCTGCTTGCAAAAACGCTATCACTAGGTGCCATTGCGGCTATCTTGGCGGGATTAGCGTCACATCCATCCTTGGAGATGCATATCACTATAGTAAAGCGCCCTTTTAAAATGTACAAGATATCAAGGAGGACTTGTTAGGGTGACTGACATCTATGTATTTGACCCTATGCTAGAATCTCTGAGGCAAGCATCTACTCTGACCCCTCTAGCCTCAGCTATGGCTGTCTCCCTATGTAAACATGCTCCTTTGGAGCTTCTAACACAAAATGCTTCTCCATCCTGTGAATATAGCCAGAAGATAATGTCAGTGACAAAGTAGTTCTCCTCTCCATCTTTTGTCAAAATAAAAAATAAGTTAGTGAAGGCAGTAATTTCTTTGCCTTTCCCCTCTCTTTATCCAATCGCAGTCTTCCCAAGTGATTCCATTGTCCCGTCCTTCCATGATGCTACCTCTATCTCACTCACCCACTTCTTGGGCTATCTTTATTCCAGATATGGTAACCATGGGGCATCCCAAACCCCCTACGCCAAAAGCTAAAAGGGTAGATGAACGCCTCAGGATCTCTCTGGCAACAAAGGAAGCCCTACACTTAATTTTCAACTGATGGACTCCCTGATTTGCATTGATGACCCCTCTGATGACGAATCTGAAGGAGATTGTGAAGATGTTAGTCAATATGTCTTAAGAGCCCCAGGTGAAGTGGAGGTACCTGATAGGTTGATCTTGGAGAGAGTGGATATGTCTAGGATCCCCCGTTAAACTTATCTAAATCAAGTGTTGAGGGGTTTTGAGGTTATTGACACTGCCAGTTACGCTGTTCAGATCATTGCAACACTTATCTGAGCTTACCAATGTGTTCATACCCTGCAGTTGATCCAAGTGAAATACTGTTAAACTGCCAGAAGACTTGTCTTTACTATCCATCTAAAAGAGGTCCTCTGTAAGTCCTGGGGAACATCCCCTGTGTGTGGATTAGGCGATCTTCCCATTTCCAAGTAAAAGGGTCTGAAAAGGGCAGCTGTACCCCTCGTTACCCAGGGTGACCTCGCCCACGTGTTAGATGAGTGCTAGGTAACAGCTCTCCCTCTTCAGATTCCTCCCCGGTGCCCCCACTCACCTTATACAAATTTGCCCACTGGATCAGGAAAATCTGGGCAGAGATCACCGAAATTTAAGTCAATTGGTCCAAAAACAATGGAAAAAAAATCTGACAATCAGAAACCGCATAATTAAAAAGGGATAAAGATTGAATTATTGGCCAGAATCACTGACAGTTTCAATTCAGCCAGAAGTGCAATCATCAAAGCTACTTCCCTCTCAAAATTGTCGGGGATGATCCCAACGTGTAGATAGTATCACCAGAAACCATTGACAACAGTATGAAGCCTACATCTGCAGATTGTTAGTTGCAGCTGATGCAACTCTTTTGACCAAATGAATGCCCAGCAACCGGGCATGGGCAGGTTGGGCATCCTGAACCCATTCCCAACCAATTGGGACTTCCTATATGTGGGGTGGCCCTAGGGAGTCCCATTGCTCATCAGGCCAGATGCTGTCATGCCAACTGCTGGAAATGCAGTTGAGCCTCAGTTCAGGCATTTGAGTCAAATTGACAGTGACTCGGCCTGCTGCAAAATCCTTTGATGTCAGTTCCTATTGAGCTTATCTGTCTTCTTCCCCAAAAAATTCTTGGTTAGATCAAACTCGTGGGACTCAATCCCTGATTGTTCCCACATAAATCAAACATTATTTAATCAGTTACATCACACTGAGAAAATTATTTGCAATTTTTTTATTTTCCTTTCAATAAATCTCTTCAACTAAAACTATCAATTTTTGCTTTATTGATATCCTTCTGGTCATAGTCCCAATGGCATTATTTTGGTGGCCTGTCAGTCCCTATACTGGATGGCTTTACCAGTTTTGATGATTACTATGACTACCACCATTGTCAACTGGATTCAGTAAGCAGATACTTCTGGCAATTTAACCCCTTTGTTTTGACTATACACCATCAATATACTGGGATCTTGTGGCCTTACATCCATCTTTTCCAAATAAGGATCTGCCCCCTTGTCTCCTCAGTTGTATTGAACCCAGCTACCAGTAACCCTGTAAAAACTATACCAGTGGTACAATCTCCTCTGGCAAAGCCACAGTGTCTGGATTTGTCTCTTTTGGTTCATTTTTTGGTTGCTATTCACAATTGCTCTACACCGACAATTTATCATTTCCTAATTTGTGGCTCCATACAACGTCATATGTGTGGCAATGCCTCTTGCATTCTGGATTGATTTTTGGGTGCACATACATTGTGACTGGCAGGCTGTCTAAAATTCTTCTGCCATTTTCATGACATAATTGACAACCATTTTAACTGCAACTTCCGCCCTGCTCTTTAAGGTGGGCGCCGCAGTGGTTACCCTTTACTAAATGAACTTGCAATCAGTAGTTTGTTCTTGTTGTTTTTTGATCACTTGCTGATTTTGTGGGTAGTATCCGCTATACCATGAAGAAATTTCTCCAGGCTGGCAGAGCCTTGTGTATTACTAGCTCTCCCCACCTAATATTCAGGAAGAAAATTAATTTTTTTTCTTCCCCAAGATATTGTGAATTAGGTTCTTGACGCCCTTGCTGAGGTGCAAATGCATTCTGCAATTGCCCTTAAGAAATGCCGCTGCATTATCCCATGCCCAACAAGGGGTCACTTTGTTGGACGCTGTAGAAAGGGATGCCCATCAGTGGGTATGAGGCCTTCTGCATTCTCCTTCACAAGTGGGGGATCCCACCTCGCTGATTGCCATCATATCTGATGCTTTAAAACCCCCTTTGTTGCGTTCAGACTGCTTATTCCAATTGCTTTCTACTATGGCTGAAGCCCCCAGCTTGGCTTCTTTGATCTCTACTTTTTGCAAACAGGCTTCCGCACTGGATCTCTCTAATGATATTCTTCAGGCAATCTTCAAATCAGGGTTGGATTTGGTTTCTGCCCATCACGAGGTTTGGTCTACCTCAAAAAGAACGGTGGATCAAATATGTTTTTCTGCTTTTACTATTAACGCCTCCCCTCGCCATGCTTCCTGTTATCAAGAGGGAAACTTTTTATATGACTACCCAATAATGACGTGGATGCATTTTTTACCATTTAACCAGTGTTAGTCCCAGCCTCAGAGCCCATCACTTCTCCTGCGTCTGAGTTGGGTAATCCCGGTTCACCTATAAATAAATTAGTAAAAGCCCAGTTGGAGGAATCCAGTTACCAAGCCCTTGTTATTCCCAACTTTACTCCAGAAAAGGCCCCTGACCTTTCCCCCAATCTGCCTGCCATTTCTTCAGTTGCAACAGAAACGCCCAATTCTACCAATAAACAAAACTTCTCTTATTTCTTATTACCTATGGAGATTAGTATCAGATCTCATCATGCCTCCTTTGAGGCTTTGGTGGATACCAGAGCTGCAGATAATTTTTATGAGCGTCGAGTCAGCCCAACAATTAGAGCTGGATATGGACGTAGGGCCTTTGTGATGGTGTCTTCTTCAGCCTCCCAAACATCATATATAGTTCGCTGGCCCGTATCTTTTTTAGTACATCAGTTTAGCTTCTGCAACCAGTTTTCTGCAATGCCAAACTTAGTGTTTCCAGCGATCCTGGGCGTTGGATGCTAGCGCCAACAACATGTTAGAATCCACCTGGAGTCAGACATTTTGTCATTTGTTAATGATCAAATGGATGGTGAATTTCTTTTAGTCAACACTCCTAAGAAAACTCAAGGTCGCAGCTCTATTACTTCCCTCGTTTTTCCTGCAGATCTTCCGTCCATTTTCCTGAAGATTAAATGCACTACCAAAGTATCTTCAATATCAAAAAGATTGATCATCTGCCCCCTCATACTAAATTTGACCTGGATTTAAAGCGATAATGCAGTTGGTGGATATCAAATGTCTGTTGTATCCCCACACAGCGGAGAAAGAGGTTGCACTTAACACTTTGTTAGATAATATGCTTAAAAAAGGTAGGTTGTTTAAGGAGACATTGCCAGTAACATCTCTCATCATCTTCGCCAAAAAAGCCAATGGTTCCCTCCATCCCTGCATGGATTACGGACACTTAAACAAAGTTACATTTCACGTCCCTACCCTCTGCCCCTGGAGCAGACTATCAGTCAATTAATCGCTAAATCTCATGTGGCTTCTAATCTGGATTCATCAATGCCTTCAACCAAATTCAGGTGATGAAAGGGCAAGAATGGATAACTGCGATCTGAATGAAGTGAGGCATTTTTTAATTCCACATAATGCAATTTGAATTGAAGAATGCGCCCGCTACGTTTCAACAAATTAGTGACATTGTACTGAGAGATATCTGGTTCACTTGCACGGTCACATATAAAAACATTCTGGTTCACTCCTCAACTCCCTAACAACAGCTAAAGACTTAAAAGCGGTCATGGCTGCTTTGCACAAGTTGGTCTTGTTCATCAAGCCTTCCAAATGTGGGTAATATAAGAAGGAAGTTATCTTTCTTGGGAACCTAGTCTTTAAGGAAGGCTATGTGATTCCTCCCTTTAAGTTGGATGCTATCTGTGAATGACCAAATCCAACAATCCAGAAACAATTACGGAGTTTCTTGGGCTCCTTTATTTTCCCAAAGAAATTCTCCCTGGCCCTTTCCCAGTTAGCTTCCCCGCTCCATCCCCTCATGGGAAAGAATGTGCCATTTTGTTGGATGCTCAAATGCCAGCAGGTGTTTGAGTCGATCAAAGAGGTGTTTTTCCAGCATGTCCTGAAACACGTGGATCCTGCCAAGCTGTATATCATTGCATGCGATGCCTTCTTGGTGGCAGTGGGGGCAGTTCAGCTCAAAGAGCACAGTAGCTTGGAATATCCAGTCGCCTACTTTTCCAAAAAAAATTTCTATGGAGCAATCCTGTACCATCAACAATAAGGAGTTGGCAGCCATAGCATGGGCGTTGACCCATTGGAGGTATCTGTTACAGGGTGCCCAGCATGAGTTAACCGTGCGCACAGATCACCAAGCTCTCTTGTATTTCTATAAACTCCAGAAATTGGTGCATCAGCAAGCTCACACCTATTGGGACTTGTGCAGTTTCAATTATAAATATGAATTTGTAAAAGGTGCGCTTATTGTACTTTCTCAATTCTCTTAGCCGCAAACTGGCCCACTGTCCCTCAGACCCAGATGAAGTAGACCTCTTTATCGTGATCCCCACCACTCAAATCTTGTCAATTGTTCCCCTCAATGTGTCTCCAGTTGACCTTGCTCCTGACGCCCCTCTAGTTACATAGGTCTTTGCAGCCCAAATGACCTTCCCCAAAGGAGTGGAGTTATTTGAGCAATTGTCCCTCCAAAATCAAAAACACTCCCTGTATTCCTTGGTGGAGGGCCTCATATTTTTAGGTCGCTAATTTGGTTTCCTCCTCTCTTCAGAGCTAAGGTATTTTGCGTGCATCACGACCCTCCCATGATTGACCATCTGGTTAATAAAGTAATTCATCGATTTAATCAAGCAGACTTACAATTGGACTGGTTTAACTAAGTAACTTCCGGCCTGGATCATCAATTGCGTTACTTGTGCTTGGGTTAAGCTGGCCGCTCAGTAAGAAATGGTCTCCTACACACCTTGCAACAGGCGGAGGGTCCATGGAAATCAGTGTCCATGGATTTTATTGTCAAACTCCCCAGTTCTAATGGGTTCATAGTAGCGATGGTGGTGGTTGATCGTTTCACCAAGTTCTCCCTTTTTTCCCCTGTGCTTCTTCAAAAATGTCAGAAGAAACTGCTCGTCTCTTTGTTCGTCATGTGTTTTCGATATCTGGTCTCCACCAGGAGATCATCAGTGACCATGGCTCTTAGTTCACAGCGCAGTTCTGGAGTAGCTTCTATCAATTTTGAAAAGTTTTGTCACTTCACAGCGTATCATCCCCGGTCTGATGGACAAAATGAGCGAGTTAACCAATTCTTAGAACGGTACCTGCATAGCTATGCTGCAGCCACACAGGACACCTGATCTAGCGACCTTCCCCTTGCTCAAATTCGCCTACAAAAATGGGATTCAAGCTTCCATAGGGTTTTCTCCTTATGAAGCAACGCTTGGATATAATCCCTCTTTTTTCGGTCAGATCCTTCTTGCAGCCCGAGGTCCAAGCTGCTGCAGATTATGCTGAACATATCAGGTCTACTCAATCCTTAGTGCGAGAGCACCTCACTAAAGCTATTGAATACTACAAGCAGTTTGCAGATCATAAGAAATTCCCTAAGTAAGATGTAATGGTGGGCTCCTATGTTATGCTTGATACACGTCATTTTAGAATGCAGGTACCCTCCCATAAGTTTGCAAGTAAGCGTTTGGGCCCCCATTTGGTGGAGGAAGACTTGGGCAATGGTACGATCCAGTTTAAACTACCAGCCCATTGAAAACAGCACCCCATCTTCCCCGTTTCTCAGTTGTCACCATTTAGGAGTACTGTTCCTGCAGATCCTGAGCCAATTGTAATTAAAAATGTGGAGTAGGCTGAAGTGGAAAATACCCTTGCATCCCGCAAGTCACAAAGGTCTGTTCAGTACCTTGTGGCCTGGAAAGATTATTTGGTCTATGAGAACAGTTGGGTAAGGCCCGCGATTGTGCTAACTGCATGGAATTGGTTGAGGCGTTTCATGAGTCCCACCCTGACACTCCTCACCCCTCCCCAAAAAAATTCATGTCTGTAATGGCGATCAAATTGCTCAAAGCGCACAAAAATGGGGCATTTCTGCAGTTTCCCAGTGGTGGTGCCCTTCCTTATGAAAAAGAAAAGGTAATGTAAGTTCCAGAGAACATCCCCTGTGTATTGATCAGGCGACCTTCCTGTTACAGTTGAAAAGGCTGAAGAAGGTTTCTGTACCCCTTGTTACCCAGGGTGACCTTGCCCAAGTGGTAGATGAGCGCTGGGTAACAGCTCCCTCATCAGATTCCTCCCCCGGTGCCCACACTCACCTCAGCTAAACTTGCCCACCAGATCAGGAAATCTGCACCGAGATCACTGAATCAAAGTCAATTGGTCCAAAACTGATGGAAAACAAGCCTGACAGTCAGAAACCTCATAATCAAAAAGAGAAAGATTGAATTATTAGCTTGAATTGCTGACAGTTTTGTTTTAGCCAGAAGTTCAATTGTCAAAGCTACCCCCTCTTAAAATTGTCTGTGATGATCCCTGACATACAGATATATCACTGGAAACCATTGATAACAGTTTGAAGCCCCATCCGGCAAATTTGGAGTTGCAGCTGATGCAATTCTTTTGACTGAACAAATGGCTCTACAACAACGCATGGGTGGTTTTGGCATCTCAAGCCCATTTCCAACCAATTGGGACTGGCCCTACATGGGGTGGCCCTGGGGAATTCCCGTTGCTCATTGGGCCTGACGCCGTTGCGCCAACTTCTGAAAATGCAGTTGAGCCTCAGTTCAGACATTTGAGGTCGACCAACAGTGACTCAGCCTGCCACCAAATCATTTTATATTGGTTCTCATTGAGTTTATCTATTCCCTTCCCCAAAAATTCGCTGGTTAGGTCAAACTTGAGGGACCCAATCCCTATTTGTTCCCACATAATTCAAACACTATTTAATCATTTGCATTGCACTGAGAAATTTGTTGGTCGATTTTCTTCATTTTCCTTTCAATAAATCTCTGCCACAAAAACTATCAATTTTTACTTTATTGATATCCTTCTGGCCACAGTCCCGATGGCATTACTCTGGTGTCCCGTCAGTCCATATACTGGATGTGCTTTACCAGTATTGATGATTACTATGACTCCCAACGTCGTCAACTGGATTCAGTGAGCCAGATAGCTCTGGCAATACAACCCCCTTATTTTGACTATACACCATCAATATACTGGGATCTTGTGGCCTTACATCCACCATTTCCAAGCAATGATCTGCCCCCTTGTCTCCTCAGTTGAATTAAACCCACCCACCAGTAACCTTGTAGAAACTATCCCAGTGGTACAATCCCCTGCTGCAAGACCCACAGTGTCCAAGTTTTTCTCCATTTGGTTCATTTTTGGGTTGCTAAACACAATTGCTCTACACCGACAATTTATCATTTCCCAATTTATGGCTCCACACAACGTCATACTTGCAAAAATGCCTCTGGCATTCTGGCTTGCTTTTTGGGCGCTCATGCATCCTGACTGGCAGGCCGGTCTAAACTTCTACTGCCGTTTTCATGACATCATCATTCTCTCCCCCAACTTGGGTAAAACCAAAAATAAAGTGGAGGTCATCATTAATGTAGTGCAGGTTAGGGCTATCCTTGATACTGGATCCCTGATAAATGTTGTGTCAAAAATCTCATTGAAATTAAACTGACTCCAGACCTCAACTACACCCTAGTTTTGAAACTTCTAGTCCTACCAACACCCGCTCTATTGGAGCCTACTCTTCTCTGCCAATTCGTTTTAGGAAGCTCATCTTGTCAGCCCCAGCGGTGGCCTTGGCTAACAATACCTCTGATCTACTCATTGGTACTCAGTTTAAGCTTGAATATGAAGTAGTTTATTTTGAAGCAAGGCTATCTCTCACTTCTTACTACAAGGTTCTCCTAATTATAACCAATAATGAGCTTAATAAAAAAGATTTCACTTGCACCATTGATTTAACCTCTTCCGCCTTACCACTACACTACACAACGGTAGGGTGGAATACAAAGAAGCTGCCTAAATCAGTGGGCGCTCTAGTGGGCATTACTTTTTAGATTCTGAAGAGGTAGTCATCAAGGCTGGTAACAAATGGTAGTTGACACGAAATCTACCCTACAAATCCCCCACAACTGCTTATTGCATCTAACCAGCGTTGAGGGTGTGAGTCCCTTAGAGCCCATAGTATTGTCAGGTGTATTGGACCCAGATTATCGGCAACCCATCAATCTCCTGTTGGGGAATCGCACACCAAAGGATCTGGTCATAAAAAAGCACCAGGCATCAGAAGAGGCCTGCTGATACCATTGAGGACATAAAGCAAGTCCACTGTATTGGCTCTACGGCTGATATGGGCTTACCCGCCAAGCAATCATTATGAACGTTGCCTAACGTTCATATCTCTGAGGATCTATCCCAGCGGAGCTCAACAAAGTCCACACTATATTCGAGATCTTTAGTGACATTTTCTCTAACTTTGATGCTGACCATGGGCTTATGAAGGGTTGGACTCACACTATTTACGTTGGGGATGCTTATACCATCTGATCCAAACCCTACCGCAAATCAGATGTGGATGAGCTACATATGTGGTTGGAGCTTGTACAGTTGCTGTACGCTGGGTTGTTGGTGCCGCCCCAAAGTCCTTGGTTATCTGCTTTTCTAATAATAAAGAAGAAAAAAGGGGGTCATTGGAAAGTTATTGACTACCACAAATCAAACAAATTCACAAAGAAGAATAGTTACCCCATCCCCCATATTGATGACGCTCTAACACAACTCTCTTGATCCAATTTCCTTTTCGCTATGAACTTTTCTAGTATTTATTGGAAGATGGACTTCTTTCCACAGGATTAGGAGAAGTGCGCCCTTATCTGTATCAAGGGTCTATTTCAACCCACTCGTTCACCCCAGGGGTTGTGTAATGCGCCTGCCACTTTCCAGTTGGCGATGGACCCTATTTTCTGAGATCTCAAGCTGAGCTGTGTGATTGTCTATCTTTATGGCCACACAGTTTTCTTCAAGACCTTCAGCGAGAACCTCATTCACCTAAAAGAAGTGTTATAACAGTTTTGGGCATCTAAAATCAAGCTGAGACCCTCCAAATGTACTTTCTTCCAGAAGAAGCTTAATTTCCTTAGGCACAAAATTTCTCAAGATTTAATTGAAATCCTATAAGCCAAGGGTGAAGCGATATCCAAAATTCCTGCGCCTAAAACACTTTGTGACATACAGAATTTTTGGGCATGAAGGGGTATTATCATCAATTCATCACCAAGTTTGCCCAGCTCAGTGAGCCCCTCAAACGTCCCTTAGTTAAGAACACTCCCTTCCATTGAGGTGCTGAACAAATAGCCACCCTAAGACCCTGAAGAAGTTTCTGCAACAAAGGCCTATCTTCCACCACCCTGACTATGGCAATCTCTTCATGTTGTTTACAGACGCCTCTGATTACGCCGTTGGAGCTATCTTAGATTATTTGAATGAGCATGGGATCAATCATCCTATGTCCTACATCAGAAAATTGCTTAAAAGCTGAACACAACTACAGCGTCACTGAGAAGGAGTTACTGGCTGTCTTGCTCGCTTTAAAGCACTATCGCCCCTTCTTATATGGGTGTCATTCAATGTGGTATGACCACGCCTCCTTGAAGTGGTTACGGAATATGAAGGATCCCACTGGGAGGTTAATACTCTGGGCTTTATAGCTCTAGCACTAAGATATGACCATTGAGCACCAAGCTGGGACGCGCCACATAAACATTGATGGGTTGACCCAGCTGCTAGTCCTCCACTTAGACAATAGTTAAGCAGATAGGAAACATGATCTTATCATGACTCCTGATGCAAGGGCTGATGAAGAAAAACCAGTGCAGAAGATTCTAGCTCGGCACTCCAGCAACACCAATACAAAAAGTTGGAAGTTATACAAGAAACTAGTAGTAAACTTGTTGCCCTATCTCAAGCCATCCAAGCGAGTACCTGTCATCCTAGAGTCTCAAACTATCATGGAGCATGGCGTGGTACGCAAAACCTATAAGTGGGTAAAAAAGCAGTACTACTGGGAGGGCATCATGGAAACCATAACTGAAGTCTTGGACGCATGTCAGACCAGTAAAAAACAAACCATCTTAAAGACCCAGCATAAGTACCAACCTACTACGCCCCTACAACCCTTGCACACCATAAGTTTGGACATGGTAGGTCCTCTACCACAGATCACTGGTGGCAATCGTTATATCTTGATCAGAATATATCATTATATCAAATGAATTAAAGATGTCTCTCTCCCCGCTCAGATTTCCAAAGCCACTACTACCTTTCTACACCAAAATTACTTCATGAGGCATAATTGCACCCACGTCCTCCATTGTGATAATTGAAAAAAATTTACCACCAGAATGGTAAAGCTCCTCACCACCTCTATGGGAACACAACAACTTTTCTTAGCCCACTATAACCTATCTACAAATAGTGCCGTAGAAAGATAAATGGAACCCTGGTCTCTATACTCTGGAAAATGGCCAGTTCAGACCCTCTTCACTGGATCTCTATTTACCTAGTGACCTAATGTCCTACCATATTAGTTACCATTGCATCCTCAAGATGTCTTCTTTCTTATACTGTATAAGAGAAAACCATGGGTGCCAGCTTTATTTAATAGAGATGTTTTCTCGGACAGTACTGACCCTGAGCAAGCCATGAGAAAGTTGGCCCAGCACATCATCCAACTAAAATCAGAGGCTATGTCTAACTTGGCAAATACTGTCTCCATAGAAGGCCAAGCCGCTATTGAGCTCCTGCCCCTCTTCATTCATTCAAGAATATGACTTGGTTCTGTATTACCACAATTGAATCACTCCTAGAATGAGAAGCTCAAGTCTATCTAGGAGGGACTTGTATAGTCAATATAAGTAAGGTGAGTAGTACTCCATAAAATTTCTCGCTTCTGCAGCTTTTATCAATCAGGTCCATGGATGATTATTGCGTCCATATTCTCCCCCTCCCACTCTTGAAGGGGGTAATGTTGGACAATTACAAGTCCTTTATTGTAATAAGAATGTTTTAGGTTAGATAAGGGAATTAACGGCCAAAAAAACCTGGCCAATCCTTGGTGGAATCTCTAAATCAGGGTATTGCTATTTCACCCCTCTTAGTTATATTAGCCAACTATTAGTAATAAGGTTGTGCCAAACCCACAGTATAATATGGGAAGTTATGACAAGGCTCCTCTGCAGTCCCTCTGCCATTTAGTTTAAACACCTAGGCGGAGACCACCCCCTTCTATAGGTTTGGAGGGGGTCTCACAAGGTGCAAATATTTTCCCTCCCACTGAATGGGCAAAAAATATTAAATTCTTGCCTAACGGACTTGTTCTGCCTACTATTGACCCTTTATCAGCCATTCCAATAAAGTGGGGTGAGAATCGAAAATTCTAATAGGTCAAAACCCCATATTCCTTAATTTGGATGCTTGTAGCTTAATTATGAAGTTCTTGGACCTCTCACTTCGAGCCCTGGATTGTTTAAATAATAAGCAGCGATATATTAATAGGGTACTTCTTCACCCTGTCAAAGATACTAATAAATTTACTATGTAACCTCTTTTCTTAGTTTTAAAGTTTTCTAGTTTAGTTTTAAAAAAAGTAATAAATAGATCCCTCATTCTCTTAATAAGCAGCTGAGAGTTTGTTTATTCCTGCTCTGCTAAGTTTGTCTAATCCTGTGTCAATAGCATCAGCGGGCATTATTAAGCACTAGAAATGACATGAGGAAGTGTAAGAAAATGGTACCTTTATAAATAGTATAAACTTTTCATATTTTTATAATATTTTATGCCTTTTACCTTGATGTGAAGAGGACTTTCAGGAGATTTGTATAAAGTGCACCATTACATTAAACTCACAACCACTCTCATTAAAGGTTATGATAGATTAATTTTTGAGACAAACATCAAATTTTCAAACTTAATAGACATTGGATAGGCTGCAATTAATTTTTTAAAAACTATGTGAGTTTTATCATCAAATAACACATATAACAAGCATTCATAAAGACTTCCAGGAATCACTGAGAGAAAACCTTTGCTTCTAACTGTTAAGTCTAGAAATATATTTTCTTTAATAAAGTTTGTTTAAATATATTTCTTTCTTATTCATTAACAATTATTATTGTATAAGAAAAAGCTTTAATCTAACAGCTTATAACCATAATACAAGGACAACATGTAAGACATATTTGTAACTTCTTTATGGATAGGTTGACAAGGTAGCTTAAGCTTAACAAAATCCAATAATAAGAATTAATATAAATTATATAATAATTTCAAGAATAACAATTGCATTTATGCATTGTTTCAACCATGAAATATGATAAATGCACTAATGGGGTGGATACAAGCGTAAAAAGCAACTAAAATAGAGATTTAATAAAGATAGAATTTCAAGGGAGCACAATAAAAAAGAAGGTCTCTTGCGGTTGCACTTTCTTTTCACTATCATTTTACTTTATATAATGACATAAGAAAATTAAAGCTCACATCAATGAACAGATACCTAAGCTATATTCAAAGATATCAGGCAAAGATGAGAGTTAAGACAAAGGCCTAAGATTTTCCAGGTAAAGTATTTGGTTAAATTTAGAATCCCTGAGCTTAAATGAAATGATATTATGACTCTAGACTTGTAAATTCTTACTTCTCCTCAAAAGTGATCAATGCAGTAATGAAATGTTTGTTGACCTCCTTTTATCATTCTTGTTTATATAAATCAGGCGAGCTTGATGAGCTTTTTGACTTCCATGACAACAGGTTACTACTAAAGAGTAATATACACCAGCATTAATATAAAACAGGTTATAAACCTAGTGCAACTCACGTTACTATTAGTCCACCGTTATATAGACTTAGTTTATTACAAGTCAAAAGCTTTTTCCAAAAAATTAAACATATGGAATCTTCCATAATCGTCAGAATTTGGGGTGACGTTAGTTGATACTGGCGGAATGACTAATTACCACATTTCAATGATAACTAATAATAAATAACTGAGTTGTGCACCTCATTTCAATTGGTTAATTTTTTTAATAATTCTGCTAGGCTGGAGTTTTTCATAAGCCAATCCCCTACAGCGATTAAAGAAATTTTGATCACTGGTAACTGAAGACAAGTTTGATTACTTATTTTCATTAATTAATATGTAGTAACTTGACAACAGTAACTGAAGCTAAGGATGTCAAGTTAACTATATTACAAATTCAGGTTTCTGTCAGAATTCAAGTTCATTGTTGAAATCAAATCAGATTCTCAATCCTGAATTACTAGTGACCTATACCAAGGATAATTGATTTTTTGGTGGAATGCCAAGGTTTCTGTTATTTAAAGTGAGTGAGGTTAAATATGCTGCCTGTAATTCTGAATAATAGCGACTAAAGCTGTGGACATATGACATTTTTTACAGAAACAATTTTTATGTAACTCACCAGCAACTGATGCCAATGATTAGTAAAATAATATTCAGTGTTTAGGAAGGATGTATTATGAGAGAATTAGTATCATCAGGAATCTGGCAATTGGAGGAATTATTTTGCAATGTTTGCCAATGGGTTGTAAAAGCCGTGGAGCCTAGTATAGATAAATTGTAGTTCTCTTGTAATAAAACATCGCTCCTGAGCCCATCTTTTTTGAATCAGTGAATGCGGCTTGGTGGTAGAATATGGGACAGGAGATCCCTGAGGCAGGTGCAGGGTGACGCGCCTGAAGTGATTGATGCTTCCAACTCCCATGACTCCTTTTACAAGAAACTCTCAATGAAAACCAGGCAAACGTCCACCAGCAACGAGGGGCTGATGACTGCCAGCCATAAAGATGGTGTAGCTAAGGAGCTGTGGGCGCCTGGGATGGGGGACAGAATTGCTAGTGAACACCCAAAAAGTGCTGTGATTGGTCATTGTGGGAGAAGGAGCAAGGGGTTGGGACGCCTGGGATGGAGGTGAGGACCACCAGTGAACTCCCAAAAAGGGACCAATGGCGCCAAGGCGAAGTTGTTGGTCTGTTGGGTTGGTGGGTTGAACATGGAATTGTAGGGGGTTGGTACGCCTGTGGAGGTGATACATCAAGGGTCAAGCAGTGCTCATACTATTTGTCTTGGCACACTAGTGGAGCCTACTTTTGTAAATTGAAAAGTTTGCAACATCCCTCTAAAGTTGAACTTTATTCTAAAACCATAAATAAATTATTGTTCCATAAATTGAGACTGGGTGCTTGTCTTGGTGAACATGCATGAGATTGTTAAAAATGGTCATATAATTATGATACTATCAAGTACCAAAAACGTGATAAAGGCTAAACCAACTAAAACTATAAAGCTTTGCACATTTAGAACAGTTATAATGGCTCTTGAAAGATACTTTAATTGCTACTCTTCATAAAAATTAGAATTATTATATGATAATTGCTTGGCAGACTTAAAAATTATTTGTTTCTCAGGTACACCTTAAAATATATGTATGAACTACAGCTTGTTTCTTGTTTTTTTAATGTTACTTTTTATGGTAAAATTAATGTAAAGGTAGATACAGTTATTCTCTATATTAATTAAAATTTTCATGTACATAAGAAAGACTCTGAGTCTCGTGGTAATCCAAATCAGATGCTTTAAGCTAATGTAGACGCCTTGAAGATTCAAAGTCCTTAAAATTCCAAAAACACTCATAACACCAAAGTTTAAAAATTATATAAAGTACCCTTCAAAAGGGACTGACATAACGTCAGTTTGTAAACACCTTTTTAGTACTTTGGAGAAGAAAAAATCTAGGTTTGAAGCTTTCAGGCATTCACTTTGAGGTTAATTGAAAGTTCACTATAATACTCATTAAATTTATAGATTTAAAAAATTGTTAAGTAATAAATTTAATAAGAGTTTAAATAATATACTAAAATTCTATAAGAGAGTGACCAACAATAATATATAATCTACAGCACTGAGATAAGATGGCAAACAGTACATTATAGCACAAAATAATAGACTTAAAAAGAATGTATCGTTGCAGGTATGATTAATTGGCTGTTATCAATAGGATAGCCTCTATAATACCCATTAAAAATGAGAAACTCACAACATGATTATCCAAGTCTTTAAAGTAGAAATAACAGTCAAAACCAGCACCTGAACTAAACCACATATCTTCTCAGAATACAGCAGCATGATGAGAAAATGTAAAAAGGTGTAGTGTGGGGACACTATACGCACTATATGCGCAGCTTTTGTTGGCTGGTCCATCTTTTTAGCTTTACTGTATAGTGCAACTATGCAGTAAGATTACTAATCTTTAGTATAGGTAAATCTAAACTAAAAACTTACCCTAATAGACAGTAATTTTTTTAAATATAAGCTATCCTTTGCTAAAATAGGTGAGAAATATCTATAGTTAAATCACTTTATTCATGATTCATCAAGAATCTTGTGATTGATTCTTTGATTCTTGTAAAATATGATTATATGAGGAAGTTTTTGTCAAAAAAGGATTTGAATGGGGTAGTCATGGGGCAACTATAATTCAACCCAGATTAGGATACTTATAATAGTAAAAATGGTTTGGTTTTTTATAATTATTTAGATTTGTGAACCAGGAATCAAGTAGAGATTATTCAACATGTTCACCCTTGACTTGAATTAAACTTGAATCTTTAATGTGTTAGTCATCAAGTTTATAATAAGGTCATAGAAATTTGGCCTGAACATGGTTAACTGTTTTCTCATTAACCAAGTTTTTAATTAGTGTATGCTTTTGCAGAAAACTAAGTCAAGAGCAACATAAGGTCATTTTCCATAAAGTAGCTAACTTATGTGTCCTACTAAATCCATAAGTATTTTATTAATTTATTCAATCGCTCATGGCAAATCTTGCCACTGTAAACCTATAAAATTCATCTCTCTCATTCTATTTACTTTTTCAAGTCAGAGCCGCTTTATAATCTTCAGTCTTTATTCTGGTTAGGGATAACACCAGTTGGTCACAGTAATCAAACGGTCAAATCTCATCTTTATCAGTAATGATTGAAAAGATAAAGGCAGTAGTGCAGGTTGTTGACTGTACAAAAACTAGAAAGGTAAGTATCCCGTAATGCTGTGGTAACTGATATTGTTTTTGAAACAGTTGAGTCCACGTATATAGCTCAAAAAATGGAAAATTGTTGGTAAACTGCCAAAGAGCTTGTACTAAGATGCTGTTGGCACGTTCCACCATCATATTGGTCTTGGGATGAAAAGGGATGGTAAGAGCCTCGCGGATTCCCATTAGCTCGTTGAGTTTAGTAACAACTTGAGAGCTAAAATTAGTGGCTATATCTAAGAGGATAATTTGCAGACAAACATGCCAATGTATTACCTAGTCTAATATAGGTTTTTCCAGTTAATATCTCTCCAAGTTTCTGATAGCTTAAGCTTCAATCATCTTAGTAAGATAATCAATTGGTACTATAATGTATTTATACTTGAGAAAGCTGGTTGGGAAGGGTCCTACAATATCTATAAACACTTTATGACAGGCCCAATTATGGTTAGCCATCTCATATGTAGTTGTAGGCTTATACGGCTGATGGGCTTGACAACTGTGGCAATTTATTAGTATACCATGACTATCAATATTAGGGATCCCCAAAAATACCACTTTTGAAGTAATTTTATGGTCTTAACTAGACCTCCATGTTCAGCTGCGCAATGAGATTACATAATTATCTCTGTAAGAGCTGAAGTTTGGAGGAGCAGTACTTGGTCATTAGCCACAATTTTATCAATCGTCTGTCTTAGTTTTTTATCCTTCATTAGTTGATCCAAGGTGCGGCAAATAACAGTATTTTAATTGGCGTAATATTTAGCTTTCATTTTATAAATATTTAAAACACAAAGGTGGATATAACTGCAACAACAGGCAGCTGTAAAGGCCTATTATTATTCTGATGAGTATGTTTTGAGTGATGTACAATCTCATAATCATAGGTCTTTAGTTACAAGCCCCATCATGCTAACCAACCTTTAGATTAAAATTATAAGACCATCGTGAGGAAGCATGGTCAGTGATAATATTAACTTAGCCCCATGTATATAAATTTGAAATTGTTTACAGGTGTATATGACGGCTAAACATTAAAATTTGGGTACATTAAAGTTTCTTTTATTCTTGCACAGTTCATGACTGCATAAGGATACATAATGTTCTTCTCCATCATCCCCTAACTGAGAGAGTACTCTTCTGTATCCATTATATATGCGTCATAATTTACTATAAGAAGTAGATTAAAGCTGGGATATCTCAGAATGGGGCTTCAGTCAAAGCTTTCCTTAATCAGTTGAAAAAGTCGTTGCATTCTGGAGACTATTGGAAGGTAAACCCTCCTTAAAGCAGATGAAATAGAGGCCCACAAGTTGTGCAACTCCTAAGTAATTATTGGCTGTAGTATCTGATACTCCAAGGGATAACGCTCGCTTAATTTCAGGTTCACTTATGTAGTGAATGACATTTATTTTTGGGGCTGTGACCATATTCCTTGAGTGTGAAAATGTGACCCAGGTACTCCATTTATAATTTGTAGAACTGGTACTATCTAGACTTGATCTTTAAATGAGCTCTAGTTAACCTCAAAAAATGTTTTTTCAGGTGCGCTAAATGTTGAGTGAAAGTTTTTAAGATAAAATATTATCAAGGTAAACCAAAGTGAAGCTCATCTTTTAATCTTCCATGATAGTGTCCATCGCCCATTAGAAAGTGTCTGAAATGTTGCACAATCCTAGGAGCATTTATGTCAATTGAAAAAAGCCTCAAGATGTGATAATCAAGAACTTTCCCTGGCCTTCAGAAGGCAGGTTGATCTACCATTAATCTGCTGGTGTGACCTAAGGCTTTAGAATATTTAGCTTCTCTTAATTGATCCATAGTGTCGTCTAATTGAGGTAAAAGTAGAGAATTCATTCTAGTAATATTTTTCAGATATTGGTATCATTAATGACCCTATTAGAACCAACATTTTCTTATATAAAATTCTGGATTGGCCCTTGGACTGTGAAAAGGGACGACCATCCCTTGAAGTATAAGCTTCTAAAATTCTTCTAACCTCCTTTTCACTGGCCTTGCTTCTCCATATAAACCGCAATTAAATGGGTCTTACATCCCCAGTATAAAAGTGTTAATGGATTCTCACAACGCACCTAAAATCATATTTGTCCGTTAAAATACTTAATTATGTTTGTATAAGGGCCATATTTTGATCTTTATGACCCTCAGTTAATCTGGTGAGTAGGTCGCAAGGTATTGACCACACAATTTTTTAAGGGGGCTTAAGAAAGCCAAACACTGCCTGATTTATGAACTCATGTACTTCCTGAATCACTTCCAGTGGAGTAAGATGTTTAAATGCGATCTTCTGACCTCCCTTGACGGAAAAGTTTTGGAGGCAGTTAGATTGGAAAGTAATACACAGATCTCCTGGTGACTGGACGAGAATATCTTAGTAGCACCGAAAGGTATAATCATCAATCAATGCAAAAGGCATTAATATTCTCCAACAATTCTTCAGGTAACTTTAAGTTCGTTCCATTTGACACTAAATACTGTTCTTTAGGTTATAATACACATTTTTAGATGTTTTAAAGGTGATGTTTTATCTCAGTATAGGTGGCAGGTGAGGGGAAACTTCTGTAGACTATTTTCTGGTAACGGATAGGGACTATACCATTGTTATAAATTACATTTATGAAGTATCACTATAAATTAGGACAGTCCAATTATACCTTAAGTATTAAAGGGTAAAGCTTGAGCTAATAAAGGACTATGTTTTCTAATAGTTTTAACAGTGCCATAAAAATTATGAAAGCTTTACCAAAAGATGGTAGTTATCAATGGATATACTATAGCAGGGGCACTAACTTGCAAATAACTAAAATCTATTAAAGCGTTATATACCCCTTCGTTTGTAGTACTCCTAGGCCCAGCCAATCCATATAATTGGTGGTGGGCCACATTGGGAGTTATACATAATATTTTCCAAAATGATTTGATATTACAAACATAGGGTCATCACTGTCAACGATGGATCAAACCTTAACTTTGTTTACATAATTATTGATAGTGCAATTAATAAAATAGAATAAAATTTTTCATTTATTGCAAGGATAGAAGACTACCAGCTTGATAAAGCATAGGCCTGATCAGTTATCCTACAGTTTGGAAAAGGTTATAATTTCTTGTTTGGTAATAAAACCTTAACTTCATTTAGTTGGAGTAAAGTTTGAGACTCCTTGGTATCTCAGAATTGAATGTGCTCAGCATTTCTTAATCAAACAAAGCTTTGAAAAGACTTCTTATCCCCCTTGTTTCATGGCAACTCGCTGGCTTCTGGTGATGGCTGACACCAGAAAAATTCTTTTATTATTTTCTTAAATATTAAAGTGCCTCAGATTTTCTCCACAACTCTGAGACAAGACTAGATGATGACCAATAGTAGAGCATCCCCTTCTAGAGCTGAGGATCTTTTCCCTGGCTTTCATCCTCTCAAAAGGCACATGTTTTACCCTAGAGTGTCGCTTAGGGCAGAAGGTTTCATAATGCCCCTTAGATTCACAGGTCAATAAGTTATCTTGATGAGGTCACAGCAAATCCAAAAATTTCCTCAACTGGGTGAGGAAGCTCTCCATATTCATCTAATACGTTAATAAACTTGTGGAGGCCATTTGTTTTGGTCTTCCTTGTTGGACGGTCCATATGTAACTTTGCATCTCTTCAGTTGTTTTAATCTTGAATGGTGTATCTAAATCCTTCACAAGTTCTGGAAGCAAGAAATGGTGAAGCATAGGAAATTCTTATTAGTATTTTAAATTGTGATCTTGACTTCAAAGTCCACCATGGCTTTAGCACCCAGAAGTACATGTGCCTCATGGTAAAAGCATTCAGATATCTTAGAAATGGTGTTTATTCTTCATAACTGAATGGTCATAAATTAATCCTTAAGATTGTCCACTTGTTTTGGTATTTTTGCCCATCTTTCCAGCTTCCTAGATCGTCTTCTATTTCTCTAAGGGATAAGTCACACTAGCGAATGAATCAAATATTTGTTGGTTTTGTTTTTGGCTTAATTTTGTCAGCGTATTTTTGGGAAATTCGCCAGTTTTGAATCTATTGGGATTGATCCGGAAATATGCTTAAGATCTCATTGGGCAGAGTTGCCAAAGAAATTGAGGCATCTGATAGTAGATCATTGATTAACTATTAAGTGTACCAATTGGGATCGCTGGGTTTTTTCACCAATTTGGTTAGGAATTTATGTAGGAGTTGTGAGGCGAGTGATTCGCACTAGAACTAGTGAATTGATCAGTTGGTTCACGAACTTATATAGCGGGTAAAGAGCCCCATTACCTAAGCAGGTCGCTAGCCAAATGTGGTTGGTTTTCTGTGACTGAGCGGAATTTTTAGGGAAACATTTTCTTGCTCTTTCCATTTTTAGGTCTCTGGGATGTCTGACAGAGGAATCCTTAGCCCAAGGGAGTAAACCATTTCCAGAAGAGACTTCAGAGGGAACTTCAATGGCAACAGTTGCCGTTTCATGGCTGAGGCGCCTATCAAGGATTTTGGGAACCAAGTTCCTCTATAGATCCCATAGCCTTTTAAAATTTAGCATATCTAACTTTAAATCCAGTTTACTATCAAGTTCCATTCATCTTCAGTTAAAACTTTATTGCAGTACAATAATTGAGGGACTCTTTTGGTTGATAAAGAGTAAGGATATGATATCCTTAGAGGAGAAGAAGACCTTGGAAGCAGATCTCCACTGACTCAGCTTTATGGGAACTAAGGCTGGGAACCTCTAAATCTGAGAGTATATTAATTTCAGCTGAGATAGGAGAGAAGATTCCTATTGCCAACCTAATCAGTACTTCGTGAATCATTCCAAGTTTAGCGCTGGACCACCAATCAACCAGGTTTATTTATTCAGCTACAAAAAATAGTCTTCATACTATTTTCACCATATATTTATGATACTATCAAGCAACGCATTTTGTGCACATGACTGAGCCTGTGAAGTTAATCTCTGGGAATTAATATTAATGGACCAGATTATAACAATGTGCAGAGAGGGGACCAAACTCTTTTATGAACCGCACTTTCAAAGTTAGCAATTGTCAATGTTCCTCAGGTAACTAGTTCATAATCAATCTTTACTATGGTCATCTGTACAGCTAAACATATTAGTGGTTTTAAAAAGTCAATGGCCCCACGCATGGTCACCTTGAACAATTTATAAAGATGAAAGCACTTTTCATGTTTTTCAGATTTGGGAAGATTAAATGGACTTAATTGTTCAGATCTTGGATAATAACTTTCTGATCCAGATGTCACAGGCGCAGTACTAACTCAGGCCCTGATTACTATCACAGAGTTGAAGCTGTATGGGAAATGGCTTTTCCACAGAAGGGCAAGGCAAATAACAAAGTTGGTACTGAGTGAGTAGGTCAATACATTGTTTCATAGATAGCCTTCTCTTCCTTGTGTTCTTCTCCAAATAGAACTGTTTGAATAAAAGGCATGGTTTGATGAGGGCACTAACATCTACTATTTTGCAGTTTTTTTTAATTCTTTGTTATCAAATGACTCAATTCTCATGTTCTTGATGCCATTAATTTTTTGAATCTTTTAACTCAGTAAGACCTCACCATATAGCCTGCACACTAGCACGCAATTCATCAATTTTTTTATGTGGGCAGTCTTAAAGTTATAGAGTTGATAGACTTTAAGCTATAGCTTGATGTTTGATTAGAGGAGATGTCCGCTATCATGTTGGAGTTCCAGTCTAGTTTTTCTGGCTTTTTGATATCCCGCTACATGTCTGCCTGTTGATTTTGATCTGTTGTAACTCAGACAGGAGGCGGTTAGTGGTCTCATTGTTACTTTTCAAGTGTTGTACGGCCACCCTCATTTTGTGTTGGGTGTAGTAACTATTTCTAAATTGCTTCACCTGTCAAGTAATGTCCCCTAGAGCGAGACGGTTTCATTCAGCTTCCTCTCCGAGTTAAGAATTTCCTTGAATCCATTTAATGGTAATTTTGCGGTTATCCATGGCTTTATATCCTATAGCCAACACATTATAGTTTGATTGGTCAATAAGTTTGTCCAGTCATTGGAGTTTCTTCACGCTAAGGTTGCGAATGTCATAAACCACCTGAAGAATAATCTGAAAACTGGATTAAGGCAGAAAATTTATATCTTTCTTTTTTTAGTACTAGATGGTCCCAACCCAAGGGGGGGATTGAAAATTTATATCTTTCATTGCTTCCACTTTTTTATTTCTATTGGACACTTCCATTATCAGGGCATGATGGTGAAAAATGTTTGATTGGGAATTTCAAGGGTTGGAGATACTCAACAAAATTTTGCCCCATCTGGGCTAGATTATTAGCCTGTTGAAATACCTTATGATAGATCAGAGTTTTAAATTTTCATATTGCTTTTAACTGGTCCTGATCCTTGTGACTGTAGAAATGAGTCTGATAATAGATCAGAAAGTTTGTGTCCAAAGAGTCAGAATCCTCAAAGTAGTTTTTGGCAAATCTATCTCACCTTCTCTGCAGTGAAAATATAAGTCTCAAAGCTCTCAAATTGAGGGAATATTAAAAATTAACTTCCTCCAGGACATTTTTTAGGAGTAGGAAGGTTGTTGAAGAAAATTAAGGACTGACTATTCTCGCCATTTAATCCTTCCTGAGTTTTGGTCCATCATAAGGTTAGATATTTCCTTATTTTTTATTATTACAGACCCATGTAGTGAGCACCACTTGTGCATAACAAGGTCCCTTTGTGAGCTACGTTTACAGGTTATAGTTGGCTGTTTTAAATATAATACTTGGAGTATAGTGCACATACTTAGTAATCGACTAATCCTTAGTATAGCTAAAATACTATTGAAATTCACAATCAGATGATAAGTATGACAATAAAAGCAATACTTTTTTAAAATGGGATAGTAATATATAGTCAGACCACTTCATCCAATATTCATCAGAACAACTTGATGATGATCTTATACTATTATAAAATGCAATTATGAGATAAAATGATTTTTAAAAAGATTTGCATGGGAAGTCATTAGTCATATAATGTAACCTGAATTGGAATAAGTTCTAATGGGGTTGAGATTATATTACTACTTTTGTTTGGAAACCAAGAACCAAGTCACAGCTATCTAACTGGAGGCATCTCGCCAGAGCTATTTTTGAGAGGATGCTTTGTGAATATGTAGGATTAAGAAAATATAGGATAAAAGCTGTAATACTATTTGAATAAGAAAGAAAGTATTATACTTACATAAGTTTACTATTCAACTTAAAAAGAATAAAACTTTTAAGCAAGCTACAATTTACTTGATCTTCCTTGCATCATAAAAATCTCAAAGATGACTTCAATCATTAGAACCAGAAATTCTTCTTTTAGGGCTTTCATGAGATATCTAATCAACATAAGATATAGGCTATGAGAGAGATTCCACCTCACTGGTAAATGCATAGTAATGTAATAATATTACAAATTCCATCTTATAATTCAGCCAAGGTAACCTGGTATGATAAAAATCATCTGGTAAGCTAAAATACATCTTTTTAACCAACTTTTACTAATCAATATATTTAATAGAAAATCAGTTAAAGTTGAGTCCGTTTAGCCTTAAGAAGCTTATCTATCTAGAAAATCTTTAATAAATTGACTAAATTACTTTATAACCAAACTACTTTCATATTGCATTAAAGATCTAATATTATTGATTTTAATAAAATTTAAATACTAAAGGTGTTAAGGCTTATTTCTTTTTATCATTTATTAGATATAAAAAACAAAAATTAGCTATTAAGTTTAATTTTAATTGTGATTGGGTTTTTTATCAATCTTTAATGTTTATAAAATGAGTCATATTCTCCTTAAGCATTGTTAAATTTCAAATGACCAACTTATCTATCATAAATCAATATTTTTGTCAGCTTATGAATTGAAGAACTTTATAAAGATACAAGAATAGCAAAATTACTAAAATTTGAACGCCTAGCTTCAGAACGAGCTACCAGGAACTGTAGGAATTGTTTTTATTGAACTCTGCCTTTATTTAGGCAAGGATTAAAAAAAGGAATTCAAGGATCATCACTGATGCAACCTCATCCTGAAAATCAGTATTGCAACCCTAAAGCCCTAGAGCATGGGAGTACTAGGATTCTAGCTCAATAAGAATTTGGTTATCTCTGTTAATGAATATGTACATAATCTAATATATACTTGAAACTATTGTCAGTGATATTCCCCAAATAAATTTATTTAAGCCTCTTGATATTAGGGTTCAATCCCAACCTATGCAAGCTTAACTGTTTGACAGAAGTGCAAGAATGTCACAGATCCCATATTAGAGGTTAGTATAGATCTCAGCTTAAAAGTACTTGGTTTTTTCCACAATATTAATTCCATGATCTGTTATATACAGTAAGACCTCTGTATTTAACCTCTTTATATAAGAAATCACTATTTATCAAATTTTAAGTCTCATGACTTTCAATTAAAAATAATTACCATATATCAAAAAAAAATCTATATATTAACCATTATAACTTCAGAAATGAGGGGATAATTATCTGTGATTCCACAATGACTAAAAATGAATAGATCTGTCTTGATTAATCAGTTGATTATATGAACTGTGCGTGTTTTTCACTCCCTCAATCTACAACAATAATACCCATGCATTACAGTATTGGTTCAGAATATTAATTTTTTTACTAATTAATAAGATACAGTATTATCATTTTATAACTGAATTCCTACTTTTTTGATATCAACAATTTTCAAAGTAATTAAATAAATACTGTACACTAAAAACTTTAATTGAATAAATACAACAATTTTTATAAAATAAATATTTATGGTTTTCATTTATTTATTACCAAAATGTCATTTTAAGCTGAGGCCATGCCCAAAATCATTGAATGGGGCGTGATCCTTCTGCCCCCTACCTAAAGGAATTCTGGCACTGGTTTGAAAGCAGCAACCAATTAAAATTTTGAAAAAGTTAAAAAAGTTAAATAGTTTAAAAGGGTTATGGAATCCTAAGTCAAAGGCTGAAACAGTTTCAGCTGAGCTGCAATATAGACTGTTCACTGCTAATCAGGTTTCACCACTGCACCAACTCCTGTGTCTGAGCCAGTGCTGGCTGAGCTTAATCCATTTGAGTGTCTTGAGTGGATCAATGAAATCAATCAGCCATTTAATTTCAAGCCTGATTTTGCATTGAAGGAGTTTTTTAATAATCCTCCTGATTTGCGCTCCCACTGTTTTTGCCTAAAAATGGCTTCCCTAAATTATAAAAATATAAATAAAATGGCGGTGGAAGCTGAAGCTGCCCCCAACAACACCCTCCTCCACCAACATCTCCATGGGGTGATGGAACCTAGAGCTGTAAGTATTTCTACCCCAAATTATCCCTCTGATTTCAATGAAGATGCAAAATATGAAATTGAGGAGCTCACTTCTGGTGTGAGACTCACTTGCAGCATTTCAGCAGAAACTTCTCTTTTGACCCCAATTATCCTTAAACCCAACAGTGCATCAAATCTTTCACTTGTGCATAAGCTCTCATCACTTTTTCTGAGTATCAACTTGCTCAATACATTGAGGCAATGGACACCGCTAGGCCTCATAAACAAAGAAAACCCACAACTATACCACATTATGCCCCTCGTCGCTGATGCTCCCACCTCATGCTGTCTTCCATGGTTCGCCAGCTAAAGTGGGTGCTGGACAGAATCTTCCCCAAAGCCTCCTCACCTTTTGATATGGTTTTCTAGGCTGATAACTTTGGGGCTATAGTTTAGACTTTTTTAAATCTAATAATCCCTTTATTTGGCTCATTCATAAATAAAGATGCATCTAAGCCCCCTTTCTGGGTTGGGTACCACTAGTGCTAAAAAATGACATTTTAATAATATGAAGGCTTATACATGATTTTTTAGTAAATTCCAGTATTTTACTAACCTATTAATAATAAGAAACAGGTTTCTGTATATCAAATTTATATATATCAAATATTTTCTTAGGAACCATCAAATTTAGTATATGGAGATCCTACTGTGTTATTAGTTTTGAGAAAGAGAAACAAAAAATTTTATTTTAATAAGAAGTTTTGGGTACCACTTAAATACTAGCAAAAGATACAAGGATTCACTAATCAAATTATTATCCCTTAGTTAAAGACTTAATTTTTAATGATATAGTATAAATTATAAATTATTGTTGCGCCTAAGACTTTTATTGCTTGAACTCTATAAAGATGGCTGGATTTTATCCCCACATCATAACAAAACAGGTGCTCCCTTTCAGGTCACTATGTTTCCCAGAAAATCATTTTTATAATGAACGAAAATTTGTCTGCATTATCCTCTTTGATATGTGGGTTGAAACAGAAAGTGCTTGTTACCAAGAAATATCAACTCAAGCTTCAGAACGTTATTAACAGTTTGAAAACTAAAGTAAAACAGTTGACTTAGCTCTTTTCCACAAAACAGCACTTTGGGCCATCCAGAAGCAAGTTAATCTATTTGTTGAAGATGTAAACAACATATGGGGAAAAGCAAGAGCACTCCATATTCAAGAATATTTGGAGGATACTGTTTCCTCTTCACTGGAAGGTCCACATCCATTGTTGTTCCATATCATTCAGCCATCAACCCTTCTATGCTCCACGTTCAAACCCTCCTTCAGGGACAAGTATGTCCCAGGGGAGAAAAGAATTTTCTCCTTATTGTGTTGCTATGAAACTGCAATGGAGAAATCTAAAAAAATACAATAACTCATACATTCAACCAACTGCCTTAGCAGCCTACCCAGAATATAATTATACCACAGTTAATGGCCTGTTGCACCAAGGATGAGTGAAAAGCTGCTCTGATATGGAGTTCAGGAGTGCCTTAAACCTAGTCAATAAGAAACAGGCCTTTATGGGAATCAGCCTTGATCTTGTAGAATTATATATGAGTTCTCTCAAAGGTTTTATCAGGTGGATCAGACTTTGGTTGATTAAAATTGCTTAAGCTGGATGGAGCTTTATGCGCATCTTTTAAGGCCTTTAACCATTTCTGACGTCCAAAACTACCTTACAGTGTTGTAGCCTCACCTTACATCCCTCCTGCATATCAAACAAGCCATTCTGGAGAAACTCCCAACCTAGTTAAACCTCCTAGGTTACCTAGCCCAAACAATATGTTGCAGTCTCAGGTTTTTGTGGCAACTTTACCTGACTCTCCTACATCTAACTTATATCGAAGCTTTTGTAAAGGAACCACTCACACTGCAAACCACTGTCATCATCTTTTTCATCATAAGGCAGGAAAAGATCGCTTAGCATCTTAGGTTGGGACCATCTAGTACTTAAAAAAAAGATCGCTTAGCATAGGTCAAGAGGCTCTCTTGCTGAAGAAATTTTTTGCCTCAACCTCCCCATTATATTTCAAGTATAACAAGTTGCTTCATATTAGCTGCTCCTGTCAAAATCAAAGTGCTACTACTACCCAAGTCAATAGAGACCTTAAGCTGTCATAGTCATATATCAGTCATTTACCCATTAGCACCCTTACATTCAGCTCCTCTAGCGAGAGCCTATCAATAAACAACAAAACTTTCTGAAAAATTGATAAATCCTGAGCCTGGCCAAAAATAAATTCCTCCACTCACCTCACTACAATTCTTTGCTAATAATTATTAGCCGTTTATTCTCAATTAACATCCTCAATGGTATGAGTAGAGGTAGTCATCAAAAGTTTAAAGTCATGACTATAATCTATACTGGCTCTTAAGTTTACCTTATATCCTCCTAACTTATACAAAAAATCAAAATGGCTCATGTTTGACCCACAACTCTGAATATTTTATGGCAGAACAGTCTGCTAAGGAAAAGGGGGCGTATTTACCTTACCCTCAAGCACAGAAAACTACTTATTACTGTTCAAGCTATCAAGTTAGAAATAGTATCAATAAATTTGTTTATCAGAGTACAAATAATGCGGGTGTTCATTTGTATTATTTTTTATAAATAAACTACCTCTATTAAGATATTGGTACAGTTAACTTTTGGTGGTACTGATTAAAAAATGCTAAGCTTGTTTCCCAGGACTAGAACCACTTAGCAACGGATAGAAGATTGAAGATCTTTAATCCATAATAATTCCTATAAAGTAAAAAGTTGGGAAGCTATTGCTTTGAAGGATGCAACTTTATTATATATAAAAATAGCGTACAATCCCCCTTCACCTTCTTCTCTATTTTGTCTCCAATCCTACCTCCTTTTTACTACCAGAAAAACCTTTCCTTTCCCAGTCTCTTGCGCATCTCTTAGTCCTCAGTGTTCTCAGTTGATTTTGACCCTTCAGCTTAGTAAATCCTTATTTTGCTATAATTTTATGGGGTTTTGCCTCTATTGACTTAATTTAAATCAATAAAATTTTCTAACTAACTCTTGAAGCTCACTTTGACTAAGTATGGCTCATTGAATTTATATATAGACTATCATCCACACATAATAATTTCTCATCATTGCCCCCTTGGTTGGATGATAAGTCTAATATTGTTTATAAGGCTACAGGAACTTAGTGTGTACTCAGTTGATAATATGACCTCGTGCAGATTCCTTAAGGGGTAGACATCTATACTTGTCTTCTCAAATATCTCAAATGGTCCAGTCCATATGTTGCTGAGCTTATTTTTTAATACTAATATTTTTTTAGTACTCTGAGCTTATTCTTTCTCTTAAATTCATGATGGTCATGGAGCAAGACACTATCTCTTACAGCAAAATGCGGGAGTCTGATAAGTCTACATGAATCAGCCGCCTGATCACAAATCCTCTTAGCAGAAACTACTAGAATAAGCTTTCATTTGTAGTTTTATCAGCATGTCCATTAAGTTGGTCAGACAGTGATTTTGGTCTACTCCGCCGGTATCCTCCACACAAGAGTAAAGCAAAGCTGGCAAAGCTGGATGTCTCCCATAAAGTAATTGGAAAGGAATTTTTTATTGAAAAATGATAGCTAATATTATAAGCTAAAGATGGCGGTGGATAGGAGGGTACTCCATTCAGCAGGACAACCTTGTACAAGCTTACAGAGAATGTTCACCAAGGTTCCATTGGCCTGTTCAACCATCCCATTGGATTTAGGGTGTTATGGGGTAGTTAACACCCCTTGGATTGCAATTAATTCTTCAGCTTAGGAAGAACGTGTGACGTAAAGTTTGTTCCGTTGTCTATGAGAACAAACTTTGGACAGCCATGTCACTGTATTATGCATTTCATAATGAACTTATCGGCAGTTACAATTCTAGATTTCTGGTCGCCCTTGCTTCCACCAACCTTATTAATGATCTATTGCTACTATTATGTACTTAGAGCGATTTGAACCAGTAGGCAGAGGCCCCACCACTTCAATTCTCCAGTGTGCCATGAGAAAATGATCTTAACTAGCTGGTAAATAGTTTTCTAGAGTAAAGAATTCTTACCTTGACACTGGTGTCAACAAGCAATCATCTCAAGCACGTCATAGTTCTTGTTTCAAATAGTTATGTGGTCACAAAAGCTTCAACATTCTCTACAACATTCCATGACCTACCGCATGGTGTGCACCCATAAAAATTGCTGACCTTGCTGAAGGTTTTTAGAAACTTAGTGTCAATTTTAAAATTTTCTTATATAGTTCCCATTGCTCATAAAAGTGTCTCATCTGAGCCCATCTAGCGCTTTGATCACATGTAGCAACTTGTTGCAGTATCTGCCAGTAATCATCATTTCATACTATATATCATCCAGATCCACCTTAATCGTGACTTTAGGTAATCGTGAGAGACAGTCTGCATTCTTACGTTTTTCATCTGACTGTTGTATGATCTCAAAGTCATAATCTTGGAGCTTCAGTGCCCATCATGCAAGCCCTTCGGGTTTCCAAAGAAACAGCAACCAATGCAAGGATTCATGATCCGTTACCCCCTTAAAAAATACCATTTGGAGTAAACACAAAATTGTTTATATGTATATATCACCGTTAAACACCCACACTCTGTCATGGTGTAATTTCATTTATGACAGTTTAAACTTTGGCTACAAAACGCAAAAGTATGCTCCACACCATCATCATTCTGGGACAATACTGCCCCTACAGCGGAAAGTGAAGCGTCCGTTTGTACAATAAATTCCTTTCTTAAGTTGGGTATTGTAGAACTGGCGCACTAACCAATGCAATTTTTAATATGTCAAACGCGTTTTGACAAGGTTCAGTCTAGTCAAAGGCGGCTTTTTTTGTTAATAGCTCAAATAGTGGGGCCCCAATACAGCTGAAGTTAGGAATGAACCACCAGTATTAACCGACCATCCCCAAAAACACCTGAATATCCCGATTATTACCTGGATGAGTAATCTTACATATAGCCTCCACCTTTGCCAGCTGAGGTCAAGTCCTTTTAAGTCCGCCAAAAACCCGAGGTAATCCTAATTCTCCTTGAAAAACATGGCACTTTCAAAGTTTGATTACATGTTAGCTATGAGAAATCGGGTAGTACACTTTTCAAGTGGTCTATATGCTCTGTGAATGTCCACAAAAACACATTGATATTGCCAAGGTAGGTTAGAACGCAGGACAGCTTTAGTTTATCTAAGCTGGTGTCCAAAGCCCGCTGAAACGTAGCTAGGGCGTTGCACAACCCTTGGGGCATACACATAGGCTGCAATAACCCACTTGAGGGTATTATGGCGCAATTCTCCTGTTCTGCTACGGGCAACCTTATTTTCCAGTACCCCAATATTAGATCAATGGCAGAGAAATAGTTGGCACTACATAGCCAATCTAAGGCATCAAAAATTGAAGAAGAGGATATGAATCTTTTTTTTGTGATACTATTAGGCTTCCAGTATTCACGTACTACCTGGTTAGTGCCATCCTTATTCTTAACAATTAGAATCAGTGATGCCAAGGAATCTTTGATGGCTATAGCATACCCCGTTTGATCAATTTATCTATCTTATCTGCAACAACTTCTTCCAAAGCTTATGAGCGGTGGATAGGCCATGATTGAATGGGACAGTGATCTCTCATGTCCACCCAATGCACAACTCTGCATGCGCATCCCAAATTGTGGTCATCAGATGTAAACCTTTCTCAGTATTTTTTTAGACATAGCCATTGTTCAAATTTCTGTTCCTTCGATATCCCAGTTAGAGCCTCACACAGAACCACTGTCATTACACTGAATGGGGTTTTACAGGTAAGCTGAGGTATTCCCTAAGAACCAAAAGTCATAAATACAGGATCCTCATCAATAGGATCCAGATGTAGATAATCCACTACTAATTCCTAGGACCATCATAGCATTCCTTAAGTAGGTCCACTAGTAATAACTTCAGCTACCCATGCCCTGGTAATAGTAGCCCAGGAGCCACATGGGGTTCAAGCCGCGATTTCTGGTAGGTCTCCATGATTTCACCATATTGCCCTTCAGGGATTTCCTTTTTGAGCTCCATTCCTACTATGACCTGGTACCTAAAAGGTATACTTAAAGCGTTTGCAGTTATAGCGGAATTCCATTATAGTCATAGGTCTGGTTAGGTGATCTCTGGTCCTCCGCTTTCCCTACAGATAATAGACCAGAATCAGAACATCGCTATACATGAGTGTAATTTGACTGAATTGGATGAGGTCTGTTGGGTCTCCACTGGAGGTAAAATACATGGGGATCTGTTATCCCAGAATTTAAAATGTTTATTACACCATATCAACCACCACCCCAAATTGCCGCATGAATGAAGCCTTAATCAACATGACATAATAATTAGGAAAAACCACAGATGGGATGGATGCGCTGACTGATCCAAACCTCAGAGGCAATGCGCTGTATGCATTTTCTGACACAGTGCTCTGTGCCCCAGAGGTCTCATACACTAATTGATGTTCCACATCAGGCTTCAGCGGAAGCTTAGTCACTATCTTGGTGGATATATTATTATTGGGCCACCAGTATCTATAATTTCTTGAATCTTTTGTAATTTCTAAGAAGATATCACAGTAGGTGCATTCCAAATAAGAAGAACCGTTGGTATTTCTTATATAAACACCCAAGGGCTTTTTGCTATCAAGAAAAGTGATAATGCCAGCGCTAACATGAAAATACTAATAGACAATCTTCTCTATCAAAATTGCAACTTTTACACCGTCTAGTGAAGCGACATCTGTTAAGGGTCTGACTTCGCCCATGATGTTTCGCTCTAGAATTTGACAGGCGTGCATTTTTGTACATCTCAACGAAACTTCATGCCTGTATCCTTCTTGCCTTACTCCCAGGTTGCGCTAAGATATCGTTGATGGTTTGTTGGTATAATAATTGTCAGGGTGATTACTGGGACTAACACAAAGTGACTCATAGGAATCAGAAGGGACAAATAGATTTGAATCAGCGGAGATAAAGCTTCCAATCTCTACTCATTCAAACTTAACCTTTTGAGTCAGGGCTGGCAGTACAGCATGAAAATGAAGTTTGCCAGGGCAGCTGGCCGCATAATGGCCTCTCTGGATGCATGAGAAGCAGGCATTCATATATGGCTCTTATCTCTGTGTCGTACTCAAAGTTCCAGGTCAAAAGATGACTAAGGATTTGTAATTTAGCTGAGAACGAGCCAGGCTACTATAGGGAGGGCGAAAAGGACCATCCGATGTGTTAAGTGATGAAAATTATCCAACAGATTGTAACAAATTCATAGTTGTCCATTTCTCAAAGGGGATTTGGTAGTGAAATCAGTGGCTTTCTTTTCTACGTTGGGAGCACTAAAAGTGATGGATTGACAGCTTAAATATTTGATAATTTGCAATAGCACCGCATCTTCTTGAAGGATGGGGCCATAGCATTATACAGATCTTGATATGTCTTACTAGCTTCCATCATTGCGATGCCCACAACCTCATTGGGTAAAATATTTGCTCCCACTAACGCGTGGGCCTCAGACATGAAATGCTCTGAGAACTCCACCAAGGACTTGTTTCATTGATATTTTTTTGTTAAAAACTGCCTTGTGCTGCGCTATTTTTGCCACACCCCCAAACAGACAGATTACAACTTCCTTCACCTCCTGATATATCACATTGTACCCTTAAGGTAACATATAGCTTGGTCAGCGCTCTTGACATCTAGAGCAGGTAACAACAGTTTAGCCTTAAACCAGTCTGAAGCTCCTTCCATGGCAAATTTTTAATCATTTAAAGTAGCCATACGTATTCCCACCTCAATTATGTGGAGGCAACTTCTTGACTTTTACAAAATCACCCTGCTTCAGGCTTCAGGCTTGGGGAGAAGACAAGTGAGGTCCAGATCAGCTAAGGGGAACGCCCCTTGTGGGCCGTAATAGGGTCACATGAGCAGTTGAAAATTGCTGTAGGCAGCCATAAAGAGGTTGAATCATTGGAAAAATTGCTGCAACAACGGGGGGTGCTCATTGGCCAAACATTAGTATTCATCGCCAGAGTCATCACTGCCCTCACATTTAATTCCCTCATCAGTCAGTGCAGCTAAAAGTTCGTCTACAATCCGCTACACTCTGACCTAATTGCAGTTGCATCACCCATCTCTTACCTCCTGACAGAGCTCCCCAATTTCTTTCTGTTATTCATGGCGGAGGTCTTGATCAGTATCTAATTTATGCTCCTCTTCTTGAAGCCATATGAATACATCCTCTAACGCTCCTTGAATTATCATGTTCTGCTGACCAGTTTCATGAGCCTGTTGGTTCACCTCATCCACATGACTGATCAAAGCGGCTCATTCCTGCACCAGCTCCTCATTAGACTATTAAAGGTTTTCCAAGCGCACCTGCATATTGGCTTAAACCACCGTCTCTGCAAATGGAAGAGTAATGGATTGACAAGCTGCTTGGCTGGAACTCTCCAACTAATTGATCTGGATTAGCAATTAGTCATATTCTGGGGTTGCCAAGAAAGAGACAGTCAAGTTGTCAACAGCCCTTTTGATTACTCCTCTCATCTTGAAGTTATAAAAATATAATCACCACTGAGTCAGCATTTTCAAACACCTGGCGCTTCAACAAGGTGACCCAGTCCCTTATCCAAGACACCGCTGTGTCAATACCTTCCACCTACCTGGTCATTTCTACCATGAAACGCTCTGTGTTACTGCTCAGCGTTGTGACTTCACATATCCATTCACCTGAAAGACCGCACTGATCTAATAATCTCCTATGAGTGGGGTAACTCATGGTTCATGCAGAGAGCTAATTGAATCAGGCATTTATGGGCGTCCAAGATATGACTGTCTTTTTGAATTAACACCCCCGCTACCTATGAGTGGAATGGTTGAGTTTTTTAAGAAAGAGACAAGTGACATTCTATTGCACTTGAACAAAATGCATGACATCACCAATTCCAATATTATACTGGGCCAACACACATAAGAGTTGACAGATTAAAGGCTGAATATTAGCACTCAGTTATTCCTTGACCCCATGGGAGACAAGCTGGTGAGACAACCCCGTTGTGGTCACATTGAGGTATGAGATATACATGGTGTAAAGTCCTTCTTGATTATGTTGATTATAGAATAGCCTCATGGCATGGTCGCCTGCATATCATTTTTAAAGGTGGTAGACCCATAAGAGCCATTTCATGCTACCCCACAGTTGCTGGGAGTTACATTTGTGGGTCTCCCTTGTTGGGCTGACTCTAACGTGGGGAAAGCTGCTAGCTGCAAGTTTATTCTGGTCTCCTCGTCTCCTGGTTCCATCACCATAAATAGTGCCAGTTCCTCATTGGATATTTCCATTGGCTCACAAGAATATCTGTCATAAGACCCAATCAGATTCAGACATAAGTAGTGGGGCTCGTCAGGATACCCTAGCTGCTGTTTTGCTCCAGTTGACCAGTGGCTCTGTAGTGAGCACCAATGTTAACTTTTGGCAATTTTAAATAAAATCCACTAAGCATGTTGCACAGATCTAGAACCAATGAGCAATGAATAGACGATATGAAGATTAATGATCCTTAAAAAATTTAATAAAGTAAAAAGTTGGGGAGCTATTGCTCTGATGGATACCACTTTATCATACATAAAAATAGTGAATAATCCCCACTTCACCTTCTCTCTCTTTTTCTCAAAATTCTACCTCTTTTCTAGATACCAGAAAAAAACTTTAAAACCCAGTCTCTTGCGCATCTTTTAATCCTCAGTATTCTTAGTCAATTTTGACCTTTTAGCTAATTAAATCCTTATATGCTAAAATCCTAGGAGAAAACCTCCCTTGACTTGCTCTAAATCGACATATTTTACTACCCAACTCTTGAGGCTCACTTCAACTAATTAATAAAGTTTGTCAAATATATATATGGCTTACTGTCCAGTCATACTAGTTTTCAGCAGATACCCCTAGTAATTGACCTCCCAATCAAAAATAAAGGGGCCGCAAAAAGTTGATCCTGCCTTATACAATACCCTTCTTCTATTTACAAAGCAGAGTATCAAAACTTTGGATGTAAAACTAATTTGCACCTGAAGTTGTGGATGCTGAGGATAAGATACCTTGTATGCCCCCACAATATTAATATACCATCTGGTTATCAAGTTATTGTGGACTTAGGAATTAAGATTCACATTCCTTTTAACCATTTCTTGGAGTTATATGGACACCTAACCCTTCTATCAAATAATAGTTGATCTGACCAGAAACTTTAGACCCTACCAATGGGATGTCTATCTCCATTTCATTATGGAACTTAACTAATCAGACCCTCCATTTTCCTTAACATGCTCTCATCACCAATTAAAAAATATTTCCTATTTAAAATATCGCCAATGTAAGAAATTTTGGTTTTAAAAGATAAATGGTTTTATCTCCTACTCACAATAGCTCTGTTTAAATTGTAAGATTGGATACAAACTCACTCTCAATTAATGCCAGAATATAGAAGCTTTCCTTGATTAATATAAACTTATCTTCTCATAAGAACCTTTTGATAATGGGAAGATGTCAGTAGTGTTTCACCAAGTCAAAATGGAGGATAATTACATTTAAATCTTGAGCTCACAGAAAATCCAAATTTAAGGAAGCTCAAGCAGCTCTATAACTAAAAAAACTGTAAAAGCTATGCTTCTTGTGCTATCCAAAATCTCATGGGCTTCTCTGCTTTTATTAATTTTTTAAAAAGGATCACAGACACCAAGTTGTTATGGACTATTGCCAACTAACCTTCATTACACAAAAAGACAGTTAATCTTTAACATATAAAATGATTATTTATGTTTAATGTCAGGATCCCATTATTTTAAGCATTAGATAGTATTAGTGGGTATTGGAGAATTTGTTTATCCCCTGAAGCCCGAGAAAAATGTGCTCTCATTTTTATGGAAGGATTACTTGAGCCTACTCAAATGCTGAAAGGGTTATGCAACGCCCTTGCCACCATACAAAGAGCCAAGGATGGTGAATTTTGAGATCTAAAACGCACTTGTGTGATAGTCTATTTTGACAATATAACCATTTAATTTCAACCTTTTACCAGTCACTTTGCACACTTTATATATGTTTTAGAGATCACTCCAAGATTCCCTAAAGCTAAAGCCATCCAAATGTTTCTTATTTTATAGTGAAAAGGATTTTTAGGACATAAGGTAATTTTAGGCCAGAATTTACAGATAATTACAAAGTTATATTCATTTCTAATCGTTCCCCTTGAATCCCTGTGTGTTGTACAGGTTTTTCTAAGGGTGGTGGGATATTATTGCCAGTTTATTACACACTTTGCAAACACCTCTGAAACCTTAGTATATCTGTTGAAGAAATGGATACCATTCCAGTTCAAAGAGGAGCAATAACATGCCTTCAACCTATTAAGAGTAGTTCTTTTCCACTCTCCTGTACTTGTGCATCCTACTTTGAAAACCATTTCTACTTTGCATTGATGCTAGTGATATAGCTATAGCAGCTATATTATCCCAGCACAACGCAAATTTTATAGATCATTAAATAGTTTGTTATAGCATAACTTTCAAAAGGTGAACGCAACTATAATGTTACAGAGCGGGAGATTTTGGTAAGATTGTTTTTTATTAATTATTTTCGACTTTATTTTATTTAACTGAGGTAAGCTGACCAGGGGACAGACATTACCGAATATATGTGAAACTAAGAGAATAACTAAGAAATATAAAAATTGGGCACCCCAGGGTACTCAAGTTACCCCTGTTGCCAGCGGGACTGCCAGGTATGGGGGATTGGTGCACTACTCCGAGGGGGTTTCCCCTGCTATGGAGCAGGTGTGAAGGAAAGGGTCTGTGTGGAGGAACCAGAGTGGGAACCATGATTCTATGAGCGCTTTTTGTCTTGGTCTCATATATCCATAGAGCCAGGCTTGGAAGTGCTCTAGTAAGTGGACATGGAATCTGTTAATAATCCCACAAATGGTTGGGACCGTGCCCTTGAACGCATCTAATGCAATTGTGTGTATTGTCCACATTGCAATGGGTATTATTAGGGAGCGGAGTGTAGATGGGATTGGTGACTCAATCTGGAGCGCGAAGATACTCTTTGATATCGAGAATTCCTGTTCGTTTTGAATCTTGAGCAGGCGTGCGACTTCCTGCCATATAGCTTTGGTTGGGGGGCATGTTTCTAGGCGGTGATGTAGGGATCCCTCCCTCCACATACTGCACATGTTTTGTGGAGGGAGTTGGAGCGGTCCGCCATCCTATAAGTCCTTCTCAAACAGCGCCAGGAGTTTGCTCTTATCCTTGGTTGTAGGAGTGGGTGGTGTGTCATTTTCCACATTGCTTTCTGTGTGGTTAAATCATAGGGAATGTCCAGCATATCTAGGTATTCTATCCTAGCTATGCTTGGGGTTGTTGCGAGAATATCCCTCTGGGGGTGGTTTTCTAGGTTTCTTAATTTGAATTGGGGGCTGGGTCATCCCCTTCCCTGTATAGTACTCATGTTCTCTATGGTCCATCCCATACGGCGGATAGTTTGGAGGATATGTTTGAAATGAGGGGAGGTTCCATGTGGACCCGTTGCAGTAGGGTGCTTGGCAAGGTATGAAAGTAGTCTGGGTGGACTATGTGGGTTGGTTAATTTGAGCGCCTGTGCAAAGTTAGTCCTTGCTGCTCTGGACCAATGTTGTTGCAGGAGGTCTGGAGCAAGGATTTCCTTTATCCAGGTACCTAGGATGTGATTGGCATGGCTCTCAAAATCTATTAGTCCCATGCTTCCGCTTGAGCGTGGGCCAAATAGTGTTTCCATCCGTATAGGATGGTGAGAGCCAGGCCACAGCCAGCCCTGGATAAGCGCGCAAATTGAGGTTATAAAGGTAGGTGAGAAGGCTATCGCATGGCCTGGTACCACAGTATTGGGAGGATGAGCGAGTTAGCAACTGTAACTCGTCCTGTTAATCCTGGGGTTCTTCCCTTGAGAGGCGACGCGTTTGGATACCTGTTGTAACAGATTACTTTCCATTGTCTCATTAGCATATCCCCCTGATTCTAGCCAGATTCCAAGGTGTCGGACAGGAGTGGTGGTGGGAGGTGTTGCAAAGGGTAATATAATTGGGTTTTTTCTTCGAGTGTTGGTGTGAGAATCTGATGTTGTGGCTCAATTGTTTGTGTATTTGCCTAAGAGGATGATTTCTGTCTTCCTTTTGTTGAGCGATGCATTGCTCACCTTGGAGTATTCCTCTAGAGTGTGTTCCAGCTGTCAGGCATCTTCATTGTTTGCTATACCTGCTATGCAGTTATCTGCAAAGGCCAGTATCTTGACTGTTGGTTGTTCTTGTGCGGATATCCCCATGAGATGTGAGTCAGTTACTTGGAGGAGCGGGTCAAAGCTGAAATTGTATAGCAGTGGGCTGAGGGGATCCCCTTGTTTGAGCCCTCTGTGTGGTTTAATCTTGTTTGTTAGGAATCCAGGGCCGCATACAGCCATGGTTGCAGCTTCTGTTAGGAGCATCACCCATTTTATGAATCTTGGTGGGAGTTTGAAGGCATGTAGATATTCTTTTAGGTATGGCCAGCTAACACGGTCATACGCCTTTTCCTGATCCAAGAAGACCAGGGCACCAGTTGCTTTGGATTGGCAAATATTTGCAACAGAGTGAATGTTGTTCCATATTGAACGCCCTGGTATAAACCCAGACTGGTTGGGTGATAGGACGTCAGATGCAATTGCGCCTAATCTAGCTGCTAGAATTTTTGTTAGAATTTTTGTGTCAGTGTTGGAGAGTGCAATTGGGCACCAGTTGGCCAGGTCCAACTTGTCACCCTTTTTATACAAGGTTATAACGTAAGATTCATGGCCTCCTGGTAATAGGCGTGTTTCCAACAAACTCTGGTTCATTGACGCCAATAGGAGGGGGGCGATTTGTTGAAAATATTTTTTGTAAAATTCATAGGGTATCCCATCAGGCCCTAGGCATTTCCTACGTGGTGCACCGCGAATTGTTTCCCAAAGCTCCTCCTGTGTAATAAGGGATATTATATTGTAATTTGGTGGTGTACTTTGTATCTTGGCAGTTTGAATAAATTCTTTAATTTTTTGTGGATCTGTTGGAATATCGCGATATAATTTGGTGTAATAGCAGTGTACTTCCGCCTTGACCTCCTCAGGGTCAGTTGCCACAGTGCCGTTGGTCTAGCGGACCTGTGTGCATGTGGGCTGGTTTCCGCGGGAGTGGAATTGGCGGAAAAAGTATGTCAAACAGGTTTCACCTTCCTTTATGAACTTACCTTTGTTCAATACTTTGATTCTGTGTTGGTGTTCAAAGATGAGATTGTTAAGTCAGGCTGAAATTTCTGCCCATTTGCGTCCCCAATTAGGGCTATAGCCAGATCTTGGAGTATTTATTTCCAGGTGGTCTAGTTCTGCCAAGGTACACTTGATTGTGGCTGTGTCCGCGGTGTACTTGCGTGATGCAATATATCGGGTTTTGTTGATTAAATCTTTTTTGAAAATTTCCCATGTTCTGATGGGATCCAAAGTGAATGGGGCTGTGAATTCTGGGTTTGTAGCCTTGTTTTTAACCCAGTCAGATATCTCAGGCAATCTTATATTTTCTGGGTGAAGCTTTCTCCAAGGCGACACCTGTGTGTGGGATTGGGTTGGCGCTAACTGCACCGTAACTAATCGGTGATCAGAAAAATTGATCTTTTTTGTTGTAAATTTAGAGATTCTTGAGTGGTGGGATTGTGGGATGAGGATGTGGTCAATATGACCTTTGATATGAGCAGTCCTTCACATATGTTGGGTCTTGTCATATGGGGAAGGATTGGTGAATTAGGAGGAAGAGCATCCTGTAAGCCAAGAGATGCCTTCATTGTGCAATATTCAATGTGTCCAGGTGGGTATCCCCTGGGATTAGGCCATCAATCTATTTTGGGTTATCCCAGCAGTTGAAATCGCCTAACATGATGATATCTGGTGGGAGGGTGAGGGTAGAAATTTTTCAAAAAAAAAAATTTTCTCTTGGTTGCAGTGCACAGTGCGTAGATACATGCTAACAAAATTATTTCATCTTGGCATGTGATTGTTGCTACCAGGACTCAACTGTGCAAGTGTGATGATGAATTTGTAATTTTAAATTTTTGTTGTTTTGGACTATCACCCTACAGTGAGATGTCCATACTGATTGTGATGGTGCGACCCTGCTTGACCAGGATTCTTCTTCCCCATGTAGGCAGTGGGTTTCTTGGATGGCCAAGATGTCTACAAGAGGTTTTCGCAGGAATGCCAGCTTTTTGGCTTGGGATGTATGAGCCCTGGTTCCCGCGATATTTAATATCCCTATTGACACTGAGGTCCCTGTGGCGCCTCAGGAGTGGTTGGGAGGACCCTCTGGTCCTATCCCACCGTGGCTCATTTTGGCCATGCTCCGCATCTGTACTCCAACTCTTTCACTGCCATTGTTGGTTCCCTTGATCTGACCCAATGATTCAAGGGAATTGTGGTTTTTTGCATTTGCATCAACTTTTCCTGCACAGGTCTTATGTTGATTTAATGTGGGTTGTTGATCGGATTTTATATTTTTGAGGTTCAACTTTGTTGCATTGTGCACCGCATTTTCACCCAAATTGTGGTTGCATTGTTCCTCAGTATATGCATGACTGATGACGCTTTGTGGCTCAGTCTGGTTACTGTGAAAATTTTCGACCTGGGCATATTGTTCTGATTGGTTGGTTTGGTGAATATCTGAAATATCCTCCTGAATTTGTCCGTGGTTAATGGCAGATTCTGCATGTGCCACCGCTTCAGCCGCTGCTCTCTTGTGGGCTTTTGTGCTGCTTTACGCTGTTTACTTGTAACTGGGTCCACGATGGAGTATAGTCCATCTTCACCCCAGCGGAATGGGTGGTGGCCATCAGTCATTTTGGCGAAGTTTTCATTATCTTTGTCCATAGCTTCTTCACAAAAATCATTTTCCATTAAGCCCTCTTTTACAGGGCATGCATGTTCCTTGTGGCCCAGTGAGCCACAGTGGTTGCAAATGGGTGGTACGCGTTCTGGTGTAACTCGGAATGCAGCTGACTGGCCCCCATCTGCAAAGTGAAATTCTGCTGCGTGGGGAATTCTGGATAAATCCTCTTCCGCTTCTGGGAAGGGGTTGATTACAGCGATAGCTTTGCCTGTGCACAGGTTGGGCATTAAGCAAAATCGCTGTAATTCAAGTTGGTGGATTTCTCCATAGGCCACAAGACCTTTGCAGAGCTCCTCCTTGATTACCTTATGAGGAAGATTGGTGGGGAGCGAGTCAAAGGAGATGAACGAAGTTTTTGCTTTGTTCCATCTGGTGCATGCAGTGCGCACAATTTTTTTGCCCTCAGGGAGGGCAATTTCCACGCAGATTTTTGCTGCGGCATCAGCTTCATCAGCTGTTTCAAAACCAATATCAATCCAACCGTGGCCCATGTTGTTGGTGGCTACATACACCATGTGAGGGAAAAGTGAGGGCTGTGCCTCACATGTTTTCTCCCACAGGGTTGGTGACTCATCCCCAAGGAAGAGTCTGATCCCATGTTTCACCTTTGACAAAGGTTGGTTGAATTGAATGTACAATTATTGCGTGTGCTTTACAGTAAATACCATAAACCCAGATGGTATCTGAGTTTGCTATTTCTTTGCAGATTGGGTTCCTGGTCCCCCTCCAGGGCGTTTCTTGCCCTTAGTTGCACCATTAAGCGCACCGCTTGCCATGACACTCGCCCATGTTGTATTATTTTTGTTATTAAAGTTGCCTATCTTTCCTGTGTGTGATTATCCAAAAATTGCTGTTTGAATCAAATCATAGTAACTAAAGTGATTGTTACGAGAAAGAGAAGCTTATTTTCGACTTTATTAATATTGGAACTGTTTTACCATAATTACTGACCATGCTTTGTTGTAGTGGCTGCAACAGATGAAGGATCCTGACAATAGACTATCCCATTGGCTTTAAAATTCAAAACTACGTTTTTAATTATCCATTGTCCAGGGACCATAAATCATGATGCAGATTTATTAGCCAGGCTACTTATACTAAAGTTTAACTGATACTGAGAAAGATTGACTCTGTGATCTTTTTTTCCATCCGCATTTATAGAAAAATGAGTCACCAAAAATTCAGAAAGAATTAGCAAAAAGTTTACCAAATATCCAGGATAAAAATGGTAAGCTTTATAAACTTGTGTCACAAAAATGGTTGCCCTTCATCTAATCTTCAGCTCACACCAATGTTATACTAGAAAGACATCTGCATGTTGGCCATGGAGGAATTTGGAAAACTTACCAGTGGCTCAAGACCCAATGTTACTGTGAAGGGATTCTTTTTCTTGATTAGTTATATTAGAGTCATGTCTGGTATATAAAAGTTATCCCAGACCTAATCCCTGATCACAATTTCCAGTGGTTCCACCATGTGAACTTTCTCATACTTAAAGTATTATTATGTATCCCTCCTGCAAGCATCTAATGAACATTGGTTCATAAGTTTGGCTGTTGCTTATTTAACCAAGTGGGTCAAAGCTATATCCCTATCATCCGCTTTAGAAAAAGCTACCATCACGCTCCTGTATATTTGGATTATCACCCAACATGGGTGCCCTAACACAATTCTCTCCAAAGATGAGAAGAATTTTTGGTCATCACTGGAGTATGATTTAATTAATTAATAAGATACGATCAAGTTGTTTCCACTCCTTACCATTTTGCAACCAATGTAATGATAGAGCATGTAAATATACAATAGCCTCTTTTGGGTTGGTCACCACTAGTGCTAAAAAGTTAAATAACTTCAACCCTTCAGAAAAATGGCGACAACTGACCCTCTACATCATCTGCAATATCTACCTAGCACAATTCTTGTCTAATTAATAAATTATCATAAAAACTATTAAGATGTCTCCCTTCTAATCTCTGTATTTAAGTAATCACCAACTGCCCTCTAAAGTGCAAGCAATGTCAGATCAAGCCTTCCCTCAAACCCTGAAATTACTATGAGAATTATTGGTAACTAGATTTTCAAACTTTAGGCCCTGGCTTCAAAAATTTGTCTGCTGCCGCTACCAGTGAATCTAATCAATTTAATGATAAGCATGCTCCTCTACATACCTTCCAACTGGGTAATTCAGTCCTTTATTATCATCTTCAACCAGTGGATGCAATATTAAACTGGGGACCAATTGGTCAGGACCATAAAAGTTAATTACAAGCGTGCTAATAAACACTCTATTATGGAGGTTGCTCTGGGGACTATAATAAATTATATACATAATCAATTTCTCCTGTCTTTCCCAAACGCCAAGATCTAGAGGATTCGTTGTTGGGATTATGGCCTGAATAAAAGATTTGAGTAACTCGATGATGGGATTCAAATCCAATCTAAAGATTTAATTGAAATTATATTTGGAGATAATTCCTAACTAGATTTAATAAAGCCTCCTGATATTGAAATCCAAAACCAACCTATGCAACTGAATACCTTTTGATAGAACTAACCAGAATGGCACTGAATCCTTGATTGCAGGTAGTAGATCTCATCTTGAAAGTTCTTGGAAGTTTTTCTTCTAATAATTTCTGATCTCCTATATAATTGGGTTGAGAGAAAATAAAAAAAATTGAGGAAATTAGAACCTCCTTTAAAAAAAGCTCTAAAAAGCATGAAATAATTGAGAAATTAAGCCTACTCAATAAAACCCTTTTTGAAGTCAGCTCCATATTTTAAACTGAACTATAGAAAGTTTCTCACAAATACAAATTATTTCTTATGTCTGTATTGTGTCAAGTGTAAATTATAAGCAACTTAGGATATATAGTACTGTGTATATAAATTATAAATACCTATTATAAGTCAGTTAAAATATGGCACCAACTTCAAAAAAAGGGTTTTATTGAGTAGGTTTAATTTCTCAATTATTTCATAATTTTTAGCTTTTTTTTAAAGGAGGTTCTTTTTCCCAAAATTTTTTTTGAGAATGTTCTTTTTTTCCCAAAAACTTTACCCCCAGCTCTTTTCCCTCAAAAAATTAGTGTGTTTTTAAAAGTGACTCTTTTTCCTACATTTATTAAATATTATTATCTATATATATTGTTTTGCCCTTACTATTTCTCTTTAAAATTAAAACTTATTGTATACTTATTATATATATTATCTTATAAAAAATATACTAATAATTTATTTTATTAAATTTAGTTGATTTTTTGGGCAAGTTGTACTAAATTTACTGATCACCATCTACAATACTTCATTTTATTAAATTTAGATGATTTTATTGGTCAACATATGTTGAATTTACTGATCGCCATTTACAGTAATTCATTTTACTAGATTTGGTTGCTTTTATTAGTCAATCTATGTAAATTTATTGATCGCCATCTAAAATAATTCATTTTATCAAATTTAGATGAGTTTATTGGTCAACTTATGCAAAAACGATAGCAATCTATAATGATTTAAGCTCGTCCCGCTATGAGCTCATACTGACTGAATTTTGAACATACCCCCCAGCCATAGGATATATCAAATGTGCAACGAAGCTATCGCTTCACTGATGCCGGAATTAAGTTTATCCGGGCTTGTATCAGTCCCACAAGTACCCTTCGCTTCCGCGCACATTTTATATATCTACTTTCATAACGGGCAGATACTTGCCTAATACTTACAAAAGTAAAATGGGACCTAAGTTGGAGCTTCTCGATTTTTGTAGATGATCATCCAAATCGGTCCAGTATTTTCAGAGTTATGCGCGAACAAACATCCAAAAAACATACATAAAGTTCGAATTGATGACCTCCTTCTTTTTCAAAGTCGGTTTTAAACACATTCTTTTTTACCAAATATTTTGGGTACCACTTTTATATTAATGATAGATACAAGGATTCATTTTTTAAGGATTTTTCCCTTAACTAAAGACTTTAATTTAATATAGTAAAGTATAGCTTTAAAATATCCTTGCGCCTGGACTTTGGTTGCCTAAACACTTTAGGGATAGTTAATTTAAACCCCCTTGTCACAACAGGGGATGCCAATTTAGAAGCCACTTAAAAGAGATGACCATGGGTTAACATTTTTATTAAATGAGGAGTGAATATCCTGAATGAGGCTGGCCTTGGCGCCCCATCCAACGCAGGGCGCTGCCCATCCTAAAGATTTTAGCAACTTTTAACTAATAATCTATTTTACGTTTTTTTTCTTATCAATGTTTATATTGTTTTACATCTCTTTACGTAATTATGGTAATTTTATAGCTCTAGGATAGCCTTCAACAATTAGACCCTGCAGAAGCAAAAATGCGTCGTCATCGCCTCTCTACAGACATTCTGCTCTTCAGTGCCATCCTCCCAAAAACTTCAGACTTCTGTTCCTTACTGCTCTGGGAACCCAAAAACTTTAGATCCAGCTTCCTTTATGCAAAAAAGCAAAACGTGGTGCTCATTACAGGAGCTCAAATAATTACTAAAAATATCAATCAAGAACCATGGAAAATAACTCTAGCAATTAATACTATCCCTCAAAGGGGAGAGGAGCATTACCCACTGGATTAGTACTACTCAAATTGAGGTAAAACCTTTACAGAGAGCCTTGAATACAAGTTACCTTTGAATTTAATTTATCTGTACTATACCATATTCAGTTATATATTTAAACTAACCGTGTAGCTGACACCATTCAACAAATCCTAGATGGATATTATTCTACTTAGAGTTGATTCAGTATTTTCACAAGCTACCACTGTCCCTTATTTTATGTGGATACTTTAAAGCTCAGCTACCAAAGCTCGAAAATAAGCTGTTCAATGGGGGTAAAATCTATCTATATCAGTTCATGCATCCTTCCCTCCTGCAAAACCTCCAGCTACTAGGTCTACACCACAAAGAAGTGTTACGCCAGATAGGATTGATGAAGGGCCTCAATTCGAATTTGGTCAAATTTTATAAAGCTGCTCTCCTTATTTTTGGGATAATTGTGAAGAAATTCAGGATAACCATCAACTTATCAACGATGCTCGGAATTAAATCACCTTTCTAGACACTGGAATCTCCAGCTACATGGCGACCCACCTCACTAAATAACTACAAAGTATGGCATCCAAAGTAAGCATATGTATAAAGACACCTCATTGTAAGTTGCCGCCTAGACCCAGGATTTGGGATTAGCATTAGCGCAGTGGTTAAATCAAGTAGAAACAATGCTTGATCAACTGCAGCCCAGGACTGCCGCCATTACCAAAGGACCTGAAGGGCCTCAAGGACCTGAAAGGCCATGAGGGCCACATGGCACTCCCAGAATTTATGGCTTTGAGAGCCTCAAGGCCCTGATGGTCCAAGAGGACTCAGAAGTCCAGAAGGGGATGAAGGATGAATGTTTTCCTGGGAACTTGGCTTTTTGGGTTAAGAGACTCTTAACTCAAAATCCCATGCATGACGAGAGTATCAAAAAGATAGTAAACCTTAAAAAACAAATTAAGGAAATTGCAAGATATTGTGGATTTCACCTGATGGTAGCACAATCAATCCTGACGATACCTTAAGAGCTAAAGAATATGATTTGTATAACTTGTTAGCATTTGTGAAATTTATCAAAAGATGGTTTGTGAGATGGAGCAGAAATATGGTAATCTAGAGGCTTGAGACATCCATTGTGAGTCCAGGAGTCCAAACTTAAACTCCCATATAGACCAGAAAGCTAACTTCGTCACTCTCGATTGTCTCTGAAAAAGATATAAGATGACTTGGAAAAGATATGAAGACAAATTGACAAATAAGTCCCCCAAGGATATGCTGAGTTAGTGTCTACCAAGCCTAGTCACACCATTAAGACTATCATTAATACCCTCTCCACGCCATCAGGCTCACCTTTCAGCCCCATTTTAAGGATATTTTATTAATGGTCAAGAAAGCATCACATTGCTTTTAAATTCATACAAAAGCACTATGTAAGAACCCACTGATTGCAAATTTGAAGCATATATAAACCTGCCTCTGTGGGTAAACCCAAAAAATGACACCCACGAAAATGAATGCCAAACTTGGTCTAAAATTATGACCTCTCTAGTACGAGAGATCTGGTAGTTACCAGATCCTCTAGAATCAAAAGCAAGCCTTTATGGCAATTAGCTTCAACAAAAGGAAAAAAACTCTATTACTCATGTTGCTTTATGCTAGCAAATAGTAGTTAGCTACTACTTATAAATCTTCATTAGATAACGCCATCAACATCATCTTCTCTACCTCAAATCTTTGCCTAAGGTTCAACTCAACTTGATATTCTCAAGTGAACCTTTACGTGTACAGTATTATCAAGGAAGCTCTAAATGGGATCCCAGCAGCCACCTTGAACAAGTACCCAGCCTCGTTGAACCCCTCCTATACCTAGAATATACTCAGTAGAGATTAGGGAGAAGAACGTGCCTATCTGTTCCTAATGCAAAATGATGTTGGCACACCAAACCAAAGAGAAAAGTGATGTGAAGTAGAGGTGGAATATGAGTTAAAAATTGGAGGTCAGCTTAAAAAAGCTTTTTGTGCTGATGCTATCCCTACTATGCTTCTACTTAAAACTGATATTCCCAAAAAGGTTGTCATTAGAGAGGCCTGGGACGAGGAGCTAAGCGATTCTGATAATAAACACATTGATATTGTTTATTTCTGATGTGTTTCCCAAGTTTCTCACCTTACAGACCCAACTAAATAGTCTTGTTTTCTGGGTTTCATCCAAAGTTTATAAGATTCTGTACTTTTAATAATTCACAGTGGGTCTCAAGAGAATGCCATCTCTTTCATATCATGAAAAATTAAGATCACGCCTTATTTTCCTCACTACACTGAATATGGCACCGCTGGGCCTCAGTGCACAAGATCCATTAGGCCTACTCCGTAAGACCTTGGGTTTGTAAAAATTTTGGTATAGACCCCAGGTATAGTCCTAAATAATCTCAGTTATGAGCTATTTTTAGGTACCTAATGCCTCCTGGATTACTACGCCATTTATCATTATGCAGAAGACACATATCCCTACTAGCTACCCGCATTCCCTTGGTGTTTTAAAATGACCATGGTTAGTAAAGAGCGTAGAAAAGCTCGCACCTGTTTATTAAAGATGATAATTAGATTGATTTGGCTTAACTACTATGTTTTAGGTTTGCAAATAAGACTACTGGATCATGTAGTTGATGGAGCCAAGGGGAGGCCTTTGTAATCACCAGAGCCTAAAGTAATTCCACAGTGTCACTGGTCATATTATTTACCCAGGTCCACACAACTATTCAGCCAAGAAGACTTCTAGAGATCAGAGTGGCCCAAAATCTTCCACAAAGGAGGTTTTAACTTACTCAGGTATACTCAATCCCGCATATGCCAGCTCAATCTCTATATTGCTTCCAAACTTAGCTCATAAAGAATGCATCATTGGACCATATACTCCAATAGCCTACTTATGTTTAGTACCCAATAATGAGATCAGACTTGTCTGTGGGCTGGAGGCCTTTGTGACTTTGGGATAGAAGAGCCTTCCACTGAGTCAGTAGTTATAACTTCAATAGAAGAAAGCCTCATCACTGAAAAAAGAAAGAAGGTTGATGCTCCTTTTTAGAGGAACACTATTACCTATTATTCACATCCATATATGACTTTGGCAAGATGAAAGGGGTTTTACACATTGTGGAGCCAGGGTACAATATCCTTATACGCTCATGACCTTATTGGAAAATCAAGGTAGAAGATGCCCATATGACTACTAAGCTCCAAAAAGCCAACTTCAGGATTGCTAGTTTCTTCTCAAAGTCCCCGGGCTTCTCTTCTACCTTTTTTAAAAAAAGATGGGACCCATTTGGTAGTTATGGCTTATAGTAAGCTCAATGCATTGCCTGGAAGGATAGTTTTTCCCACCAAAGCCAATGACTCTATACAGCTTTTGGTTAAAGCATAGTATCACTCAGCGATGGATCTTGTCAGTGGGTACTGGCAGACCAAACTAACTCTTAAGGATTGAGCCAAGTACGTCCTAATTACAAACTAAGTTCTATTTGAATTAACCACATGCCTCAGGGGCTATGTGATGCACCGCCACATTCTAACGTGCTATAATTGGACCCTTGGGTGACTTAGCTTTTCTTTGCCTGGTAGACCACAACAATGATACTTATTTTCTAAAAATATCCAACAGCCACCCAGGACACCTTCTCCTGGACTATAATCAGATATAAGAAGGCATTAGTAAAACTAATACTACCTATCTTTCATCGTTCAACCAGAATAAAATCCTTGGGCATAAGATCATCAAGTGAGAAATTCAATTCTTACTGATAAAGTCACTACGGTAAAGAAGATGACACTCCCCAGAGTCTATGGGACATACAGATGCTCCCAGGTTTAGTGGGGGTTCATAGAAAAATTATCCCTCGACTTTTTGACCTTTCTAAGCCTCTGTTCTATTTACTGAATAATGGCGTTTTTTAATATAACCTAAATCAAAAACAGACCTCCAATATCCTTAGGACGGCCCTAATCACCCATCATGTTATGATATATCCAGCTTTTAATCGCTCCTTCATACTATTCACCAAGGACAGTGATGTAACCATGGGGCTATTTTGGCCCAACTAATGAGCAACAAGTGGATCAACTCATGGCTTAATTCAGTAAAACTATATCAAAGGCAACATAATTATAGTGCACAAAACGGGAGTGTTTGGCTGTACTACTTATAGTTGAGCACTTCTAGCCTTATTTTTATGTAAGAGCCACTTCAACATTGTCACTGACCAAACATCACTAAAGTGACGTCAACAAATGAATGATGCTAATGGTCAGTTGGCCAGATAGGAGCTCCAGCTACAGACCTATGTCTTTGCCATCATACACCATGCTTGTATGATCTATTAAAGCGCGGATGGTGTATTAAGGGATTCTGACTTGGTAGCATAATTGCCTTAAAATCCCTTGCATGATTTATTAAAGCTGACTATATAGTTGGGAATTGGAAACCCAACACTTTGAAAGCGCTACAATCATTTTCCAAAACACATAAATACAGAATGGCATGCTATACAATCTAATTAATGGAAAGTGGTTACCCTATGTGTGACGCTCTTCAGTCACAAAGTTATCCTTAGAGGGCACACAGATTAAGGACATGTAGTGGTTAAGTAACTCTATTATTGGCTGAGGAAACAGTGCTAATGGGACCAAACGCTTTAGACTATACAGGACGTGTTGGAAGCCTGTCTAATATGAAGGGCCCAGGATAAGCTGACCCCAAATTGTCAGCATGAGGTTGTAGCTTCATCTTTTTCATTTAGTGTTGTTAGTGTGGAAGTCATGGGCTCCCACCCACAGGCCTCCATAGTCATCGCTATATACTACTTTTTTATTGACCCTTTCAACAAATGTTTTTGCCTTTCATTTCTTGCTGCCACTGATAAGGTCAAGACCTTATTCCTTTTCGCTCCATTTTCACTCAACACAGATGCACAAGTGTTTTTCTCTTGGACAATGTGTTTAACTTTACATCCTAATTAGTTAGTGATCTAAACTCCTTATTAATACCAATAAAAACATTTATTATCCCTATAATCCTTCTTCTAATGGGACAGTAGAACTTGCAAATGGTACTTTAGTCTCAATTCTCTATAAGGTGACAGCCTTAGTTACCATGCAATGAAACTATTACTTGCCAACCGCCTTATTAACATACAAGATAATCTAATATAAGAATAAAATGTCATCATTCCAGGAACAGTATGGAAGAGAGCCCTGAATGCCCAGCAGTGTCCAGCCCTTAGTAACTCCACCTCTCAATATGGCAAAGCTAACTATGAGGGCATTAGATGATGAAATAATCAAAATACAAGCACTCTCCATTCAAAGGATTGGTTTGAAAACCAGAAAGAGGACTATGAGGTCTAATGCTTATTGACCAGCTCTTCCCGCATTTAGTATTGAGCTCTCAAATTGGTTTATTACCATCACCCTAATAAGCGATTTAACAAATTGGGCACCTCCTGGTCAAGGCTTATCACGTAATATAAGGCTGGTTACAGATATTCCGTTACCAAAGTTATCCAAGGCACAGCATTTGATTGCATACATGCTATTTTTGCACCCACAAGTACCCTTATGAAAGGATTTTGAAGTATCAATGTTTGCATTGATAATGAAGAAAGTTTGAATATACTGAAAATTTGATTTTGCGAATCATTTTTCTGCCTCCTCTGGAATAAAGCTTTTGGTAATTGGATGCTTTATCGCCTAATTGACCCCTGCCCTTATATGAGATAGGATTATAAGGGGTTTAAGGATCTTCACCTTCTTTAACATTGTCCCAGTAGCTAGGATTACAACCCCAAAGCCTTAAAACAATGGGAAGACAACTATCCAGAAGCCACTGAAAAGAGATAAACATGGATTAGCTTTCTTTTTTGTTGAGGAGTGAAGACCCTGATTGAGTAGGACCTAGGCGCCATCCACACAGAGATTTAACCCTCCTATAGTTATATAGATTTCAACTGATAAAATTATCATATACTTTCCTCAATTTCTTTAAACTCATTTTACATCCTTTTGCATAATTATATTATTATTGTAGCCCATGATAGTTGCCAGAAGTTGGTCCTGCAGAAGAAAAAGTTCATCGCCATTACCTCTCTACAGCCATTCCACTCTTCAGTGACATCCTGAAAAACTACAAGACTTTTGTTTCTTACTGTTTTGAGCACTTTTAAATTTTTAAGCTCTGGATTTTTCCCTTTGAGAAAGACAAATATTGGATAGGTTTATATCATTCTTATAACTTTTTAATGGTCAGTTTATCATATGAAAAATAAATATTAGATTTAATATTTTGGTCTAATCTCAAGGTTGATTTCAATTAGTGGCTAATAGGACTCAATTGCAAAAAAATGTTTGTAAAAAATAAATTGTTAGTTAATAGCCAAAATTAATTCCTTACTTGTATTAAGTAGGCTACTATTTCGTGTTCTTAATCACTAATCTCAACCATTTTGATTCAATATAGTAAGTTTGATAATCCACACTGGGGAGATGAGTGCGCATCCAAATCCTGGGAAGGCTTAGAGAGAATGGTGAAAGGAACAAGGTTGGCTTTTGTCCTGTCCAAAAGTATCAAACGCCCTGGTGAAACTGGTGGCCAAGACAAAAACTGTGGTGAGTATCTCACCAGAAATCTTGGAGTGGCAAGCAAAATGTTTATAGTACGTCAAAACTCAGCACTCTCAGCCACTGTTTTCAGTGGAGTTTGGGAACTAAGTTTACCTGGATAAAAATTTGACAACTCTTTGGGAGAAGTTCTGCAGTGACATACTTGGCCACTTCCCAGTTGTTCTGTACATAGCACTGCACATGATGACCTGCAGTTGGTTTGACCTAAGTTTGAAACAGTGCAAGCACCGGACGCCTCTACACAGGTACATGTAATGCTTTATCTCCCAGATGGTAACTAAGTGGTAAAAATGGGCTCATGCGCTTGCTAGAATTAAATAAAAAATTTCGTTACTTTTGATTTTCCCCCTATGACCATAAAATGCAAAGTCCTTGAGGGCTACCTCATGGAAGGACTTAGACACTATGGAGATGTTAACTCCTTTGGATTCAGATATTTTTGCTTATGCCCAAACTTAGCACAGGGAGGGCAATCGCAGTAATAACCTCTTCCCTGAGGTCACTGCAGATTTGACATAGATTTCATACATCGCAACTTTAAACATTAACTACAAAAATTTAACTGGTCTGTGTTACAGTTGATAGCACACCGCCCATCTGAACTCATTTTCATATTTTTGCCCACAAATTACACTCCTGTTACAGAAGAGAGGGCATAACTCTGACTGAGGCTTTCTTGGAGGCGATGAGAGTCAGCCACTATGAACCCAAGACTGACTCTGGTTTCGCCTTTCCAGGGGTGATCAGGGTTGGTATATTCAAGTAAACCTGTGTCTCTGCAAGGATGCAAAATGGCTAAACAGCAACGCAGAGCTAAGGCCAAGGTAGCGGCTATGATGGCGTCTGTCATCCCACCTGCACAAACTCAGGTTAACATGGCAGCATTTTACATTTGTTGGAACAACAATTCCCCACCCAATTAAATTGGGCAGCCTAACCTCAAACCAACAGTTTGATCTTGATACATCCTCAAGGGGCACTGCACACCGTAAGAACTTGAATTTCAAACTCAAACTCTAGCGAGTTTTTTTGTGGACAAATTGTTGGAGTCTTATAACAGTTCTTTGTAAGTGAAAAGTAACACAAAAACTTGTGAAAATATAATTTCAAAAATAATAGCAAAAACTTAACTAAAGCTACTCTCAAAACTGATAACTATAGGCCTGGCGATTCCCCTTCATTGGGCACTTACTCTAATAAGAAGACAATGACGCAAGAGCAACAATGTGAAGAGGCAGGGCCTGAGGGCCCTCCTTTCGTTCCTAAGTAGCAATGGTGGTCTCTTTCACAATAAGGACGTTGAACATCGTTAGACTCATGACCTGTATATCCCAGGTTAAAAAACTGAGTTTGCTTGAACGCAACTTACCTGTGGACATCCTGACCATTCAAAAAACCCACTGTACAAGCGGTGCCAAGGATGCATGGGCAATAATGCTCCTCCCTTCCCACTCCTTTTGGTCACCGCACTGTGAAGTGCTTATATGTGTGAGCTTATTTTTAAAACTTTATCTAAAAACACCTTTCTCGATGGTTGTGTGCTAGTCATGTCCTTTTCATGGGATTCCAAGTGCACACAGTAGCTAACATTTCCGCCCAACCTTAGCACGGTTTGCCAGAAATGCTTCTCAGCTGTGGCTTCTCTTACCCTCCCCTACAATTCCTTTGTGGTTGGCGACCTGAACTGCTGAGCTAAACCATCTATTGACTGCTGGCCTTCAACACTTGCCCCCCCTCACACAGGGGCACGTCAAACTTCACGTCCTGAAAGCCACCTTGGGCCTTTTTGATAATCTCCCCAAGCTCGCATCTCTGCTCCCCAACATGTCCCGTGCCCATGTGCACAACGGACAGCTGATGTATATGTCATGCATAGATTTAATACTTGCTCCATTGAATTTCGCCCCAAAATCTTGCACTTCACAACAAAATTAGACTTTTTTGATCACAAGATAGTTTTTATGTCCTTTACTATGTCAAGCCTGTTGACACAGGCACTGAAGTGGAGTAAACTTCATCTGGCCAAAATCATGTCACCCAAGTTCTTAAGCTGTATGAACACTGAAACTTTGACACAGGAGTTTGCAACTCCTTTTTTTGCCAATCCCCTGTCAACATGGTTTAGCCTTTAGGGCAAACACAATCTCCCAGGCATGCCACATCTCGTCGCAGCGCTCTCAGGATGCCTCAGCAGTCATTAAGCGCATCCTAGTGGAGGTGGACCACATGGAGAGTAATGTTCCCACAGCAGAGTACTTTCTGCAAGGGTTCATAAAGGGGCAGAAGTGTCTTCCCAACTAAACACGCTGGTAAGACAACACAAGCATCAGGTTTGTGTTCAGTATAAAGCCAAAAATATCACTGCAGGCAAAAAATGCTTTACCCAATTTTACTTTCAATTTTCACCCTGTGGCAGATCTTGGCCTGAACACAGGTAAGGCGGCTGTACAATTCTATCATGGATACACTGGAAGAGGTGTCAGCCAAGATTTGAAACTTTACTCTAAGTTGTACTATTCTGACTTAGTTAAACCCACCAAAATTGATGAATTTCTCACCAGTGAACATATCTACATCCTTTCACGCTACCCAGAGTTAATGAATTTGATCACTCACAATATAATATGGTACCCCATTGTGGTGCATCAGACAGGAAAATCCCAGGTCCAGATGGGAACTCATATGAGTTCTATCAGAAATATTTTCCATGTATATCTTCCATAATGCTTGTCTAAATGAACAAATGTCACTTAGAGACGCGCCTCCTTCCTGGGGGCCAAGAGGCCTATATGGTAACGTTGTATATAAAGGGGGATAAGCAAGCCTTAGCGAACTGGCGCCCTATCTTCCTCACTAATATAAATATTAAAATATTTTCTAAAATAATTGCTAACCGTCTAGGTGAAGTTGTCTTTGATTAATCTCTTCTGAGCAATTTAGCTTTATCCCCAAGCGTTTGATATAAACAACATACACACTGTGGCCAATGTCTGCCAATATGCGGCTACTGGGGCGCTTTTATTCCTAGACCAACAAAAACCCTATAATATGTTCAACTGGATCACCTCAGGGCCCGTCTTTGCAAGTTCCAACTCCCCTCCCAGTTTATCAGCAAGGTAATGTTGCTCACCAAATCTGCCACAAAAGCATTGCGTATCCCAGGTTTCCTCACTTATTCAGTTCGCCTTTAAAGGAATCTCCGTGAAGGGGACCCTTTGAGCCCAAATTTATACAACTTCAGCATCAACTCTCTCCTCCGCAGCATAAATGCATGCCTTAAAGTTTTCCAGGTGCAAGGCCAGGCACCAGTCAGGATGCTTGCATTTTCTGATGAGTGTATGGTTGGAGTCTCTAGAAACCAGGATGCATGCTCATTGGAAACAGCTATTTGAGGGTACTCCAGGGTCAGTAATGCATCCCTCAACTCCTCCAATACTAAAATCATTCTCCATGTAAAATACAAAGCCTGCTGGTCTCCGTCGCCCCTCAATTGGTGTGATACAGCTGCTCAGCCTCTTTTTAGATTACCCAGGAAGTCACCCCATTTCGCCCCCGGTACTCCCATTTGTATCCAGACCCCTGCTGGTCCGGTGGGTCACTTGGGTGTATGGCTGCATGTGGGAGGGTACACCACTTCGTAGTGGAGCACCACATCTTAGATAGCGTCATCAAGTGTATCGCCTCATTTAGAGCCCAAAAAATAGTCTAACAGGCGGGGTAGTGATTGCCAAATTTCTGCTTCTGTCAAAGGTCTGGTTTGCTGTCCATGCCATAGCTTTTTCCCTGCCTTCTTTGCTTTTCTATATTATCTACTCTAAAGGTGGCTTTGGCTACTCCGCCCTCCCCTTGTGCGCCTGGATGTCCTGTTTGGCCCACGCCAAAGTGGTGGTATAAGCCTGCTCGACTATGTGGACCATGCCTCCAAAATCCTTGGCGCCTGGAATGCAAGTGTAAACAACACCACACTTTTGGCCCAACAATGGTTGCGCTGGCGCACTCAAACTTTTCCTGTGCCCTTTGCCTTTGCAACACAAACCTATTTAACTCTCTCTTAACTATCTAGCCTCATACCCCTCTGCCATTGGCCCACATGGGACCCCTGCCCACTTCAAATGGATTACCCTGACTATGCAGAGCACAATGGAGGATCAGCATCAGTGGCCACTCCTCCCTGAAGGGTCGTACTACCCCCCATTCTAAGCAAGAAGTCCACAGCAAGTCATTTTTGCACAATTTGGTACCCCTACTTCACATCCCAATGCCTGTGTGGGCTATCTCGACATGATGGACATCTTGTAGTCTTTAAAACACAGAAGGACATCTGGAGGTACGCCCAACACCCACTATTACAGCCTCAGAATCGGGCCATGTATGGAGATGACTAAAGAGGGTATACCACACTGTAGAGTTGTCCAACGCCTCTCACTCTTAGTGCGTTGTGTGTGACCAATATGGGACTTTAGTCCACCGCTTGGATGATTGCCCGCCCCCACAGGCGATCTGTTGTGATATTATGCGTCTCTTTGGCCAGAGGCAAGCAAAGACTTTCAGGCTGTCTAAGAACGGTTCCGCTTTTAGCATAACCTCCCCAATTTTCCCTTTTCTCCGTGCCTTAGTTGCGCAATAGCTATGTGGACTATACACACTGTTGTCCTTGACGCTCTTTCTGGCTCTACTTCCACCCTCCATGAAGCAGTGCGTTACTTTCATTCTCACCTTACAATCACTTCCAAGCCTGGTTGTTTGACCATTTATTATTTTGTTAACAATGGTTAGTTTCAAACTGGTTCCCTGTTTGGTTCCTCGCTTAGACCCTTTAATTCATTGGTGCTCAGTACTTTATCTATCCTCTTCTGATGCACCCTCTTCCTTCCATTGGTTATCCCACTGGCAATGGAGGTAGCTTTAGTGTCATGTTTACATGACCTTATTGAGGGCAACAACATCAGGGACAAGGCTGGGAGGCCGGAGGTTCAAAAGGTCAAATTGCAGGACCTTCATGACCTTAAGCACACCTTGGATCAATGCTGTGTACAGCTAGGTACGCCCAGGTTGGTAAAAGTGAGGAGTCAAAGCACAGCCCCCTGTTCGGCTCTCCTTCTAAAATGGACAAGTTTTATATGAAACAACGATGGCTTAATTGAGCTAATTGGTGAACAAGGGTTCAAACTCATTCAAATTATAAAATTGCGAGATCAGGTTGGGTTCAAACTTAATTGATCACTCAAGTAAGGTCAGTTTTTAAGTATGTTATCCTTTTGGCTGGAAGTGTTCGCCTATTGGTGCACCAAGGCTTAGTACCACTTTTTTTAATCCATAATTCCCCCAAGTTGGCTTAATTATGCTTGCTCGAGACCAATATTTCTTGTTAATCATTTTCCCTAATAAACCCCATAGTTAAGTTTATTTTTTTTATATGTTGACTTGAGCAAACCTGTGCATGGACCTCTTCAACAAGGTCTTAAGCTTTGTTAGCCAATTTATTTTATTCAAATATTTCAGCCCCATGTACACCGCTGGGCCTACCAGGTTCCCTCCAAACCAGATCACCCATGCACTCTACCCCTGTACCAAACTTGGTCTTGAACTGCTCTTTGGGGCACAGCCAAGTTTTGCTGTTTTCTCAATATATTATTACTCTTACTGTGCTCAACACCCTCGCCCTATGTCTCCTTAGCTCCAGCTTATTCTTCTGGGTCATCTTTATATTAACACTGACAACTAATTTCCCTTGCTCTGGTCCTGTACTTTGTGCACCACCAAGTAGGGAACTGGATAGTTATAGACACTCTCTTGACATTCAGCTCATCTGGGGTGCCTCCCTTGTATCCCGATGTTCTGTTGTTGTTGTTGTTTATTGGAAATATCCGTCCCATGGTTGGCTTTTCCAAATAAAAAATTAAAATAAAATGGATTAATTAGGCCAAGGCACCAATAAGTTAGGGGTGCTTTTTGGGTCTACCAAATCATTATAACAATTGTCCTTATAATAGTTTTTAGGTTAGCCTGGGAATTAGCCTGTTTTGAATACTTGTCTTGTAATGTTCCCTAATCATGGCTGCTAGCTTGTAAAGTTTAATCTATTGGGATGGCTAAAGGAGTTGGAGAATTCTATTTCTAAAAGTCATCCCAGAAGGGTCATAATTTAGCATACAATTGATACTGGCTAGAAGTATGGATTTATAAGTTTCAAATAATTGCTGATATTGTTATTTAGGATTATGTTTATCATCAATATATGACATTTTTATTGAAGTGCCAACTGAAGAGTTGAGCACCAAAGCTCCCTATACAAACTTCTTTAATATCTTAAATAAAGACAAGTCTAGATATTTAAATGTCTAAAATAATTTTTGATCTATTAGAGATTAAAAGGCTTAATAGCGTTTGTCCACATTCCCAAGTACCCTGAAAGGAGTAAATATTATTACTTTAAGAGCATACATTAGTGGGGTGAAATCACTTGTAGAGAAGTTTTGGTTGGCTATTTGTTTCCATACCAAAAATCTCCTTTAATCTTAAGACAGCAGTAAACTTGTGCAGTAAATTTTTATAAACGGTTTACAAGAGCACAATCTCTATTTGTCATACTTTTGACATTTGGCTTCAGAACTCCCTATAGCTAATATGCATGTAATTAACACTAATTTTTGTGACTGCTAAATAAGTCTACTTTACCTTTTTTAAAAGTTGAAAATATAGTGATATATCTTTATCTTTAAGATTTTTAAGTGATAGTATATAGATTAAGTTATAAACTATAGTCTGATTATGGTAGCTGAGCTTACAGGCTTCTTTATATTTTAATTAGGTTTTTTATGTTTTTATGTTTTTTATTTACAAATATTTTATAGTTCTTTATATTCCTTTATATAGTTATAACCTTCGTTTATATACCTCTAAAGGCTTCTCTCTAATTTATATTGTTAAGTTTAGATCTTCCTTAAATTTTTCTCCATTCTTGCCTTTAGTTAAAGCTTTAAAGTAATTTATATATACTATTAAAAATTAAGTCTTCTCTGATCTCTCTTTCAATTCTATAACAAGATTGAAGCCAAATTTGGATTCTTTTTAAAAAATAAAAAACACTGCTTGATAGAGCCAAAGATTACCAATGTCAATGCCATTGACGCCTGCTGCCCCAGCTTGGGGTGGTGGTGCACCGCCATCTGGAATCTTTTGGCCAATGCAGAAGCGCGCCTGGGCTGGCTCTTCTAGCCCCCTAACGCTACCAGCTGTTATGTCCCCCCTCAGGACTTGGCCCATCATCATGTAAGTTCCAGGGTGGTGCTCCTGAGCCCTTTGGTGCTCCCTTGGAGCAACTTGTATTTTGGACTCTGGTTTGAATATGGGAACCTCTTCTCATATGTAAGTGCAGCCATCATCAAGATGGCCACGGCGGTGTTTAAACCTGCAGGCTTCATTGATTTCTGCCCCTTTAAGGGGTATTTTGACATCAGTTTCCGTTCTGAGGCCAATTCAAATGCAGCATCTAAGCTGCAATTAGTTTATAAAAAAATCCTCCTCCCAACCATTTGAACCCAGCTCCTGGATGAGGCCACTTTGGTGGTCCAGTTCACTGGGTTGCCTTCACACCTTTCCCCCAAACGCCTCCGCCATGAGCTCACAGAGAGTTTGGCTGTTTATGGCGCAGACCCCATGTTGCAATTCGTGGTTCCAAATGGAGTGGATCATTTGGTAAGGATGCACACCTTTGTGATGATTCGCCCATTTCATCACATCACCCACATCACAATTACCCCTTGCATAGTGATTGTATCTGCCTCTGATCACCCATTCTTGGCGAACGTCAAGAACAGCCATGCCATTTGCCTCTTGTGCTTCAAGCTTGATCACTTGAAGCGCAAGTGTCCAATGCCTTCCACCTCAGCTGCTTCTGCCACTCCTCTCTCTGGCGTCAGTTCAGCCACTGGTTCAGCTCAATTTTCCAAATGGGTCTCAATTCTCTTA
>JAKSZP010014553.1:0-198406 GCA_022478985.1 Massospora cicadina
ATGGGTTCTTTTTTAGCCCAGTTGTTAGTGTACTTGCCTAAGAGAATGATTTCTGTTTTTGTTGAGCGATGTGTTGCTCACCATGGAGTATTCCTCTAGGGTGCGTTCCAGCTGTTGGGCATCATTGTTGTTATCTATACCTGCCATGCAGTCATCCGCGAAGGCCAGTATCTTGACTTTTGGCTGTCCTTGTGTAGTTATGCCCATGAGGCGTGAGTCAGTTACGTGGAGGAGTGTGTCAAAACTCAAAATTATACAGCAGTGGGCTGAGGGGGTACTCTTGTTTGAGCCCTCTGTGTGGTGTGATCTTGTTAGTTAGGAAGCCAGGGCCACATACAGCCATGGTTGCAAATTCTGTGAGGAGCATCGCCCAGTTTATGAATCTGGGTGGAAGTTTGAAAACGTGTGTTCCATTTTCTTTAGGTATGGCCAGCTAACGCGGTCATATGCCTTTTCCTAGTCTGAAGACTGGGGCTCCAGTTGCTTTGGACTGACATATGTTTGCAACAGGGTGTATGTTGTTCAGATTGAGCGTCCTGGTATAAACCCAAACTGGCCTGGGTGACAGGACGTCAAAGGCAATTACGCGCCTAATCTGGCTGCTAAAATCTTTGTTAGAATTTTTGTGTCAGTATTAGATAGTGCGATTGGACGCCAATTGGCCAGTCAATTTGTCACCCTTTTTATATAAGGTTATGACATATGATTCATGGCTACCAGGTAGGAGGCGTGTTTCCAGTAAGCACTGGTTCATAGATGCCAATAGGAGGGCAATTTGTTGAAAGTATTTTTTGTAAAATTCATGGGGTATCCCATCAGGTCCTGGGCATTTCCTACGTGGTGCACCGCGGATTGTATCCCAAAGTTCCTCCCCTGTAATTAGGTTTAGAATATTGTAATTCAGCGGTGTGCTTTGTATCCTGGCGTTTTGTATAAATTTTTTGCTTTTTTATGGGTCTGTTGGCATATTGCGGTATAATTCAGTGTAATAGTGGTGTACTTCTGCCTTGACCTTCTCAGGTCGGTTGCCACAGTGCCGTCAGTCTTGCAGATCTGTGTGCATGCGGGCTGGTTGCCGCGGGAGTGGAATTGGTGGAAGAAATATGTCAAGCAGGTTTCGCCTTCCTTTATTAACTTACCTTTGTTTGATACTTTGATTCTGTGTTGGTGTTTGAAGATGAGGGTGTTTAGTCAGGCGGATATTTCCGCCCATTTGCATCCTCAGTTTGGGGCTTATAGCAGATCTCAGGATATTTAGCTCAAGGTGGTCCAGTTCCGCCAAGGTACACTTGATTGTAGCTGTGTCAGTGGTGTACTTACATGATGTGAGATGTCAGGTTTTGTTGATTATTTCCTTTTTAAAATTTGCCCATGTTATGATGGGATCCAAGAGAAAAGGGCTGTGAATTCTCGGGTTCATAGCCTCGTGTTTGACCCAGTCAGATATTTTGGGTTATTTTATGTTTTCAGGTGAATCTTTCTCAAGGAAACACCTGTGCGTGGGTTCAGGTTGGCGATAACTGCATGATAACAAGTCAGTGGTTGGAGAAATTGACTTTTTGTTGAAACTTTGGAAAATTCTTGATCATTGGGATTGTGGGACAAGGATGTGATCAATGAGGCTCATTGATATGAGCACTCCCTCGCATATGTTGGGCCATGTCATGGGAAGGAGCGGTGAACTGGGGTGAGGGCATCCTGTAGGCCAGGGGATGCCTTCATTGTGCGGAAATTAATGTGCCCCAGTGGGGTATCCCCTGGGGTTAGGCCATCGTTCCATGTCAGGGTTATCCCAGCAGTTAAATTCACCCAACAGGATAGTATCTGGTGGGAGGGTGAGAGTTGGAACAGTTTTGAGAAATTGTTTTCTCTCATTTGCAGTGCACAGTGCATAGATGCATGCTATCGAGATTGTTTCCTATTTGGCATGTGATTGTTGCTACCAAGATGCGACCATGAAGGTGTGAAGATAAATTTGTAAATTTACATTTTTTGTTATCTCATATGATCACCCCACAGTGGGATGTCCATACTGATTGTGATGGTGAGACCCTGGCTGACCAGGATCCTTCTTCCCCTTGTAAACAGTGAGTTTCTTGGATGGCCAAGATGTCTACAGGAGGTTTTCGCAGGAAATCCAGCTTTTTGGCTTGGGACATATGAGCCCTGGCTCCCACGATGTTTAGCATCCCTATTGACACTGAGGTGCCCATGGCGCCTTAGGAGCAGTTGGGAGGACCCTCTGGCCCTATCCCACCTCAGCTCATTTTGGCCATGCTCCGCGTCTGTACTCCAACATTTTCAGTAATATAGTCAGTTCCATTGATCTGACCCAATTTTTTGTGGGAATTGCAGTTTTTGGATTTGCGTTATCTTTTCCTTCATATGTCTCATGATGGTTCAATGCGGGGTGCTGATTGGGCTCTGTAATTTTGGGGTTCAAATTTGTAGAATTGTGCACCGCATTTTTGTTCATATTGTGGCTGAATTGTTCCTCAATGTGTGCATGATTGATGTTGCTTTTTGACTCAGTCAAGTTGCTGTGAACATTTTCAACCTGGGCATATTGTTCTGATTGGTTGGCTTGGTGTATATCTGAAATGTCCTCCCAAATTTGTCTGGGGTCAATGGAGGATTCTGCATGCACTGTGGGATTCACTGACAGATGCCACAAATATTTTATCAATGTGAGAAACTTACTTTTTAAAATAAAACTAATAAATAACGCTTTGTTAAAGTTTTTTTATTTTTTATTGTTTAAGCGGGGAAAGCCAAAAAAGTCCTTTCTTTGATACTAGTATTTCCTATTTAGACTAGTTTCAATCCTGGGACCATGGGTATTTGGGGCTAAAGTATTATAAAGCTGAGTCATCCAAATTAGATTATATAGAATTTTGGCCTATCAGATTAAAGATAAATATTTTGTGGCAAAACTGACCCATGGGGTAATGATTTGATAAATTGTATCCAATCAACAGCGAGTAAAATCTTCTCACCTCAGAGGTGATCAGACTCATGTGGTAATGATTTATTAATTTGCACCCAATCATCAACGAGTAAAATCTTCTCACCTTGGAGGTGATCAGACTCGTGGGTAATGAACACCTCGAATTTGGCTGAGAAGTTGGAGCAATCCTATTATCAGTTCTTACCTTATTAAGCCGATTTTGGTTATAAATCATATTTTCCCAATAGATAGGGTTCCACCAAGCTCCGCCAAGGTCTTTTCGCCATTGGTACTCATATCATTGATAACCACAATATTATTCAGAGATCAGACAGGTGATGGGCAATCATGATAGCAGATTTGGGGGCATTCTTACCTCCAACATTCTTTTTCAAAAGTTGATAAGGATAATGTCTGACATTGCCCCCCTCAATAATGTTGGGAGGAGTGTAGGGTCATAGGAAGCGGCCATGTACCCGGTTTATGATAATTCCTGTAGCCAAAGACTTTATAGAATACTCATTTCTTCTCTTATATGTGATGTTAAATGGTCCCTCCCAGATTGATCCAAGTTTTCCACTATGTGGATTTATGCAATTGTGGTAATATAAAACCATATCTGACACTTGTAAAGAAGGTAGAGGAGCTCAGAGCTCATTGGCAGCTTGGCCTTCTTTAGTGACTGTTTTAGCTAGGTTGGTCATAGCCTCTGATTGAAGCTGAATGATGCGGTTAGCTAACCTTTGCACGGCTTTCTCAGGCTCCTCTCCACTAGAGAAGACATCCTTAGCTAGAAGAGCAGGTATGCCTGGTTCCCTGACATACAAAACTCGGAAAGGGAACATTTTTAAGATCCAGTGATAGCTAATTTGATAAGCCATAAGAGCGCTAGGGAGATAGTGATCCCAATGAAGGGGATCAGACGAAGCCATTTTCCATAAAATAAAAACCAAAATACCATTTGCTCGCTCTACTGTACCTTTTAGTTAATGGGTTATATGGAGCTGAGAACAGTTGATGGGCTCCCATGAAAGTAGCCAAGATTTTAACTACTCTGGAGGTAAAATTTTCCTGTTATCACAGAGTAGTACTCGAGGGCACCCATGTCAAGTGAAAATATTTTGATGAGGAAAGGTGGCAGTGGCCTTAGCAGTTTGGGCCAGCAGCGCCACAGCTTCAACCCACTTCGTGAAGTGGTCAATGCCTACCAAAATATACCTGTTTCCACCTGTGGTTTTAGGAAGCGGCCCTACTACGTCCAAGCTTATGGTATGGAACGGCTGTTGTGGGGTAGTCAGCTGATATTGATATCTAGTTTTGAGCTGAGACTGCTTCTTACATGTAAGGCAAGCATCCAAGACTTTGATGATGGCTTCCATGATTCCCTCCCAAAAATACCGATCCTTAATCCATTCATGGGTTTTCTTTACTCCTCCATGGCCTAAAGTTGAATGAGCTTCTAAGCTAACAGGTACACGTTTCAAGGGTCATGGGTAAGGCAACCACTTCGCCCCCACTTGTTTATACAACTTCCCACGTTCTACTTTAGTGTTATGGGAGTGCTGGGCCAAAATTCTCTGTACAGGCTCATCCTCATCTTCCTAGTCGTTTGGGGTCATTAAAAGATCATACAGCCACTCCGCTTCACTTTTATCTAAGTGGAGGATGGGCAGCTGAGTTAACCCATCAACATTCATATGGCGGGTTCCAGCGCGGTGTTCAATCTTAATATCATAATGCTGGAGCTTTAGAGCCCTGAGAGCTAACTGCCCCGTAGGGTCCTTCATGTTTTGCAACCATTTTAATGATGCGTGGTCCGTGATCACAGTGAGAGAGGTCCCATATAAGAAAGGGCGGTAATGCTTTACTTTTAGTAGAATGGCAAGGCACTCCTTCTCAGTAACACTATAGTTGCGTTCTGCCTTTGATAGCATCTTACTAAAATATGAGACAGGATGATCTACCCCTTTTTCATCTAATTGGCTAAGATGGCCCCGACGGCGTAGTCTGAGGCGTCTGTAAACAAAATAAACGGTTTTCCATATTTGGGATGCCTTAGATAGGCCGTTTTTGTAGCAGCATCTTCATTGTTTCAAAAGCAGCCTTCTGTTCAGTGCCCATAAAAAAAAGAGATATTCTTTTTCAGTAAATGAACATGGGGATCGCTGAGTTGGGCAAACTTAGGGATGAACTGATGGTAATACCCCATCATCCCTAAAAATACCTGTATATCCCATAGGTTTTTGGGGGTGGCATTCTGGCAATCGCTTCAACCTTATCTTGTATGGGTTGGATACCTTCTCGAGAAATGGTATGTCTGAGGAAGTTTAAATTCTTTTGGAGGAAAGTAAACTTCAAAGGTTTTGATTTAATAGTTGAGCGTCGTAAGCATTAAAACCTCCTTCAAATAATCAAGGTGTGCGTTAAAGGACTTTGAAATATGGAAATGTCATCAAGGTAGACAATAACGCAGGTCAACTTAAGATCCTGCAAAATGTGATCCATCGCGCGCTGGAAAGAGGCAGGTGCGTTGCACAACCCTTGAGGTAATTGCGTGGGTTGGAAAAGACCTTCACTGCATATCAACGCGCATTTCTCTTGATCTTAAGGAGATAAATCCATTTGCCAATAACCACTGGCCAAGTCCATGGCAGAGAAAAACTCTATGTCTGAAAGCTGGGCTAGGGCATCGTCAATGCTTGGGATAGGATAGCTATCCTTTTTTATAAGATTGTTTAACCTGCAATAGTCCATAACTATCCGATGACCTCTGTTTTTCTTCTTAATTAGCAAAAGGGGGGTAGACCAAGGGCTTTGCAAAGAAATAATAACCCCGCATCTAATAACTGCATGAGTTCCGTCCTCATTTGTTGTTCCTCCACCTTTGACTTGTGATAAGGTTTTGACCTAATGGGATGGGCATCACCCACATTAATGGAGTGACACCAGCCCTTCATGTGGCCATAATCATTGTCCAACTTCTAGAATATATCACTATACTCATCCAGGAGAGTCTGCACTTTCTCCAACTCATCTGAGGTCAGCTCATCCAAAATATGGACGTTTGGCAAAGTGCATACAAGGTTATCTGCGGGCAGGCCTAAATCTGCCATTGAGCCAATAGAGTGGATTTGTTTGACTTCCTCCACAGGGAGTAAAAACCCTCAGCCCAAACCTGATGCTTTCTTACAAATATATCCTTATCAGTGAGATTCCTCAACAATAGAGTAATGGGCCTCAGATAGGCTGGGTCTAAAACACCAGGCAATACCCAGGAATTAACAAGGCTAATTCCATCAATGTTTAAGAGGTGTAATAAACAGTGGCGAGGGATTTTAAGAGTGATTTGCATGTCTACCACCCGTTGTTCACCAGGATTAATCACCACTTCATCAGCCGCATAAAACGGAATAATTTTGGTAGCTTCCACAGAATCAGGCAATTTTTTTGTATTTCGCCCAGAGGTGGTATAATGTATAGGTAAAGCGGAAATTGGGTACTCAACCATACAAGAGTATTCCTTCTTGCTGGGTTCTTTATTGGCTAGAACTAAGGGGACTTCATAATTGAGCAATGATAAGAACCCCTGCTTCATATTAATAATACCTTCATATTCAACCATAAACTGAGTACCTATAAGCATATTGTAGGCATTATTATCCAAAGCCACTTTGGGGGCTAATAGGATAAGCTTCCCAATACAAATGGGAAGGGACAAGTAAGCACCAAATGCGCGGGTGTTGTTGGGACCAGCGGTTCCAAAGTCTTGGTTGTACTCCAATTCAGGTGCAAGTTTGATCTTTTTCATCAACTTGGAGGAGATTACATTCGGCGAAGAGCCTGTATCTAGGATAGCCATCACCTGGACTTCTTGAATAACCACTTCAACCTTTGTAAGTGTGCCCCCAAAAGTGGGTGATAGCACTAGAATCTCCTTAAGATGAAAAGTGGAGGTTATTTGTGCGCGGTCTTGGGGTAATTTTCCAGTATAGACTGCAGGGTATGGCCATGTTGGAGAGGGCGAATAAGGTTAGACAAGACCTCATCCGCATCACTGGTAGTATTGATAACGGCCAGTTCCCCTACAACTTAATGAAGATATGTCTCTTTAGGTATGATGGACTCATCTACTCCTCCAGCATTTAAGCGATTGGGGACTTCCACTTCATCAGGCACTCCTACAACGAAATAGCCAACCTCATCTGTTTCCCCCTCAGAATTGTCCCCAGGGGTATTAGTAACGCGAGATAATGGCATAAGTTGTTTAAATGAGTCAGGCACATGAGATTTGTCAGCAATAGGTGTGCCTTTCCCTACGCTGACATTATTTTTCCTGCTCTTGTTCCTCAGCGTCAGCTTTCTTTTTCCAGCACACAGCCTCCTTGTGTCTGAACTTGTAGCAGTATTCGCAATGAGGGCATTCAGGACGTTTTGCTTTGGAGTTTTGCTCTTCAGGGCCCATTATCTGAAGGGGCTCCTTCTTGTCTTCAATAGCTAAAGCCTGAGGCTTAGGCTTTGAATCCTCAATGGTTAAAACACGAGGACAAGATACTGCTCCACATGAAACTTCAGGCTTATGGAAATCAGCGACATCTATTAACGCCTCCTTGATGTCTTGAATGGTATGGAAATAGCGTTTAACTGAGGTGATGTGCATCGCTAGCAGAGGGTAAGAAGCCACTCCAGTCAAAACGGCGGCTACAGCATCATCCAAAGTCAACATCTTTGAAGTTAACAATGTCTGGGCTTCCATATAGAATTGTTCCACAAAAGCAATCACTGGCTCTCCTTTTCAGATACTCATATGCATAAAAGCTTTCCTTTTCATACTTAAATCCTGTTTTGAACTGAACGTGTTTATGAGGGCCTCTTTAACCTCGGACCAGGTGCTAAGAGCATCCATATGTGGGACCATTACCTCCTGTGCCATGCGGCCCAAACAGGAAAGCATATGTTTGGCCTTCTGACGATCTGTTGCCCCTTCCATAGCCGCTTCATAGACGTATAAAAAAATGAAGCAATGCTGCCCTTACCAGGGATAAACTTGTCTTAGAACGTTGGTTTGAATGAACTAAAATCACCCCCGTTAAGGGTATGAATAGCTGGAGCTTCTGTTTTTGGGGTTTCAGAGCGGTAGTTTAACTGGTCAAAGGTCCGCGAAAGGCGATTAAACTGGTCTTGCATGGATTTGAGCTGGGTTTCCATTTTGGAGAGGGCTTCAAGGGGCCCAGATTCACATAGTCTCAGTTGAGCTTTGATCCCTAATTTATGAGTTTCAAGATCCTCCACTCATCTCTCCATTGCATTGACTTGAAAATGGAGTTGTGACACCAGTGAACTTAGGTTTAATTGAGCAGTTTCTACGGCTTCCACGCGGTTCTTCAGCTCTTCTTTCATTTTTTTATATCCTTCATCGTCACAAGAGTGGGAGCTGGGGCCTTGTACTCCTTCCTTAATCTGTTCATACTTCCACTCGACCTGCATTATTTGACTAAATACTTCCTTCAACAGCACAGGGCTTTCCAGCGAAGCTTTTACCACTTTTGCTTCGGTTTTCCATTCATTCAGGCGACGTGCCAAATATTTGGTATTTTCAAATGAAGCTTTAATAGCTAGCTCCTTTTCTAGCTGAACAACCTTGGCTGCAAGGGTGGAGGTGGCGCTAGATGGTTCAAGCAGAGGACGGCTTTCAAGCTCATCAACACGCAAAAAGGCCTGAATTAACTGTCGCTCCACCACAGCCACACACTGTTCATATTCCTCTTGAGGGATGTAGTCAGGGGCTAAAAGGGCCCGGTGCGTTTGCTCATTGTGTTTTTCCAAGTTCATTAGCAAACTCCTCCAACAACGAGCAGGTGCTAGCAGTGGAAGCATTCAGTTCATCCCAGAATATCTTCATGGCCTCCTCAACATACTTTACAATCCCAGTGTCCATAGTAGTAAGTTGGTCATGCAGCTGTATAATGAGGTTATGATTAGCTTCCACACCAGATCTGACTGCTCCAAAATTTTTGGAGGTCAGTTGGTACAACTAATCATAAGCTAAATTCAAAGCTGCATGAGTATCTAGGTGTCGATGTAACTCTTTGTGATGTCCATCTAAGAGATGCATCATGTGTACCAAGGCAGGGTGAGCAAACTTGCGTAAATAGGTGGTCAAATTTGTAAGCTGACCATAGTTCTCTGGGAGGACACTAGTCTCATAGAGAAACAAGTGGCGTTCCTCTACCAATGATGCTCGTTTGCGAGATGCAATGTCACCAGGGTTAAGGATACCATGAGTAAGGTCTCTCACAGCTTCAGTGGCTGACCATGTGATGCAACGAGACTCAGGTATTAATATGCGCTAAAATCGTTCTTCTCCAAACATCAAAGTGGTAGGGCTGTCCATTCAATCATCATCAGTCCCTTCCCCATTTTGCACCCATTGGGTGACACTCTCCATTGCATTAATACTTTATCAAAGTATTCAGGGTGGCCCCTGTAGTGAGCGCCAGTTTTTGGGATCCACCAACAGATGCCACAAATATTTTATCAAAGTGAGAAACTTACTTTTTAAATAAAAGTAATAAATATAACTTTGTTAAAGTTTTTTATGTTTTTTATTGTTTAAGCGGGGCAAGCCAAAAAAAGTCCTTTCTTTGATACTAGTATTTCGTATTTAAACTAGTTCCAATCCTGGGACCATGGGTGATTAGGGCTAAAGTATTATAAAGCTTAGTCATCCAAATTAGGAAATATAGGCTTTCAGCCTATCAGATCAAAGATAAATATTTTGTGGCAAAACTGACCCGTGGGGTAATGATTTGATAAATTGTATCCAATCATCAGTGAGTAAAAATTTTCTCACCTCAGAGGTGATCAGACTCATGTGGTAATGATTTGTTAATTTGCACCCAATCAATGACAAGTAAAATCTTCTCACCTCAGAGGTGATCAGACCCGTGTGGTAATGAACACCTCAAATTTGGCTGAGAAGTTGGAGCAATCCTATTATCAGTTCTTACCTTATTAAGCCAAATTTTGGTTATATATCATATTTTCCCAATAGATAGGGTTCCGCCAAGGTCTTTTCGCCATTGGTACTCATATCATTGATAACCACAATATTATTCAGAGATCAGACAGGTGATGGGCCAATCATGGTAGCAGATTTAGGGGCATTATTACCTCCAACATTTTTTTAAAAGTCAAGAAGGAGAATGTCTAACATGCACCACCATTATGGCCGCTGCCCACTTGCGGGCTTTTTGTGCTGCTTTGCGTTGTTTGTTTGTAACTGGGTCCATGATGGAGTAAAGTCCACCTTCACCCCAGTGGAATGGGTGGTGACTGTCAGTCATTCTAGTGAAGTTTTAAACACTTTCATCCATGGCTTCCTCACAGTAGTCTGCTTCCATTAAGCCCTCCTTTATGGGGCATGCGTGTTCCTTGTGTCCTAATGAACCACAGTGGTTGCATATAGGCTGTGCGCATTCCGGTGTAGCTCAGAATGTGGATGACTGTCCCCCATCTGCAAAGTGAAACCCTGCTGTTTGGGGGATTCTTAGTAAGTCATCTTCCACTTCAGGGAACGTGTTGATCATGTTGATAGCTTTGCCTGTGCACAGGGTGGGCATCAGGAGAAATAATTGTAATTTGAGTTGCATAATTTCTCTGTAGGCTATGAGGCCTTTGTGAGGCTCCTCCTCAATTACCTTACAAAGAAGGTTGGTAGGGAGCGAGATAAATGAAATGAACAAAGTTTTTGCTTTGTTCCATCTGGTGCGTGTGGTGCACACTATTTTTTTGCCCTCAAGGAGAAAAAAATTAACGCAGACTTTTATTGCGGCCTCCTCTTCTTTGGCTGTTTTGAAACCAACATTGATCCAGCCATGGCCCATGTTGTTGGTGGTGACATATACCATATGAGGGGAAAGGGAGGGCTGTGCCTCACATGTTTTCTCCCACAGGGTCGGGGACTCATCCCCAAGGAAGAGTCAGAGCCCATGTTCCACCTTTGAAAGGGGTTGGTTGCATTGGATGTACATGTACTGATCTTGTTTTATAGTAAACATCATAAACCTGGATAGTGTCTGAGTTTGTGGTTTCTTGGCGGATTGGGTTCCTGGTCCCCCTCCAGGGCGTTTCTTGCCTTTGGGTGCACCGTTTAGTGCACCTCTTGATGCGACACTCATCCAGGGTGTATTATATTTATTATCAAAGTCGCCTATCTCTCCTGTGTGATTATCAAAATTGCTGTTCAAAATTTAAATCATAGTAACTAAAGTGATTGTTATGGGAAAGAAAAGCGCTTAACATTTATTTTTAAATTATTAAGTATTTTTGGTTGGTTTAGTTTATTCTCATTTTGGTCAGCAATCCATTCAGCATCATGCGGATGTAAAACCTCACTCACCAGATGTTGTCAGCCTTAAACTCATAGCCTCAAAGGTGTGAGGCCATTCTGAGGTGCTGATGGACCTGCCAATCTTTTCACACCTTAACCCAATTGTGTGCACCAGTGGAGTTGCCAGTAAGTGCTTATTACTGGTAAGCGCATACTCCCTAGGTCAGACAGATGGCAACTGGGCAGCAGAGTATTGGCTGCCACATCAGACCTCCGCTTAGGTGGATAAATTCACCAATTTGTACCAGGCCCTTCCGTTGAAGTGTAGGGCAATTAGTCTGACTTTAATGCATGACAATTTGATACTGACCAATTCCGCCATTCAGTTAACTTAAATCTCTTTCAGTGTGAGGTTATATGTTTTGGTATGGGCAAGTCAGGTCTTGAGAACCTGGTTTGTTACAGCGTTTCAGGAGAAGGCAGTTGTCAGATTGTTTAGCCTAAACAAAACACATTACATCACTAACTTTTGATAAAATGGCAGGCAGGCATGCTTTTTTAAATCTGATAATGGATAGCTGAACATAAGCAATAAGATACTTCAGCATATACTGCTGCAATGTAAGTCTTCTATTGAAGAATGTTGTAGTTAATTCAAGATAATACATATAAAGATTGTAGCATTAATCTTGATCACATTGGCAAAAAAAACATGCCCATGGAACTCTCTCTGGGGTTTCTAGCAAAAAAGTGATATCATCTAAGGAGCTAGTCCATTTTATTTTTAAGCTGTTTGTGAGTGATATTGTCATTAACCCTTGTTGCAATGATTTTTAATTCCTGAAAGTCTGCTAGTTGTATTTCTATTTACTTGTTTTCCTTATTGGAAGGTGTTTCTACTGTAAAGAGGGGTGGTTCAGCATCTAGCGTTTGTATGGGATCCCCAGCTACTTTGTCTAAAAGCCCACCATGTCTCTTCATAGACTGCTAAAAGAAATTCTGTTAGAACTGGAAGAATCTGACATAGTTCCAGTTGTACAAAAAGTAGTTGATTTGTTGGATAAGTTGATCCCCTTTAGTGAGAACCACTATCAAAATCTGTTGGTATTTTGCTCACAATTTTTGGAAACTGGCAGATAGTAGCATAGAGTTCAGGTACCACTAATACAATAGGAGAGCTATGAATTATGCTGTCCCTCAAAACAATCACACAAAAGTATAAGTAACTTCAAATATAAAGCTTTTTTACTTATTGACAAAATCTGACTGCCATTTCTTTAGAGCTTTTGCTGATTTCTATACTGATACACTAAGTCTTCTTTACTGATTATTTGAACTCTTACTATTTTGCAATAGCTCCTTTTATACTTTCCAGATAAACTAAAACCCAGGACAACTAGTTAATCACCATATTGGCATAGGTTTCTTGGGCCTGGTGTTTGCTTAGCTCTACTTTGGGATCTTTAATCTCCAGCATAACCACCATTGAACTCCTCATCAATCTGGCTAGATTGACAAGGGACTTGTAACAAGTCCCTCCCAAAATTGTAATTTTACACTTATTTACATTGATCACATACAATCAATCCATCAGAGCTCTAATGCTCCATGTAAAATATTTTAAATACCTAATCTTGATGGGAATTAATTATTATGGATCCATCTGATTGATTAGGCATATTGCTCAGTTAAACCAGACTTCTACAATTTAAGTTTAGATAGTACAAAATAACATAGTTGTAATAAATTTTATCTATAAAAGTCATTGTAATAAAAATTATAAAATAACACAATATAGAAAAATATACTATAGATAATAATACTTGATAAGTGAGGATTTTAAGTCTGGAAAACCCAATCTCTTGAGCTAGATTTTAGGAAGTTCCCTTACAGAGGGAAGAAAGGACACAAGGCACCTTTGGAGCTCTTGTTTCAACTGGAAGACTTAGTCCATGTTGTTGATAAACGCTGGGTAATTGCTTTAGCCCCAAAATCCCACCTACTTTACCCCCTTTTCTGCTTCTTCTCTTATGAATAAGATCATTGGGGTCTTTAGGGAGGTGGTTCTAGCCAGAGGCCACCAGCAGTACCCCCACCCTCATCTGGTCCTCACCCTTTCACCTCCCACCCCTTTAAAAACTGCAAAAATTGAGCTCAAACCTAAGGAAAACCTTATTAAGGCAAGAAAACTGGTTAGCACGATGGGGTTCAAGATCTCAGGTCATGAGGCACCAATCTGAGTCAAGAATTCATCAAAAAAAACTTTTGATCTAAATTTAAATTGATCATTAAAATCAATTCTTCTAAAAACTAATTACGCTGAGCTCCTAATATGAGCTAATCCACTCAAGTTTGGATTGGGAGAATACCCTCATAGCTGATCTGAGAGTTACATTGTCAGAGCTTTTACGGCCTCATATGTGATCTATTGTCAGGAGAGTGTCTATTACTCTTTAGTTCCCAGCGAGATGGTGCATGTTGCACAGCCACAATGCCAGGAAACTTATCATTAGTATTATGGTAAAAGGGGAACCGCAGAGGGCACCAGAACCAAAGTAACCCTGTGTGAAGGTGTATAATGTAGATAGAGGAGTTGGAAACAAATAAATAGCACCAATTGGGTGGGCCCCACGGGGGAGCAAATAACCAAGTGGGGGTCAGTGCTGGATGGTTTGGGTGCCTTGGTTTAGAGGGAACCAAGGTCCCAACGGTGCACTTGATTGGGTAGATATTTTAATTAAAATATAACGTCCAACTTAGTTAAAGACCTCCTTAAGGAGGTCCATGCACAGGTTCTCACTATTAATTATAAATTTAGAAAAAAACTGTACATGAACGGGGAATTTTATTTAAAGGAAGAAGATGAAAAATGATAAAGATTGGCCTTGGGCAAACATATTCAAGCTAATTCAGCAAAATCATTGATTGGTGAAAGTGATGCTAAGACTAGGTGCACCAATAAGTGCACGCTTCCATTGACAGGGTACTGTACTTTAAAATTGACCAGATTCAAGTGATTTATTGAAATTAAGGCTGACCCAAGTTGCAAATTTATATATTAGACGGTTTTGAACCCCTAATCTCCAACTAACCAAATCAAACCATCGTTAATTAAATGGTAGCTCATTCATTTTGATACTTTTTCTGTTACACATGGCTGGGCAGGTCGCACTTCCTCTGAACCAACCTAGGCATATCTGGCCTGCACCCAGAGTTGGTCCAAGGTGTATCTTAAGTCGAGAAATTCTTGTAGCTTGACCTTTTTTGCCTCTTGGCGCCCAGCCTTGTCTTGATAATTGACCTCTTCAATTTAGTCATGTGAAAATGACATTACCCTCTCCTTTTTTGTGGTATTTAACCCCCTCCAGGGTCATTTGCCAAGGAAAAGTTTTTGTGAGCAGAGGCCAACTTCATGGCAGCGATGGCTTTCTTGGACTTGGACCCTGAAGCCTCAGGGAAACGCTTGTGGGATGCTTTAATTAAGTCTTGGGAATGGTCACAGTCCCACGATGAGACCTAATTGTTCTCCGCTGCATCAAATCCCTTTCAGGATACAAGATACATAAGTCTTCTTCTTACCTTGTAGGAGGCTACTATCTCCTCCACTTCCCATTCCAGCGCCCCATCCATGAGATAAGCCTCAGAAGGCTCTGGTGGGCCCTTAAACAACGTAAGCTTATTTTCATGGAAGACTGAAAAGATTCAAAAATGAGGGAGAGATCCAATTGGTATGAGGCATGGCCCACATTTCTGACAAAGCGGTAAGGCCCAATCCTCTTCAGTTCCATTTTATTGTATGGTTACTTAATTGGGATGTTTTTTGCATCCAGCATCATGAGATCTCCTTCCTTGTTGATGGTCCAACTCATCTCTTAACATCAGCGTTCTCCTTGTAAGCCTTGATGGCTACATCTAAACTTTTGCTCACCCCCTGGTGTACTTTCTTGATCATTTTTGAAAAGTCAACCACCGCTTCCACCTTGGATCCACAACTGGGCTCCATGTTGAAGAGAGGATTGAAGCTATAGTTGGCTAAGTAGGGGGAACATCCATTTGATGCATGTTGGGCGTTGTTATAACTGAATTGGGTCATGGAGAGACGGGAAACCCAATCTGAATGATCTGTGGTGGTGTAACACTACAAGAACTGTTCTAGGCATGGTTCACTCGTTCATTCTGCCCATCTCATTGGGGGTGATAGGCATTTGAATGGCAGGGGCGAATCTGAAGAGTATTACACAAAACTTCCCAAAAGACAGAGGTAAACTGGAGTCCACGATTGCTAATTATTTCTTGGTGGACCCTGTGAAGAGCAAACAATTGCGTGGCAAAGACCTAGACAACTCAGCCATGGTAACTGTGGTTCTGCAAAGAATAAAGTGGGCAAACTTTGTAAAATGGTCCAACACTACCATGATGGCATCGTAGCCATCAGACACAGGCAATTCCACAATAAAATCCACTGATAAAGAAGTCCAAGGCACTTTAGATTTTTGAACTGGTACCAACAACCCCACTAGTGGCTGTCAATTTGGTTTCATTTGAATTCAATCAGGCACTCTTTACAATACCTTCCCACCCACATGGCTAACCCCTTCCAATTGTAAGTGTGGCAAACTAGCTTTAGAGTCTTTGCCTTTCCAGGATGACCAATGGTGAGTCTTTCATGATGGTACAAGATGATCTCCAGGAGAAGTGGTCTGGAGGGAACCCATAGGCACCTCTGAAATCACCTCATCTCATCCTTCACGTGATAACCCCTGGTAATATCCTCCTGATTCAATGTGCTCTTAGCAAGGACCATAGTATATTCAGCTGACAAAGGCTGTGAATGGACTATCTTTCTATACATACCATATTCCTCCGCATTTTCCAGAGGAGCAAGCGCTGGCCCATGGGCTAAGGGAGAGGGAAGTTGAGGCATAATTTTACCCAGCAGAATCATCAAGTGGTATTATGCACCTCTACCTCCTTAGTATTAAAAGCTAGTGTCGGGTTGCAGCTCAAAGCATTCGCCAAACCATTCTCCTTGTCCTTAGTAAACTTATAGGAAAGCACAAATTGGGCTAGGGTCTCATGCCAGTGGGTTTACCGTGGGGTCAAGACATGAGGTGCGCAGTAGTACAGAAAGACATGGTGGTCTGTACATACGTAGAAGGGTTGAGATGAGCCATGCAAGTGATGACGCCAATAAGTCAGCACCTCAACCACTGCTAATAACTCTTTATCATATATGACATAGTCTAACTCAGGCAAAGACATCTTCCTGGAAAAATATCCCACCAGATGCTCTATTCCATCTTTGCCTAATTGCAATAGAGCCACCGCTATGGCGAAGTTGGAGGCATCAGAAGCCACAATGAACTCTTTATTGGGGTTGACATGGTGAAGAATGGATGTGGACAGCAGGGTGCACTTTACCGCTTGGAAGGCATTTTGCAAAGTTAAGGACCACTGGAGCACTTTGTCCCACTCACCTTATACAAGGGCGCCATTACTTCAGAAAGATTTGGTGTGAATTTCTTAAGGAACGTACACGTCCCCAAAAAAAATACCTCAATCACCTTAACTGAAGTTGGAGTGGGCCACTCACAAATCATCTTCTCCTTGTCTGAAAGTTATCATGTGCCCTTGTTCAAATATGACGTTGCCCAGGAAGGTGACCTGGGACTTTAAAAATTCACATTTACTTATTTTAATGCAAGGCCAGCTGCCCTAAAACGCTCCACCACCTTCTAAAGGCTTACTGAATGGGCTCATTGTCATGGGAAAACACCAGAAAATCATTCATGTAGGCAACCGCACATACCCTAGCAGGTCCCCTAGAGCCGCATTCATATGGCGTTAAAGATAGTAAGGGCATTTTTAAGCCCAAAGGGCATAAATTGGAAATCGGAAAATTCCTTTTTGGTACAGAATGCAGTTAGCCACTCCTGGCCCTTCTTGATTCAGATCTGATTGAACGTGTTTAAAAAATTCAGTTTGGATAATACTCTTGCCTTCTCCACATAGCATTCACTCTATGAGTCCAGTGGGATGGGATGCAAATCTGGTACTGTGACGTTGTTGAGATTCCCATAATCTATGCATGGGCGTAAGGTACCATCAGCCTTCTCTATAAAGAGAAGTGGGGAGCATACTGGTGAGGTATGCTGAAAAATGCACCTTTGGCTAACTGCTCTTTAAACCACACATCTAATGCCGCTTCCTCCCATACAGTCAAAGGATAAATTGGGTAAGATATATGCACCAGATCAATGGTGAGCTTGAACTCACAATCAAACTCTGAATGATCTGGTAGTACACTGGCTGAAACCACATCAAACGAAGATTTAACCCCTCCAAACAGAAAGTTAAGGGTACCTCCAGAGAGGGCTTCAGCAACGGAGCAAGATTGAGAGTGTAAATATTGGGCTAGTGGGGCAGATCCCCCTGAGAATTAACTTCAGCCAAAGGGAAACCAATTTTGACCATTCTTTAAAGTTAAGGACAAGGTATTATCTTTCAAGTTTTCTCTGACGTCAAACTTTTGCCACCACTCTACACCCAAAATAATGGGGTACAAGAGGTTTTTGATCGCTTGGAAGCGGTCAGCCAAATGCTATTTTCCAACTTGATAAGCCATTAACCCCATAATTTTCAGCGTGGGGATACCTTGAGAAGCCCGTCCAATAACTATACCACCTGGCAAGTGACTCAGCTCAATGTAGTCGGTTAGGTCTTGGTCAATAAAATTTTCAGAGGTTCCTTTATCCACCAAAATAGTTGTGCTGATTTTACCAAATGGAAATGAAAGGGTAGCAGTCAACAAAAAATATCTTGAATGATCTTTATTATTAGCAAACAACGCCAACTCTTCCCTACAAAAACCTTTTTCAGGCATAATCATGCCTCCAGGGTATGTTTCTGCATCATAGAATGGAGAGGGATATTTGGCCACTCATATACTGAGGTCACATATCTCACCATGACTTCAGCAATTGCATAATTTTTTATTTTGAATAAATAACTCCTTTTCCACCTCATGTGTTCTGAGGATCATGGTCATGGTCAAGCGCGGGATTCCTGGGTTTGTTTTGGTATACTGAAATGGTTTCCATATCAGAGCCATAAGAGAAGATATTATGCTCATTTTTAAAGAAGAAAAAATCATTATAAAATGCATTTTGGGTTGCAAACAGCTCCATACCCATTTTGGCGATGGGTTGTGCATCATTATCCAAGGCCATCACCACCAGGTATTTTGTATATGAACCCATTTTCACCGTCTGTTTTCAGTGCCAAGAGAAAAAAATAATTTATTTGTATCAATTTTGTATATTTTGGTGGAAAGTCAGGGAATCACAACTCCTGGCATTGCAAATCATCCATATCCACCATGTACAAGTAATGAGGGTGGGTACTTCCCAGTTGGAAATAGCAAGAATAACACCAAGATGCTCCAACCATCATCAATTTGAGAAAAAGGAGGTGAGCCCCATCGCAGCTGTAACCAACAGCTGGTGCACCCAATTCACACTTTACAAAGTCCCACACGGATAAGGTTAATGCACATAAAATAAAGAAATTGGTCTTATAATGTCAGGAGAGTGTCTATAACTCTCCAGTTCCCAGCGAGGTGGTTCACAGTGCACAGCCACAATGCCAGGGAACTTGTCATCGGTATTATGGTAAAAGGGGCACCACAGAGGGCACCAGAGCCAAAGTAACCCAGTGTGAAGGTGTATAACGCAGGGTTGAGGAGTTAGAAATATATAAATAGCACCACTTGGGTGGGCCCCATGGGGGAGCAGATAACCAAGTGGGGGTCAGTGCTGGAGGTTTTGGGTGCCTTGGTTTAGAGGGAACCAAGGGCCCAACGGTGCACTTGATTGGATAGAGATTTTATTAAGGATAGAACGTCAAACTTTATTTAAGGCCTCCTTGAGGAGGTCTGTACACAGGTTCTCACTAGTAACCATAAATTCAGAAAAAAACTGTAAATGAATAGGGGATTTTATTTAAAGGGAGTAGATGACCAGCGAGAAAGATTGGTCTCAGGCAAAAATATTTAAGCTAATTTGGGGAAGCATTAATTGGTGAAAGTGGTGCTAAGCCCAGGTGCACCAATAAGTGCATTCTTCCATTTGACAGGGTACTGTACTTCAACTTTTACCAAACTTGAGTATTTTATTTTAACCAAGGCAAGCTGACCAGGGGATGGACAATACTGAGCTCTGAGGAGCAAAAATTATACTATGCTAGAATTCAAACAAACAGAAAGAGATGAGCGTATCACTCAATCAAATTGAAAAAATAAAAACTATAATTAACCAACCAGGTCAGATGCGGTTAACTGCTGTGTGTCCTTGGTGGGGGTGAGTCAGAATTGGGAGGCTCATCTTCCTCCTCTGTGTTGGACAGTGTATGGCAGAGCGCTGAAAGCATGGGCGTGGGTGCATCCTCAAAATGGGGGTTGAGGTAACAAAGTGACTTGGGAAGCTCAAATTCAGCTATGAAGAGGGTTGTGATATATTAAGAAAGGGATTTTTCAGCCTCAAGGCAAACTTTTGGTAGCATGGTAAAGGTGGCGATGTTGTTGCTGGTAATGTGGGTCTTAGGGCCAAATTTTGTGACCATCACAACTTTTTGTACTGCTTTGTGGGCAACTTGTTGAAATCAGAAGAATTCTTTTTTACGAATTTGATGCATGGGGGAAGGACAGGGGTGGGTATCCCCTTGGCCAAGACTCCAACTAATTTCATTATGACCTTTTGGAGGGGTGACAATCAGGGGAGGCAACAGCCTCTTTGGTGAGTTGGTGGTAACCTCAGAATTCATCAGCATCCGAGCATAGAGCATAGCATTGAGTTGGTAATTGAGCTGTATATTCTGCGTTTAGGTACATTTCAAGGCCTGGGGCCTTGACTAAATTAGGGATGGGATTTTCCAAATCATCAACTTCCTCCAAATAATTCCAGGGATTTTGGTTGAAGACAATAGGTTGATTGGCATATGGGTGGGCTGGATTGGGTTTCTAGTGGGTTTTTTGAATTTACTGGGCTCCATGCTGGCTCCTGATTAGTTGGAGCAGGAGTGGTGGTTTGGCATGTTGATCCTTATTGGTTGAATCTGTGGCTGTTGCATCTACCATTTTGGGTTGGAGTGGGAGGGAGGATTGTTCCCCATTCAAAAAGTTTTCATGTCATCTATGAGAGCATCATGGGGGAGTTGAGCATGTGGGCTCCATCTCGAGCTATAGTGGGGTAGTGCCACTTTGAGTGGTCCAGGTAAAAACCAATGTGGCAGATCATGTGCCCCCTATCTACTCTGGCCCAGAAAGGGTGGTCAGGGGCAGAGGGGACAATGGTGTGAGGGGGGATAATAATGGCATTTTTTTTTGATATTGGGAATATGGTTGCAAAGGCGCAAGGGCCCACTAGTTGGTTGGCTCCATTGAGAACCAAAGATTGTAAAATGGGGTCAGTGCCATATAGTGACAACCCAGCTATTATTTCGTTGTATAAAGTTTCAGGGGGAAGGTGGGTGGGGAGGCCTGCAAATTGAACCACAAGAGTGGTGTCATCAGGCAACTGGGTGCAAGTGGTTGGGATGGGGCTTCCTGGAACACCAGGGGAATGTTGTCTATGATTGCAGAATTGGTTTTAAAGTGAAGCCAAGGTCAAAGTACCCCTTGTAGGGGCGGAAGTCAATAAAGCCTGCAGGCTGCATAAGCGCCTGGGCTAATTATATTATTTTGTTTGTCATCGTAGAGGAACAAGTTGCCATATTTGACCCAGAGGATAAATTGCGTCTTTCTTTGGGGGAGCACAATGGGGCTATGAGGCACCGTTTGAGAACGTGAGAGGTGAAGGGTAAGGTCCTTGGGAATAATGTATTGACCTGAGGAATTGGGGGGCTGGTCAATCTGGTTTAAAGTGTTTCCCCATTGGGCGGAAGATGCTAGGGGAGTTTCACTGCTGCCCCATTTTGAGCAGCAGGCGGTCAGGATGAGGACATTGGTGGTTTGCTGTTTGTCAGTTTTCTGAAGTTGTTTAGTTCTTCTGTAATTTTTAAATTCTCTCAAATGTGTTATTGAGCAGAAAGAAAGAAGACTTGACCAAACTTGAATAAATGATTGAAGTCAAGGATGGCCTAAGTTGGAAATTTCATAAGTTGCTCAGGTTTTGAACCCCTCATTCACCAAGTGGCTTAATTAAACCATTGTTATTTAAATGGTAGCACATCCATTTTAATGCTATTGCTGTTACACATGGCTGGGCATGTCGCACTTCTCTGAACTAACCTGAGCATATCTGGCCTACACCCAGCGTTGGTCCAAGGTGTGCTTTAAGTCAGGAAGGTCTTGTAACTTGACCTTTTTTACTCTTGGCGCCCAGCCTTGTCTTGACAATTGACCCCTTCAATAAAGTCATGTGAACATGACATCTATATGATAACCCCTCAAATCTAGGCTGCTCATTTCAAGCGTTTCAGATAGTCCAGTTAAGCCATCCCCCTAATCTCTTCCCCCACCATCAAGTATAAAAAACTGCCCCTCCTTGGATTAATTGTTGGTTCATTCTTTATCCTAAGTTTAAAATATAAAATTCAGTTTCCAAAACCCTCTCTAAAGGCTCCACCAACATACGTCCTACCAAATTTTTGCTTTAAACTTAATTAAACTTACCACTATTAGCATTCTAGTACTTGATAGCCTTCTCACCTACCTTTATAACCTCAATTCGCGCTTATCCAGGGCTGGCTGTGGCCTGGCTCTCACCCTCCTATATGGATGGAAACTCTATTTGGCCCACGCTCAAGCATAGGCATGGGACTAATAGATTTTGAGAGCCATGCCAATCACATCCTAGGTACCTGGATAAAGGAAATTCTTGCTCCAGACCTCCCGCAACAATATTGATCCATAGCAGCAAGGACTAACTTTGCACAGGCGCTCAAATTAACCAACCCACATAGTCCACCCAGACTACTTTCATACCTTGCCAAGCACCCTACTGCAACGGGTCCACATGGAACCTCCCCTCATTTCAAACATATCCTCCAAAATATCCGCCATATGGGATGGACCATAGAGAACATGGGTACTATACAGGGAAGGGGACGACCCAGCCCCCAATTCAAATTAAGAAACCCAGAAAACCACCCCCAGAGGGATATGCTCGCAACAACCCCAAGAATAACTAGGATAGAATATCTAGATATGCTGGACATTCCCTATGATTTAACCACACAGAAAGCAATGTGGAAAATGACACACCACCCACTCCTACAACCAAGGATAAGAGCAAACGCCTGGCGCTGTTTGAGAAGGACCTATAGGATGGCGGACCGCTCCAACTCCCTCCACAAAACATGTGCAGTATGTGGAGGGGAGGGATCCCTACATCACCGCCTAGAAACATGCCCCCCAACCAAAGCTATATGGCAGGAAGTCGCACGCCTGCTCAAAATTCAAAACGAAAAGGAATTATCAATATCAAAAAGTATCTTCACGCTCCAGATTGAGTCACCAATCCCATCTACCCTCCGCTCCCTAATAATACCCATTGCAATGTGGACAATACACACAATTGCATTAGATGCGTTCAAGGGCACGGTCTCAACCATTCATGGGATTATTAACAGATTCCATGTCCACTCACTAGAGCACTTCCAAGCCTGGCTCTATAGATATATGAGACCAAGACAAAAAGCGCTCATAGAATCATGGTTCCCACTCTGGTTCCTCCACACAGACCCTTTCCTTCACACCTGCTCCATAGCAGGGAAACCCCCTCAGAGTAGTGCACCAACCCCCCCATACCTGGCAGTCCCGCTGGCAACAGGGGTAACTTGAGTACCCTGGGGTGCCCAATTTTTATATTTCTTAGTTATTCTCTTAGTTTCACATATATTCAGTAATGTCTGTCCCCTGGTCAGCTTACCTCGGTTAAATAAAATAAAAGCATTCTAGGACTAATGATTGTCAAGTGGGCACTGATTATCAATACTAACAGCGCGCTATGTTCTAGCAGAAAAAAAGAGGTTACACTCCTGACCTGCTTCTCCAATCCGCCATACAAGATGGGCTCCCCAATCTTCCAGATTTAGTTCATTAACCCACTACAGGTTCAGTGCAATCTGGCCAACCATATGTCACACAATCCCTCACGTGGGATGGCCATCATAATCTGTCTAACTCACCTCACTGTCCCAACACTGAGTAAGTGCAATCTGGATGAGGCGAAATCCCATATTCCATCACTTTTCTAAGTCATTCATGGGTGCTGATCAGCCATTTCTGCAATCTGGCAGAAAAATTCAGGCTCCAGATCATTTAGAGCATAGCTACTCAGGGAAATCCACCTCAATTTATATTAATAGATATAATTTTTACTATTTAAAAGGACTTTTCTGATCCCATGCAGCAGCCTGAAATCTCAACAACCATGCATCAATTCTAAACTCACCCCATATTCAAATTGAGCCAATATGATTTAATTTGCAAACATGATCCCCATTATTGCAGTCAAAAAAATTTAATGAACCTAAGGGCTCTTACATATATAAAATAAACCTCATAATCATGGGACTGAAACCAAAGGCCATCAACTGAAAACCCAGGAGGATTGGTCATTCTCTAAGGCTTTCCCACCCTTGGTGGTTGCCTCAGCAAGACTTGCAGTTGCCCCATTGCAGCCATCTGGTTTGTTGAAGGGTCTTTGGTAAGTTATACAACTTTTATTCCACTCACAAAAACCATAGGGCGTCCTTCCTCCAAGTCATCAGGGCTGCTTTACCACTGGCGTTCTGGGCATTCCACTGGGTTGCCAATCACCCAGATTGGAAGCCTAGACTTACTATAGTTAGCAGATTTCATGACAAGGACCTTTTATTGAGGTCTTTAGGATATTATGCTTGATAAAGCAAGAAGTGTAAAAAGGAAGATTAAAATATATGAATAGATTTGACAACCAATAAGTTAAAAATTCCATTTGGGATACAAATTTTTTTACAATTTAAAATCAGAAAATATCAAACTCAGACATTTTAAATACCTCATATCTGGGCGTATTGTAGACATAATGGGATTTTTGTGGTGAACTGCAAAGCATTTATGAGTTTAAGCACCTATAAAGCAAGTAAGGCTTCAACACACTTATATTTATGACATCATAAGAATCCTCAATGATTTTAGAGGCTTTTTTGTGGTATCCTTGGCTTTGTGCACTTGGAATTCTTTGTGCTCAGTACCAGGACATAACTCTATTTGTGACACTCTTTTGATCATACATTAGCTGTGAAATCTAGGTGCTAAGCTAAGATTTATTACATATGTAGTGAGATTATTTTTGCTTATAAGGCTTTTTAATATTGCAAAATGGTATAATGGGTGTATCTTTTTATGACACATTTATATCTGTTATAAACTAAGACAGCTTTATAAGTAAGGTTTGCTATTATACAAACATTTTTATGAATATGGCAGTGTAATACTAATAGTACTGCTATTCTTACTTATTTTACTGCAACACTATTTCTACCAAAGATAAACCATATGAGTAAACTTCCATACATAACTACAAGCACAAAAAAATTATATAAATTTGTCCGCTATAAATAGTAAACTTATAGACTTATGCTTTGCATCTAACCTCTGGATCTTGATAATTGGCTCTACAAATAGATAATAATATCTGTAAAAACCTAATAGTATATATAAAAGTTGTATTTTAATATGATTGCTATAGGTAGCTTTTAATATAAAAATTAAACCTTTTTAATCAAAATAACTTGTATATCTAGTTAGTGAGGATATAAGATTGTAGAGTTTTGGTATAAATAGTGGAAAAATTACTGTTTTTCTTATGTTAAGACTTGAGATTTGTATGATTTTACTTTCCACCATAAGAGTTGGTTAATTGTTATTTACACAATATCTATAAGAGCATTAATCCTTAGCAATTATTCAATTGATTAAGAATTAATTTGAGGAAAATGATGCCTTTGCAACTTACTGCTATAATGAAAAGTAAGAAGTATCTGAGGTGGGTTGACCTTGGTACATGTATACCTCACTGAGAATTTTTCTAGCCAGAGCAAGTTTTAAACTTGAATTTACAAAACCTGCACTAAGGTGGAAGCAGAAATTACCCTGCCAGGATAACCACTCTTAAACTGCTATAACAAAGTTTTGATATAAAGTGTTGTGTTGAGATTCCAATTTGACCGGACAATAAGCCTTGAAGAACTACAACGGAATGGTGAGAATCTGCCAACTAGGATGATATTTATGAGTATTTGAGCACCTTAAAATGAGGCAATATTGGGTTATAATGGGTTGTTATTGGATCGCCTCCAAATAAGGCAATAAATCAATGTCAACATTTAACTAAATATAATTTAGATTGCCTCAAATTAGGGCAATAGAAGTTGAAGAATAACAGCTAAAACCAATGAGAATCGGTGGAATGAATAGTCTAATCTATTAGAATGGTATCTTCCAAAGTTGCTGATATATAAGCGAGATGGGCGATTGAAAGAAGGTGATGGTTAATAGTGGAGAAAGAACGGAACAGCAAAGGGTCGCTGTATTTATAAAAAACAAATAAAAGTGTTATCAGGGCAATTGCTCCTATTTTCTTATACATTCAGTCTGTTTGAAGGACTGAAAATCCCCATATCATCTGTCTGTTGTTCAAGTGGGTTTGACCTATGCAACCCTTACAGAGGATCCCAATGGTATCACCCAAAATTATAACAGTGGTGCTCACTACATGGGTCCATTGATCAACCACTAAAAACTCAAAATCTCCAGTCACCGGTTATGTCTCATAAATCCTGCATTGCTGAGAAATCTTCACAGAGCACTGCACTAAACAAATATGAGGAACTCAAACTCACTTTAGATGCATTGCTCAAAAAAACAGGATTAACTTCTTCAAGAATGGAATTCCATTATGCACCAGCTCAATAGCACGTTTAGTCAAATTAAAATTCTGGGACAACAAAATAAGGAACTCACCAATCGCTTGGATGACACCACCAAATGACTGCATTTTATGAAGTGGAAATTGACCAGTATCTCCGAGCTCTCTCATTGGTAAGAGGAAGGATGACAAGGGGGTACAATATGATGATGAATATGACGCTGTTCAGAGCTACTACGCCCAGGATGGTAGCTCTGGATATGAGTATGAGTCAGAGTGCCAATTCCCTCAAGTGATGACAGTGCTACCCACAGCAGAAGGCCACACTACCTCCAAAGCTGTGGACATCCCAACTTCCACTGGACCAGCTTCTCATTGAGAAACAGCTTTTTAATCTTTACACATTCCTCAGTATGCCCCAAAAAGGCGCATCTATGAACAGGATGCGGAGGTCAATATCAGAAACTGCCTCCATTTTGATCAAAATGGGGATATACATGGCTTCTTCAAACGGTTTGAATTTGCAGTTGAAGGCGCATCCAATTGACAGAAAGCAAAACTGTTGATATCTGCCTTGGATGTTGGGAGTGCCGATCAAGTCACCTGTTATCCCCCAAGAAGTTACATTACCTACCAAGATATAAATATTACCATGCTTCAACTGTTTGGGGGCACCTCAATGATGTTGCAGTGAAAGGCGGAATTCTTGATGATTGGATTCCACCATAATGAGACCCTCATGGAGTTTGTTGATCAATTCATGATGGAAGCTCACATGCTGATTGGGGCAGGATACTTAGCAGAAGCTTAAATGTGCATTGCAATGACCTCTGTGGTGAAGTCATACCATGAGCTTCACATTGTCATTTCACCAATTCTGGGTGATGACTTGCCCTTGTTCAAAATTGTAAAGTTCTTGTGCAGCATATCCCTTAACTTCCCACCACCAAATATGAAACAGAAAAATACCACCTCAGCTTTACCCTCTTATCTGGGGGAATACGCTCATCCAGTTCACGTTCCACTTAGCAACCCCCAGCCTTACTATAATTCTGTGCCTCATCCTCAGCAAAATTATTATCAACAGTTTGACTACTGCCCTGGGCTGCTTACGAAAATTATCAGAAACCTAACTTCCAACTCAGACCTAGTTATGCCAAATGCCAGCAATCATCTTGCTGACCTGTCCCTGGTTATGCCAAACATCCCCAAACTCTCTGACCTGGACCCTCTTATGAAAATCAAGGACGCGGCTCTTATGGGGATAGTTGCTATGAATGCGGTCACCCTGGCCACTTGGCACAAAGCTGCCCTAACCGTCATGTGCAATACATGCAATAAAATCAATACTAACAGTGATAAGATGGAGCAGAGTAGAGATGGGAACTCTCTACCTCTGCAATTCCAACCCCAAACGTCCCTGAATCAATAGTATTATATTCCGCAGAAGTCCCTCAATACAATGACATGATTTTATACCAGCAGCCAGTTGGAGGAGTGAATGTAGTGGCATGAGCTCAAGCCAAGGCCACGGCAGATGAAAAACTTATGGAGCAACTGAAGCTTTACGCCTGCCAAATGCTTGATCAAGCTTCCTCAGACAAGCTGGATTCTGCTGCAGATGTGCTAACTCTGAAAGGAGTAAAGTTGCCCTTCTGGTAGACGCCATTGTTAAAAACACCCCAAAGTTGGTGAGAGGATAATATTTACTTAAAAAGAGATATAAATGTCCACATATTAAACGGTCAATATTCTACTTATTCAAAGTTTACATACTGTGATATTTTTGTAGCAAAAAATAGAGTTTGTGCTATACTAGATACAGGCGCTCCAATTAACATAGTTTCCACTAAGTTGATGTTAAAGTTGACGTTGAAACCTGATGTGGACCATCAAATGGTGTACAGGACCGCAGAAGCGGAAAGCACCATCTCTGAGGGAGCTTACAGAAAGCTACCTTTGTGGTTTGGGTCCATTGTAATTGTAGCTCTAGCAATTGTACTACCAAACAAAAAATATGACTTTCTCAACTAGAACTGCTTTCCTGCGACATCTGAGGGCTGTTGTTGATATGACGGAGGAGACCTTTGCAATTTTGGGACCGTGATTCTCAAATTTACTTTACCTTTAGTGTTATGCCAAAGGATCCAGTGCACATGGGCCATATCAACCTTGCATATAGTTATGGAGTGATTCCAGTTTGCTATCATTGACTAAAAATCAAGACTTAGCCCCTTCCCCAGCAGACATAAAAATACCAAGGGCTACCTCTCTGAGATGCAGGGCATATATCTATTCCTTCCAGACACCAAGTCCTAGTGAACACCGGGTAGAGGTGGAAGTGCCTGCTGGGCTTTATGGGGAGGTTATTGGGCCCTATCAGCAAACGCAGCTTGAGCCTCATGTGGCTCCAGGGATTATACTCCCAGGGCATAAATAGATCAAGGTTTTTTAGTGATCCCCAGAGTGAACCAATGCAAATCTACCGACACCAAATAGAGGCGTATTTTCACTTGACCCCAATTGAGGAGGTCCTTCAGGTTCATGAGTTTGGTCATTAGATGAATTTGGTCTAACCATAGAGTTGACACCCAGTGTAATGACAGTGGTACCATGGTAGAACTTCATAGGGCTATCAGAAGAACAAAAATTCCAAGTGATAGCTTTATCCAGAAGTTTAAGGAGCTTTTGCCTCGATGACTACAATTTAGGATGTGCTCAGGAGGTGGTCCATCAATTGGACACAGGCGATCATACCCCATAAGGTCTTGGACAATCTGATGATTGAGGGCAGTGGAAGACGTTGTCACTGAAGGAATTCATAAGCTGCTGGAGCAAGGGATGCTAAAACTGTCCAAGAGTCCATGGGCTTCGCCCATTCTGATTATAAAAATAAAGACAGCACCAACTGCGTGGTAATAGACTACTGGAAGCTCAATAGTATTACAAAAAAGGACTCATAACCTTACTGTGGATTGAAGATTCTTTGGATCAGTTAAGGGGAGCTCATTACTTCTCAGCAATGAACTTGATATCAGATTACTGGCAAATTGAGTTTCCTGCAGTGTACAGAATAAATGTGCCGTAATCACATTTAAAGGCCTTTTTTCCAACCAGCTCCTATGCCCCAATGGCTGTGTAACGCCCTGGTTACGTTCCAATGAGCCATAGACACTATCCTCGGCAACCTGAAGCTTTTATGTGTCCTTTTATACCTCAATGATATCAATGTGTTCTCTCAAGCCTTTTCTTCACACCTTGATCATCTAGAAGCAGTTTCCGCCAGCTCGCTGAGGCAAATATTAAAATTAAGCCTCAAAAATGTAACTTCCTCAAAGATCAGTTGGAATACCTGGGGTTTGTGGTAGACTCCAAGGGGTTGAAGCCACAGCCATCCAAGGTAGAGGCCTTCTAGAAAATGACCACACCTAATAGTAAATGTGACATGCAGGTATTTTGGGAATGTTCAGTTACTATCAACGCTTCATCCCCTTCTTCAGCTGTATTGGAGACCGTTGTTTAAGTTGTTAAAGAAGGATGATGCATTTGAATGAACAGAACGTTATCAATAGCTTTTGATACACTTTACATGCACTGATCAGTGCACTGGTGCTACGTTATCCAAACTTTGATAGGGAGTTTAACATTCAAAGAATGCGTCCCTTTCCGCTGTTGGGGCGGTATTTTTTCAGAAAGATGACAAAGAAGAGGAGCATCCCATTGCATACTGTAGTCAAAGTCTGAACTGCCATGAGCGTAATTATACTGTGCTGAGTGGGATTGCTTAGCGGTGATCTAAGCATATAAGGCAATTTAGAGTCTACTTGCATGGGGTAAAGTTAAAGTCATAATGGATCACGCGTTGCTACGTTGGTTGCAGAACCTCAAAGAGCCTAAAGGGCGTTTAGCTCAATGGTCTCTTAAGCTGCAGGTTTATGACTTTGAGATCCTTCACCACCCAGGAGTTAAGCATCAGAAAGCCAACTTTTATCTTGATTGCTGACCATTGCCATGATGGCAGATCTCAGTGATGTGATTTATTAGAAGATGCTCAGCGAAAATATGACAATGAACCACCTCAAGTGATTAAATGTTAAATGAGATGCGAGCAAATACCTTCCAATGGAAGGGGGAACTATACAAGTGGATCAGCAATTCTATGGTAAATTTTGCATGACCCTCAGCACAGCCTGGGATTATTATGAGCGCCCACAAGGCAGTTGGACATGGTGGTGTGTGCAAGACAATGGAGTTGTTGCACCATCAGCATTATTGGAAAAACATAAACTTTGATGTGCTAAAACCATTTCCTGTTGCCACCAGTGCCAAGTGGAAAGCTTTCTTCCAGAAGACCTCGTACCAGTTAGTGAAACCACATTTTTCTTGGCATATGGTTTCCTTTGCTGTCGTTGGGCCTCTGCCAACGGGAGTCAACTGGTACAAGTACATTCTGGTGGCTATTAACCACTTGACCAGGTAGGTTGAAGTGTGGGTGATACAGGATCTGGAGGAGATCACAGTGGCCAAGTTTGTAATGGAATCTATTATCCAGAAACATGGCTACCCACAGTTCATTCTTACTGATAATGGAACCAACTTCACCTTGCACATCCTCCCAAGATTGAACAAGCTCATGGGCATCTGCAGGGTTCTTCCAACTCCATATCACCCTAAGTCCAATAGAATGGCCGAATGGGTTAATGAGACACTAATGAACATCCTTAGGAAGCTGGTAACTTATAGACCCTCCGATTGGAGTTCCCTTCTGTCTATTTCTGTCTTTGTTTACAATATCAGCTACCATTCCGCTATGAGGAAGAGCCCCTTTCAACTAATATATGGACAGCACCCTGCTCTTCTGTCAATGCTTTATTTGTGCATATAAGCTATCAGTAGAATGGATCACCGCTGTTTTTTGATGGATTTAGCTGACATTTTGATCAAGTTTCTAATGGAAGTGTAATCATTTATCTTGACCAAGAAGATTAGAATTTGGTCTGCCTATCATGTATGACATAGCAGATTGACCCAATTTCAAGAATGTGAGATGGTTTTGTTCCATGTCCAGCACAGATTTGAGCAGAAACACAAGCTGGCCAGCATCTGGTTTGGTCTGTTTGAAATAATTGAGAAAACCTGTGTCAATGCTTATACCATCAAAGACCCAGCAAGTGGTTAAATCAACAATCAAGTACACGCAAAGTTTCTCCAAGCGTATAAACAATAGGAGGCTTATCATCCAGTCAAAGAGAGGTAATGTAGAGATTCCAATATGACTGGACAATAATCCTTGAAGAGTTATGACGGAATGGTGAGAATCCACCAACTAGGAAAATATTTACAAGTATTTGAGCTCCTTGAGATGAGGCAATATTGGGTTATAATAGGTTGCTATTGGATCAATTCAAAATAAGGCAATAAGGCGATGTTGACATTTGAGAAATATGAATTAGATTGCCCTAAATTAGGGTGATAGATGGTTGAAGAATAACAGTTGAAACCAATGATAATTGTTGTAATAGAATATTCTAACCTATGTGAATGGTATCATCTGAAGTCTTTAATATATAAGAAAGATAGGAAATTAAAAGAAGGTGGTGGTTAATAGTTGAGAAAGAGCATATCAGCAAAGGGTCGCTGTATTTATAAAAAATAAATAAAAGTGTTGTTGGGCAATTGCTCCTATTTTCTTATACGTTCAGTCTGTTTGAAGGACTGACAATCCCCATATCATCTGTCTGTTGTTCAAGTGTGTTCAACCTGTGTGACCCTTATGGTGGATCCCAATGGTACTGCCCAAAATTATAACATGTTGGACAATTAAAAGTCCAAGTATGTAATAAGAGTGTATCAGGTCTTAATAAGGATGAAAACAAGGATGAAATCAGCTAAAAGATCTTGACCAATTCTTGGTGGAACCCTTTTATCAGGCAATACTTTCATTAATAATTATACTCATCAAAAAGCTTGAGTTTGGGTAGCAGGGATATTCCAAATCATCAGCGGAATCAAGGGAGCCATTAGAGGTCCCTCCCCATCTTACAACTACTCTTGTTCAAACTACACTGCGGAAACTGGCCCCTTTTATAGGGTTAAAGGGGGTCCCAAAGGGTGCGTATATTTTACAGCATGGTATTGGCTCAAATTTATCAAAAATTTACCTCACAGAATTGTCCTACCTACTCTTAAATCTCTATTGGCCCTTCTATCCAAAAGAGGTGAGCTTTGAGAGCTCCAATAGGTTAAATCCCAATATTCCTTAATTTTGACTTTACTAAGAAATCTGAACTTCAAGCCTTGACATTTTAATATTCTTATCAATTGTGGGATTCTCCAATAGATACCACAAATTATTCTTAAAATTTGTGAAACTTTTTTTTAAATTAAAAGTAATAATAAACGCTTTTTAGAGTTTTATCTTTTTTATTGTTTATGCGGGGCAAGCCAAAAAGCTCCCTATTCAATACTAGTATTTCATATTTAAACTAGTTCAAATCTCAGGGCCATGGGAATTTGAGGCTATAGTATTAAAAAAGTTGAGTCATCCAAATTAGGAAATATAGGCTTTTGGCCTATCAGAATGAGGGTAAATATTTTGTGGCAAAACCAACCCATGTGGTAATGATTTAATAAATTGTACCCAATCACCAGCAGGTAAAATCTTCTCACCTTGGGGGAGAACAGACCCATGTGATAATGGACACCTCTAATTTGGCTGAGGAGTTGGAGCAATCCTACTATCAGTTCTTACCTTATTAGACCGATTTTAATGATAAAATGGATTTTCCCAATGGATAGGGTTCCACCGTGAATCCAACAAGGTCTTTTCGCCATTAGTACTCATATCCTCATTAACCATAATCTTGTTTAAAGAGTGAACATGTAATTGGCTGATCATTATAATGAACTGGGGGCATTCTTACCTCCAATATTCTTTTTCAAAAGTCGAGAAGGAGAATGTCTAACATTGCCCCCCTCAAGAAGTTGAGGGGGAGTGTAGGGCTGTAGGAAGTGGCCATGTACCCGGTTTATGGTAATTCCTGTAGCCAAAGACTTTATAGAATACTCATTTCCTCTCTTATACGTGATGGTAAATGGTCCCTCCCAGATTGATCCAAGTTTGCCACCTTGAGGAGTTATGCAATTGTGGTAATATAAAACCATATCCAACACTTAGAATGAAGGTAGAGGAGCCCAAAGCTCATTGGCAGCTTGGCCTTCTTTAGTGACTGTTTTGGCTAGGTTGGTCATAACCTCTGATTGAAGATGAATGATGCGGTTAGCTAACCTTTTCATGGCTTTCTCAGGATCCTCTCCTCTAGAGAAGACATCCTTAGCTAGAAGAGCAGGTATGCCTAGTTCCCTGCCATACAAAACTCGGAAAGGGAACATTTTTAAGATCCAGTGATAGCTAATTTGATAAGCCATAAGAGCGCTAGGGAGATAATGATCCCAATGAAGGGGATCAGATGAGGCCATTTTCCATAAGATAGAAACCAAAGTGCCATTTGCTCGCTCCACCGTACCATTGGTTGATGGGTTATATGGAGCTGAGAATAGTTGGTGGGCTCCCATGGAAGTAGCTAAGATTTTAACTACTCTGGAGGTGAAATTTCTCCATTGTCACAGAGTAGTACTTGAGGGCACCTGTGTCAAGTGAAAATATTTTGATGAAGAAAGGTGGTGATGGCCTTAGCAGTTTGGGCCTGCAGCGCAACAGCTTCAACCCACTTCATGAAGTGGTCAATACCTACCAAGATATATCTGTTTCCACTTGTGGTCTGAGGAAGTGGCCCTACTATGTCCAAGCTTATGGTATTAAATGGCTGTTGCGGGGTAGTTGGCTGATATTGATATCTAGTCTTGAGCCGAGACTGCTTCTTACATGTAAGGCAAGCATCCAAAACTTCAATGATGGCTTCCATGATTCCCTCCCAAAAAATACTGATCCTTAATCCACTCATAGGTTTTCTTTACTCCTCCATGGCCTAAAGTTGAATGAGCTTCCAGTATAACAGGTACACGTTCTGAGGGCCGTAGGTAAGGCAACCACTTCACCCCTACTTGTTTGTAAAATTTCCCATTTTCTACTTTAGTGTTACAGGAGTGCCAGGCCAACATCCTCTGTACAGGCTCATCCTCATCTTCCCAGTCATTCAGGGTCATTAAAAGATCATACAGCTGCTCCGCTTCACTGTTATTTAGGTGAAGGATGGGCAGCTGAGTCAACCCATCAACATTCATGTGGCGAGTTCTCACGTGGTGTTTGATCTTCATGTCATAATGCTGGAGCTTTAGAGCCCAATGAGCTAACCACCCCGTAGGGTCCTTCATGTTTTGTAACCATCTTAAAAATTTTGGTCCATAATCACAGTGAAAGAGGTCCCATACAAGAAAGGGCGGTTGTGCTTTACTGCTAGTAGAATGGCAAGACACTCCTTTTCAGTAACACTATAGTTGTGTTCCACTTTTGATAGCATCTTACTAAAATATGAGACAGGATGATCTACCCCTTTTTCATCCAGTTGAGCTAGGATGGCCCCAACGGCGTAGTCTGAGGCGTCTGTAAACAAGATAAACAGTTTTCCATAATTGGGATGCCCTAGGATAGGCCGTTTTTGTAGCAACATCTTCATTGTTTCAAAAGCAGCCTTCTTTTCAGTGCCCCATTAAAAAAAGATATATTCTTTTTCAGTAAATGAACAAGGGGCTCGCTGAGTTGGGCAAACTTAGGGATGAATTGATGGTAATACCCCATCATCCCTAGAAATACCTGTATATCCCATAGATTTTTGGGGGAGGCATTCTGGCAATTGCTTCAACCTTATCTTGTATGGGTTGGATACCCTCTCAAGAAATGGTATGTCCAAGGAAGTCTAATTTCTTTTGGAAAAAAGTACACTTCAAAGGTTTTAACTTGATATTTGAGCATCATAAGTGTTGAAATACCTCCTTCATATGATCAAGGTGCTTATTAAAGGACTTCGAGAATATGGTAATGTCATCCAGATAAATGATGACACTGGTTAACTTAAGACCCTGCAAAATGTGGTCCATTGCACACTGGAAAGTGACAGGTGCGTTGCACAACCCTTGAGGTAATCGCGTGGGTTGGAAAAGACCTTCACTACATATCAAAGTACATTTCTCCTAATCTTGGGGAGATAGATCCATTTGCCAATAACCACTGACCAAGTCCTTGGCGAAGAAAAATTTGAGCCTGAGAGTTGGGCCAGGGCATCGTCAATGCGTGGGATAGGATAGCTATCCTTTTTTATAAGATTGTTTAACCTGCGATAGTCCATAACTATCTGATGACCTCCATTTTTCTTTTTAATGAGCAAAAGGGGGAGGACCAAGGGCTTTGCAAAGGAACTAATAACCCCGCATCTAATAACTGCGTGAGTTCCATCCTCATTTGTTGCTCCTCCACCTTTGACTTACAATAAGGTTTTGACCTAATGGGATGGGCATCACCCACATTGATGGAGTGACACCAGCCCTTCATGTGGCCATAATCATTGTTCAACTTCAAGAATATATCAATATACTCATCCAGAAGAGTCTGCACTTTCTCCAACTCATCTAAGGTCAGCTCATCTGAGATATGGACATTTGGTAAGGTATATACCAGGTTATCTGCGGGAAGGCCTAAATTGGCCATTGAGCCAACAGAGTGGATTTGTTCAACTTCCTCCACAGGGAGTAAAAACCCTCGGCCCACCTCCTGATGCTTTTTTACAATTATGTCCTTTTCAGTGAGGTTTCCCAACAGTAGAGTAATAGGCCTCTGATAGGCTGGGTCTTCAACGCCAGGCAATACCCAAGGCTCAACAGGGCTAATTCCGTCAATGCTTAAGAGGTGTAATAAGCAGTGGCGAGGGATTTTGAAAGTTATTTTTGTGTCTAACACCCGTTGTTCACCAGGCTTAATCACCACCTCATTGGCCTCATAAAATGGAATAACTTCAATAGCATTTACTGAATCAGGCAATTTCTTTGTATTTTACCCAGAGGTGGTATAATTTATAGGTAAAGCGGAAAGTGGGTACTCAACAATGCAAGAGTATTTCTTCTTGCTGGGTTCTTTATTGGCTAGAACTAAGGGGACTTCATAATTGAGCAGCGACAGGAACCCCTGCTTCATATTGATAATACCTTCATATTCAACCATAAACTGAGTACCTATTGTCAAGAGAATGTCTGTAACTCTCTCGTTCCCAGCAAGGTGATGTGGGATGCAAACCCACATTGCTAGGGAACTAGCCATTAAGAAAAATGGAAAGAAGACACCTCAAATGGTGCCTGTGAAAAAGGTACCCCAGGCAAGGGTGTAGAGCGCAACATATAGTACCAGGTAAGTGAGGAACATAACAGCTTGAGTGGACCCCAGAGGGGAGTCCATAATCAAATGTAACTTGGCGTCAGGGGGCTTGGGTGCATCGATCTGAAGGGGACCTGGGCGGCCCAAGGGAGCACCTGGGATTTTGGTAAATTGCAATAAAAGGTAGTGGCCCACATAGTTGGAGACCTCCCCAAAGAGGTACGCCACCAAGTTAGCCCAAGGAACCATAGGTAAAACGTAAAAAAACGGGTATTTTTATTTAAGAAAGTTGACCAACAAGGAATGTTGGTCGCAAAATCATATTTAAAGTGATAAGGGGAAATTTAGGTTCGGCAGAAGTGCGCCCAAGCCTTGACGCTTCAATAAACAGATGCTTCTGTCCATTTTAGTAAAATACACCAAAAGTGCCTTCACTCAAGTAATCGATTGAAGCTGTATTTTACCCAAACTTAAAATTATATAACTTGAATGGGATTCAAACCCTTGCTCTCCAATTAACCAAATTAAACTGTCTTCATTTGCAATGTAAATTGTTCGTTTTAGTGCCTGGGCCAAGATAAGAGGCTGGGCGTTTTGCACCCCATTAGTATCAACCAGGGCATTCTTGGCTTGCACCCAGCGTTGATCTAAGGTGTGTTTCAGGTCAGGAAGAGCCTGAAGTTTCACCTTCTGGGCCTCCTGTCACCCAGCCTTATCCTTAGCATCAGTTCCCACTATTAAGTCATCCAACCATGACATTACCCTCTCCTCCTTCTTGGGCTCCATCCCCCTCCAGGGGCGTTTGCTAAGGAGAAGTTCTTATGTGCTGGTGGCAACTTCATAGCGGCAACGGCCAGCTTAGGCTGAGATCCTGCAGCCTCAGGGAAACTATTATGAATTGATTTGATCAGGTCTTGGGCGTATACACAATCCCATGCTGGCACCCAACTGTTCTCTGCTGCGTCAAACCCTTTCCAGGCTACCAGGTACTCAAGGCGTCGCTTAACCCGGCGGGAGGCTACTATTTCCTCCACTTCCCATTCTGGTGCCCCATCTACAAGATAAGCTTTGGGAGTCACAGGTGGAGGGCCCTCAAACAATGTCAATTTGCTTTCATGAAAGATGGAGAAGATATGAAATTCGGAGAAAAAGATCCAACTGGTATGAGGCATGACCCACCTTTCTAACTACACAGTAAGGACCAATCCTCTTTGGACCCAGCTTTTTGCATGGCTGCTTGATAGGGATGTTGCGAGCATCAAGCATCACGAGATCCTCTTCCTTGTATGCTGGACCCACTCGGCGCTTTCCATCAGCATTCTCCTTATAAATCAGCATAGCCGCCTCCAAACTTGTGGACACCCCCTGATGGACCTTCTTGAGAGTCTTAGCAAAGTCCAGTACCGCTTCCACTTTGGAACCACAGCTGGGCTCCATGGTGTAAGCAGGGTTAAAGTCATGGTTAGCATAAAAGGGTGAACAACTGATTGATGAATTAAAAGTGTTGTTGTAGCTAAACTGGGCCATGGGAAGGTGAGGAACTCAATCTGAATGATCTGCGGTGGTGTAACAACGCAGAAATTGTTCCAAGCACTGGTTCACTCGCTCAGTCTGCCCATCTGTTTGGGGGTGATAGGCAGTTGAACGGCAGGGGCAAATCTGAAGAGTTTTACATAACTCTTCCCAAAAGATGGAGGTGAACTGGGGTCCTCGGTCACTAATGATTTTTTGAGGAGCCTCATGAAGCGCAAATATATGGGCGACGAAAATCCTGGCTATTTCGGCAGCAGTTATGGTTATTCTGCAAGGAATAAAGTGGGCGAACTTTGTAAAGCGGTCCACCACCACCATTATTGCATCATAACCATCTGAAACTGGTAACTCCACAATGAAATCCACTGATAGGGAAGTCCAGGGCCCTTCAGCATTTTGGACTGGTACTAACAACCCTACTAAAGGTTGCCAATTGGGTTTCATTTGATTGAAGATCAGGCACTCTTTACAGTACCGTCCTACCTGAACAAGCAAGCCCTTCCGATTGTAAGTGCGTCATATCAACTCCAAGGTCTTTGCTTTCCCAGGATGACCAACAGTGGTTCCGTCATAATGGTCCTGGATGATCTCCAGGCGCAGTGGACCAGCAGGAACCCATAGGCGCCCCTGAAACCACACCATCTCAGCCTTCATATGATACTTCCTGGATAAGTCCTCCTGATTCAGGACGCTCTTAGCGAGAACAACAGCATATTTAGCTGATAACGGCTGAGAAAGAACTACCTTTCTAAACATACTGTATTCTTCTGCATTTTCCAGAGGCATGAGCGCTGGTGTATGTACCCTGGACTTAGGAAGTTGAGACAGAATCATACTCAGTGGAATCATCAACTGGGTGTTGTGAATCTCTACCTCCTTTGGATTGGGAGCCAAAGCAGGGTTGCGGCTCAAAGCATCCGCCAAACCATTCTCCTTGCCCTTGATAAACTCATAGTAAAATGTAAATAGGGCAAGGGTCTCATGCCAACGGGTCTGAAGTGGTGTTAGAACATGTGTAGCACGGTAATACAACAATGCTTGGTGGTCTGTGCAAACCTGGAATGGTTGGGAGGAGCCATGTAAGTGGTGACTCCAATAAATAAGCGCCTCCACCACTGCTAATAACTCCTTGTCATATACAGCGTAGTTTAATTCATGCAGAGACATTTTCCTAGAAAAATATCCCATTGGATGCTCAGACCCATCTTCACCCACCTGTAACAGGGCAGCCGCAATGGCAAAGTTGGAAGCATCTGAGGACACAATGAACTCCTTGGCAGGGTCAACATGGCGAAGGATGGATGTGGATAACAAGGTGCACTTCACCGCTTGGAAAGCATCCTTTAAAGTGGGGGACCACTGAAGCACCTTGGCACCGCTGGCCTTATATAAGGGAGCTGCCACCTTGGAGAGATTAGGTATGAACTTCTTGAGGAACGTACACGTCCCCAAAAGCTCCTCAGTTCCTTGACAGAGGTGGGGGTAGGCCACTCACAAATAGCCTTCTCCTTGTCTGGAGTTATCATATGGCCCTGGTCAAAAACGACGTTGCTCAGAAAAGTAACCTGGGACTTGAAGAATTCGCATTTACTAATCTTGAGGGTAAGGCAAGCGGCCCTCAATCTCTCCACTACTTGTCAAAGGTGTACTGCATGTGACTCCTGATTGGGGGAAAACACCAGGATGTCATCCATGTAGGCAACCGCACATACCCCCAACAAGTCCCCCAACGCAGCATCAATGCGGCGTTGAAAAATGGCAGGAGCATTCTTAAGCCCAAAGGGCATAACCCAGAACTGAAAAATCCCTTTTCTGGTACAGAATGTGGTTAACCACTCCTGGCCCTTCTTTATCCGGATATGATTGAATGCATTGAGGCAATCCAACTTGAGAAAACTTTTTCCTTTTCCACATATCGTGCAATCTGGGAATCTAAATGGATGGGATGGAGGTTGGGTACAGTCACATTATTTAAATTCCCATAATCGACACATGGATATAAAGTTCCATCAGCCTTCTCCACAAAGAGAAGTGGGTAGCAAACAGGGAGGTACGATGAAAGATGGCACCTTTGGCTAACTGCTCCTTCACGCATACATCTACAACCTCTTCCTCACGGACAGTCAATGGGTATATGGGGGAAGAAATATGCACCAGATCCACAGTGAGTTTAAATTTACAATCAAACTCAGTATGTTCTGGTAGCATACTAGCTGAAGCTGCATCAAAAGAAGATGCCAACTCCTCCAAACAGGAAGGTAAGGAAAGTCCCACAGTGGGCTTCAGCAAAGGGGAAAGATATGGACTGGGAACAATGGGCCAATGGGGTAATTTGCCTTGGGCGTTATCCTCAGACAAAGGAACAATCAGCTGGTGACTGTTCGTCAAAGACAAGGATAAAATGTTTTCTTTCAAATTCATTCTGACATCAAACTTCCGCCACCACTCAACACCCAAAATGATGGGAAACAAGAGGTTTCTGAAAGCTTGAAACTGGTCAGACAATAGATAAGAACCTACCTGGAAATTGACTGACTCCATGATGTTCAGTGTGTGGGATACCTTGAGAAGCCCCACCTCTAACCATACCACCTGGTGAATAACTCAACTCAAGGTAGTCAGCAAGTTTTTGGTCAATAAAATTATTTGAGGCACCAGTATCCACCAAAATAGTTGTGCTGAACTTTTCATAAGAGGATGTAAGGGTAGCAGTCAACAAGAAGTATCCAGAATGGGATTTATTCAGCGCAGAAAATGCCATCAAAACACAGAAAATTCTTCCTCTGGCTTGAACAAGCCATCAGGGTATGTTTTGGAATCATAGAAGGGGAGGGATAGTGGGCCACTCTTACTACTGAGGCCACATATCCCACCACACCCTCTGCAGGTGCATATACATCTTTATATTTGTGACGAAGTTCTTTTTCAACTTCCTGAGAACCCCTAATCATGGTAGGGGTCAAACGAGGGTTCTAAGGAGTGATCTGATATACTGGAATAGGGTCCCCATCCAGACCATATGAGCAAATAAATGGTTCAGTTTGGGATAGATTGTTCATGATATAAAACGCGTTTTCCGGCTCTGATGAACCCACACTCATTCCAAGGGTTCAGTGTGCATCGCTACCAGGGCCATCACCCCCAAGCCCAGAGCTGATGCCTCAGCATGCACCTCAGAAACGTGTTGGGGAGAAAAAACAATAACAGAATTTTTTTGTTAAATTTGGGTTCAGACCCTCTGATGTTCCCAATTTCCGCTGAGATGTGGAGGAAATCAGTGGGAAAGCATCTAATGATTCAAGGAAATATCACTAGTTGATGACGCAATATTTATAGGGATGACCATGGGTGACATCATCGCAGCAGAATCATCTGAAACCTTTACTTCCTTCTTGGGGATAGACCCCTGTACAGTTCTGAATTTAGAAGAAGTAGAAGGATTAGAAGGATAAGATTCCTCATTTCCAGAGGCGCGCGACTTTTCAGCTTCCATATTTATATGATTTGATCCGATGATGGCCAAATTACCTGGCCCCTTCTGGGTTGGGGTGGAGAAACTACCCCAAAGGGTTTCAACAAGATGATCGAAATTGGAAGGAGGCGACTGCCAAATTGGGGAGTTTTGCATCAATTTGAACAAGGTCAAATGGAGAAATGATGTTTTAACCTCGTTGGTTAATGGCAAAGCCTAGGCTTTTTTTGAAAAATTCACTCAAGTATACTTTCATCAGCTGACCCACTTGTCGCAGAGAAAAGAACTGAAAGAAGGAATGGAGGTATGCTTTATCAGGTCGATTCTGCTCCAAGACCTGTTCCAAACCCTCTATTGCTCACCACAAGAGCGGCTGTGTGCAGAGTACCGCAAAAACCCAGTCACCCGCCTTGGGAGACAACTGGGACAACAGATCCACTCCTCACAAAAGCAGATGTGAACTAGAAGAATTATTTTTCCCTAAAGAGGGTTTTGACTCAAGAGAAGCTAAAGCCTGATGAATTTCTGAGTAAATCTTGGGAGAAAGGTGGGGAATCATGACATTAGGATTGTGAAAAGTCTGAGACCACCAGGTATGAGCAGAAAGGGTGGGCACTTCCCAATTAGTAGTTGCAAGAATAACGCCAAGATGCACCAATACAAAACCAAACGAGAAAAATGTGGTGAACACCATCATGGCAGTGACAAAATGGCCAGCGCACCCAATTTACTAATAATGAAAGTCCCACACAGATAATTCTTATGCACGTATACTAAAAAGGTTGGCCAACTAATGTCAAGAGAGTGTCTGTAACTCTCTCATTCCCAGCAAGGTGATGTGGGATGCAAACCCACATTGCTAGGGAACTAGCCGTTAAGAAAAATGGATATAAGACAACTCAAATGATGCCTGTGCAAAAGGTACCCCAGGCAAGGGTGTAGAGCGCAACATATAGTACCAGGTAAGTGAGGAACATAACAGCTTGAGTGGACCCCAGAGGGGAGTCCATAATCAAATGTAACTTGGCGTCAGGGGGCTTGGGTGCCTCGATCTGAAGGGGACCTGGGCGGCCCAAGGGAGCACCTGGGATTTTGGTAAATTGCAATAAAAGGTAGTGGCCCACATAGTTGGAGACCTCCCCAAAGAGGTACGCCACCAAGTTAGCCCAAGGAACCATAGGTAAAACGTAAAAAAACGGGTATTTTTATTTAAGAAAGTTGACCAACAAGGAATGTTGGTTGCAAAATCATATTTAAAGTATACCTGGGGAAATTCAGGTTCTGCAGAAGTGCACCCAAGCCTTGACGCTCCAATAAACAGATGCTTCTGTCCGTTTTAGTAAAATACACCAAAAGTGCCTTCACTCAAGTAATCAATTGAAGCTGTATTTTACCCAAACTTAAAATCATATAACTTGAATGGGATTCAAACCCTTGCTCTCCAATTAACCAAATTAAACCGTCTTCATTTGTAATGTAAATTGTTCGTTTTAGTGCCTGGGCCAAGATAAGAGGCTGGGCGTTTTGCACCCCATTAGTATCAACCAGGGCATTCTTGGCTTGCACCCAGCATTGATCTAAGGTGTGTTTCAGGTCAGGAAGAGCCTGAAGTTTCACCTTCTGGGCCTCCTGTCACCCAGCCTTATCCTTAGCATCAGTTCCCACTATTAAGTCATCCAACCATGACACCTATGAGCATATCATAGGCGTTGTTATCCAAAGCCACTGTGGGGGCTGATAGAATAAGCTTCCAAATACAAATGGGAAGGGACTAGTAAACGCCAAGTGTGCGGGTGTTGTTGGGACCAGCAGTTCCAAAGTCTTGGCTGTACTCCAAGTCAGGTGCAAGTTTTATCTTTTTCATCAACTTGGAGGAGATTACATTCACTGGGGAGCCTGTATCTAGGATAGCCATCGCCCAAAGTTTTTAGTAACCACTTCGACCTTTGTAAGTATTCCCTCAAAATTGGGTGATAGCACTAGGACCTCCTTAAGATGAAAAGTGGAGGTTAATTTGTGCGCGGTCTTGGGGTAATTTTCCAAGATAGACTGCAGGGTATGGCTATGCTGGAGAGGGCGAATAAGGTTAGACAAGACCTCATCCGCGTCGTTGGTAGTGTCAATAATGGCTGGTTCCCCTACAATTGACAGAGATACGTCTCTTCAGGTATGGTGGCCTCATCTACTCCTCCAGCATTTAAGTGATCGGGGACTTCCACTTCAGCAGGTACTCCTACAATGAAATAGCCAACCTCATCTGTACCCCCCTCAGAATCATCCCCAGGGTATTGGTAACGTGAGGTAATGGCATAAGTTGTTTAAATGAATCAGGCACATAAGATTTGTCAGCAATAGGTGTGCTGTTCCCTACACTGACATTTCTTTTCCCTGCTCCTGTTTCTCAGCATCAGCTTTCTTTTTCCAGCACACAGCCTCCTTGTGTCCAAACTTGCAGCAGTATTTGCACCGAGGGCGTTCAGGACGTTTTGCTTTAGGGTTTTGCTCTTCAGGGTCCATTATCTGATGGGGCTCCTTCTTGTCTATAATAGCTAGGGCCCAAGGCTTAGGCTTTGAATCCTTAATGGTTAAAACACGAGGACAAGATACTGCTCCACATGAAACTTCAGGCTTATGGAAATCAGCGACATCTATTAACGCCTCCTTGATGTCTTGAATGGTATGGAAATAGCGTTTAACTGAGGTGATGTGCATCGCTAGCAGAGGGTAAGAAGCCACTCCAGTCAAAATGGCAGCTACAGCATCATCCAAAGTCAACATCTTTGAAGTTAACAATGTCTGGTCTTCCATATAAAATCGTTCCACAAAAGCAACCACAGACTCTCCTTTTTGGATACTCATATGCATAAAGGCTTGCTTTTTCATGCTTAAAGCCTGTTTTGAGCTGAACGTGTTTATGAGAGCCTCTTTAACCTCGGACCAGGTGCTAAGAGCATCCATATATGGGACCATCACCTCCTGTGCCATGCGGCCCAAACAGGAAAAGATATGTTTGGCCTTCTGACGATCAATCACCTCTTCCATAGCTGCTTCATAAATGTATAAAAATGAAGCAATGCTGCCCTCACCAGGGATAAACTTGTCTTTGAACGTCAGTTTTAATAAACTAAAATCACCCCAGTAAGGGTATGAATAGCTGGAGTTTCTGTTTCTGGGGTTTCAGAGCAATAATTTAACTGGTCAAAGGTGCGCAAAAGGCGATTAAACTGGTCTTGCATGGATTTGAGCTGGGTTTTCATTTTGGAGAGGGCTTCTTGGGGCCCAGATTCACATAGTCTCAATCAAGCTTTGATCCCTAATTTGTGAATTTCAAAATCTTTCACTCAGCTCTCCATTGCATTGACTTGGAAACGGAGTTGTGACACCAGTGAACTTAGGTTTTATTTGAGCAGTTTCCATGGCTTCCACGCGTTTCTTCAGCTCTTCTTTCATTTGTTTACACCCTTCATCGTCATGGGTGTGTGGGCTTGGGCCTTGTACTCTATTTTTAATCTGTTCATACTTCTGCTTGACCTGCGTTAATCAACTAGATACTTCCTTCAACAGAACAGGGCTTTCTATCGAAGCTTTTATCACTTTTTCTTTGGTTTCACATTCATTCAGGTGCCGCGCCAAATATTTGGTGTTTTCAAATAAAGCTTTGAGAGATAGCTCCTTTTCTAGCTGAACAACCTTGGCCGCAAGGGTGGAGGTGGTGCTAGATGGTTCAAGCAACAGACGGCGTTCAAGCTCATCAACATGTGAAAAAACCTGAGTTAACTGTAGCTCCACCACAGCCACATGCTGTTCATATTCCTCTTGAGGGACGGAGTTGGGGGCTAAAAGGTCCTGGTGCGTTTGCTCATTGTGCTTTTCAAATTCATTAGCCAACCCCTCTAACAATGAGTGGGTGCTAGCGGTGGAAGCGTTCAGTTCATCCCTAAAGATCTTCATGGCCTCCTCAACATACTTGACAATCCCAGTGTCCACGGTAGTAAGTTGATCATGCAGCTGAATGATGAAATTGCGATTAGCTTCCACACCAGATCTGACTACTCCAAGATGTTTGGAAGTCAGTTGGTACAACTTATCATATGCTAAATTCAGAGCTGCATGGGTATCTAGATGTCGATGTAGCTCTTTGTGATGTACAGCTAAGAGATGCATCATGTGGACCAAGGCAGGGTGAGCAAACTTGCATATGTAGGTGGTCAAATTTGTAAGCTGGCTATAGGTCTCTGGGAGGATACTAGTCTCATAGAAAAACAAGTGGCGTTCCTCTACCAATGACACACGTTCACAGGATGCATTGTTGCCAGGGTTAAGGATACCATGGGTAAGGTCTCTCACAGCTTCAGTGGCTGGCCAGGTGATGCAGCGAGACTCAGGTATTAATATGCGCTCAAATCGTTCTTCTTCAAACATCAAAGCGGTAGGGCTGTCCATTCAATCCTCACCTTCAGCCCCTTCCCCATTTTGCACCCAACGGGTGACACTCTCCATTGCTTAAATACTTTATCAAATTATACAGGGTGATCCCCTGTAGTGAGCACCAGTTTGTGGGATCTGCCAATAGATACCACAAATTATTCTTAAAATTTATGAAACTTAATTTTAAATTAAAATTAATAATAAACGCTTTTTAAAATTTTATCTTTTTTATTGTTTATGCGGGGCAAACCAAGAAGCTCCCTATTTGATACTAGTATTTCATATTTAAACTAGAGTAAATCTCAGGGCCATGGGAATTTGAGGCTTTAGTATTAAAAAGCTGAGTTGTCCAAATTAGGAAATATAGGCTTTTGGCCTATCAGAATGAGGGTAAATATTTTGTGGCAAAACCAACCCATGTGATAATGATTTTGATAAATTGTACCCAATTACCAGCAGGTAAAATCTTCTCACCTCAGGAGAGAAAAACTCATGTGGTAATGATTTGTTGAATTGCACCCAATCACCAGCGGGTAAAATTTTTTTACCTCAGGGGAGAACAGACCCATGTGGTAACGGACACCTCAATATCAGCCAAGGAGTTGGAGAAATCCTACTATCAGTTCTTACCTTATTAAACCGATTTTGATTATAAAATGGATTTTCCCAATGGATAAGGTTCCACCGTGAATCCACCAAGGTCTTTTCGCCATTAGTACTCATATCCTCATTAACCATAATCTTGTTCAAAGATTGAACATGTAATTGGCTGATCATTGTAATGGATTTGGGGCATTCTTACCTCCAACATTCTTTTTCAAGAGTTGAGAAGGAGAATGTCTGATATCACTATTAAGAGGGTTTGTTTCTTAATCTCCCCACAGTGACTAATAAAATCCATAAATATATATATATACTTTTAGTTTGTTTATTATTAAGAAATTATATATATGTGGTCAAATAATCCCCAAAATCTTATTTTTCTTAGCAGTAGAGAACCTCGCTTTTCCTGCTATTAATTATTGAAAATCAGGTGTGAAAATGCGCCAGCGAGCCAACAAAAAGCCTTATTTCCAACAAGTGGTGCTCACTACAGGGTGTAGTACACCACAAAACTATTATCAAAAATGGAGGGGTTGGGGTCATTAACCCTCGCAACCTCCCCTCTGCCTCTGACCCTCAGCTGAATGCTTTAGACCAGCAGCTAGTTTGCGCCCTGTCTCAAATTGAATAGCTTGAATAGTGCACATGCCAAGCTTTTCATGAGGCTGCTCCAGTTTATTACAAAACCCCCGTTTAGAGACAAATTTACCCCTGGATAGGGTAGCTTTGCCTCATTCCTTTTTGTGTATGAGGCGGTTATGGAAGGGACTACCAATCCCCAAAAGTAACGTCAACCTCACCTACCTTAGCCGCTCCACCTAAGAGGTGTTGGTCCCTTATATGGACAACCTTAAAACTTGGGCTGAGGTAAAGAAAGGACTCATTGAGTAGCTTAAATAAGCGCAGGGCCTACAAAGGCAAAACAGAGCTTAATGTGCCTTACCCTGCAACAGGGAGAATCAATCGCCTCTTTTGCTGGACGCTTTTTACAAAAACGCTCAACCTTTACTGCTTGCAAAAATGCTACCCATTGACGATTCTATTGCGGCTATCTTGGCTGGCTTAGCGTCTCATCCCTCCTTGGCAATGAATCTATCTTCCATAAAGCACTCTTTCAAAAATGTACAAGATATCAAGGAGGCCTTTAGCAGGGGCTGATATCTATGAACTTGACCATATGTAAGGATCTCTGAGGCAAGCATCTACGCCAACTAATTTAGCCTCTACTATGGCTGTTTCCATCTGAAACCTGCTCCTGCAGAGTTGCCATCACAAAATGCTTCTTCTTCCCATAAAGATAGTCAGATGATAATGGATGTTATGGGGCAGTGCTCCCCTTCATCTTCAGAATTAAAAACCTAGTTGGTGAAAGCAGTCATCCCTTTGCCTTGCACATCATTTTCTCTAGAGCGGCCTTCCCAAGTGGTTCCAAAGCCTGCTCCTAAGCCTAAACACCTTTCTCAGGTTCCAATTTGCAAGTCTTGGGGAGTGTCCTTTGGCTCTTGATCGAGCTATCTTTCCATTCCTGAAAAGAAACACCAAAGAGGATGGCGGTACCCTCATCACCCAGGGTGATCTCACCCACGTAGTGGATGAGTGATGAGTGATAGCCCATCCGCTTCAGATCCCACCTCCAATTCCCTCACTCACCTCAGCAGAACTGTTGTGGGGAATTAGTGAAATCTGTGCTGAGATTATCAAACTGAAATCGGTAGGATCTAATTCAGGCGGCAATCGGGCTGATGGCCAAAATTCAAATGGCTGTAAAAGTATGAAGAATGAGATATTGGCCAGATCGCCTGATGGTTCCAATTTGATTCCAAAATCAGTAGAACAAATATTGGGTGATATTGATGAGAGTTCAAAGCCTTCTGATAGTAATTTGGGCATTGCGCCTGATGAGCTACTTTTGACCAAATGAATGGTTGAATGACCAAACGCAGGTGGGTTGGACGTCCTGAACCCATTCCCAACCAAATGGTCCCATCCCTATATGGGATGGCCCTGGGGGATTCCCGTCGCTCATCAGGCCAAATGCCATCATGCTAACTGTCAGAAACGTAATTGACCCCTATTTCAGACGTTTGAGGTTGAACCAACAGAGTCTCAGCCCGCCACTGAATTTTGTGATGTCAGTTCCAAAAAATAAACCCCCCACTACCATCCAATTCGCCAGTTAGGCCAAATTTGTGGATCCTGCCCATGTCATTGTCACTACCCAACTGACCACTATTTAATCAGTTGCATGGCACTGAGAAAATTGTTGGTCAATTTTCTTACTTTCCTTTCCCAATAAAATTTTACCCAAAAGAAATTTTTATTTGTTTATTTTTCCCCTTTTGCCACATCCCTGATGGCATTTCTCTGGTGGTCCATCACCCCACATTTTGGGTGCGCATTACCAATTCTTTTGGTCACCATGGCTCCCTCTGTTGCCAATTGGGTTCAGCGAGTACTCCTTACCTTTCTGCTATGTCACCACTTTGTTGTATCACACTTCCCAGCTCCATACCAAGTCACATGGTTGGCAATGCCCCTGGCATTCCGGCTTGCCTTTTGGGTGCTCAAGCATCCCAACTGGCAGGCTGGTCTAAACTTCTTCTGCCATTTCCATGACACAATTGCCCCCATAAACAATGGGTTAAATGACCAGATCACAAATGCTAAACCGCCTGTTTTACCAAAGCACACAGCCACTGATTGACCTAAAGCTGGCATAGTTAAAGCATCCATCACCACAATGCTATCTCCCTTGACCTCTCATCCAGCTAACTCTAGTCTGAAACCTGTCTCCATGAAGCACAAGTCCCCTGCTTTAAAAAGTCAAAAATTAAGTCATGACAATTCCAACGCCTCCCTCAAAAGTTAATAAGGTGGAGGAGCAAATCCAAAACCTATCAGGCCATAAGGGAAGCTCTGAACATACCTCACCCCCTATGGACTCCCTAACATACATTGATAACCTCTTTGATGATGAATCTGAAGAGTGTCGCGAAAATATGGGTCAATATGTTTTAGGAGCCCCAGGTGAAGTGGAGGTACCTGACTGATTGAACCCAGAAAGAGTGGATGGGGCTAAGGTCCCCCATCAAACCTATCTCTAGCAAGCATTGAGGGTCTCAAGATTATTGACACTGCCAGCAATGCTGACCAGCCCATTGCCTCATTTATCCTATCTACCCAGTGTGACCATGCCCTGAAGTCTATCCATGAGAAATACCTTGAGACTGTCAAACAACTTGCCTCTACTTTCTGTTTAAAGGAGGTCCTCACTCTTTTCTCCAACTTGGGTGAAACCTTAACCAAAGAGGAGGATGTTGTCAATGGAGTGTGGGTTAAGGCTGCCGGAAAATTGACTATGGGCTCTGCTAGTTGGCAGACCAACCAGTATGTTGACTGGTCAGCCCTTGTCATTTTACCTTAGTCATAGGGCCAGCAGTGCCAACTGACCCCTTGCGTGTCACCTTTACCATTTGGGGATCCCCCAGCCTAATCCCTAACCAACAAAATAAATATAAACTTATAACAAAAGGTAGATTAGGCAAAGGGAGATATTTATTGAAAGGGAAGCATTAGGTATCTATACTTTTTACAACAGGGCTAATGCACCCACCGCTGACTTTTCAGCTCTTCCGCTGGTTCTTCCAGCCAACCACTCTTCTTATTCTTCCACTGCACTATTCTCTTCCCTGATATCAATGCTCTTGCCTTGTCCTTCCTAATGTCTAAATTTGTTTCAGCTCATCCTCAGCCTTAAGTCACTGGTGAGTTATATAAAAGACTAATATAAATAAACGCCAAATTTGGATTTGACCTATGAGTTGATGATAATTCGTTAGAAAAAGCTTTGGTTGCTTGCTTTGACTCAGAATATCTCAACATCTTGCTGACATTCATCTCAACTTGTCTCAGTTGATTAATTAGGAATTGCCTTATTAAGACAATAATTGTTATAATAAATTAGGCGCTGAAACAACCTCAGCTGCCTTGAGCTCATAATTATCAGATCCGCTGACATCAAATTATCAGTACAGGCAGCAAAATTATAGATGGATGAATAAATTGAATACATCAGCTTTCCACTGGAAATTACCACAACAGTCCACAAATGCCAGTTGGTGTTGAACACTGATTCCGCTGACTGATGCTTATTGTATCAACCTTGGCTATCAGTTGCTGGTGATCCTTATACTAATTTGGGGCAACCAATTGGCCCCACTCAAACCTACTTTCAAACTAGGCAGAATACTAATTTCAGCTCAACCCAAATTGGGGAGCAACTAACTAGTAATCATATAAAATACAACAAAATTCAGTCAATGAGCCATTCTGTTGGTATTGGCCATTTCATCCCAGATAATAATTAATTATTAGAGGATTCCATCTAGTTAAAATTCTGAAAAAGGCTATCCTCAACACTGGGTCCTCAGTAAATGTTGTGTCTTTAAAGCTCATTAAAAAGATTAAACTGACCCCTGACCTCAACTACACTCAAGAATTTGGGACTGCAGGCCCAAACAACACCTGCGCCATTGGGACATACTCTTCTCTACCCATCCGTTTTTGGAAGCTCATCTTGTCAGTTCCAATGGTGGCCCTATCTAACAATACCTATTATCTACTCATTGGTACCCAGTTCATGATCAAGTATGAATGGATTATTAACATAAAGCAGGGTTATCTCTCCCTGCTTAACTATGAGGTTTCACTGATTTTGACCAATGAGGGGCTTAATAAAAAGGAAATTGCTTGCACATTTGAGTATCCCTCTTCCGCCTTATCCCTACATTAAACCACGGCAGGCTTGCATATAAAAATGTTGCCTCAATCAGTGGACGCCTTGGAGGGTATCCCTTTTTATACTTTTGAAGAGTAGTTCATTAAGGCTGGTGAACAAAGGGTAGTCAAAATGAAGATTACCATTCAAATCCCACACAACTGCCTACTGCACCTAATTAGCATTGATGGAGTTAGTCCTTTAGAGCCCAGAATTTTGCCAGGCATGCTAGACCCCACCTATCATTGGCCTATCAACCTCCTGCCAGGGAATCTCACCAAGAAGGATATGGTGGTAAAAAAGCATCAGGAGATTGGAAGAGTCATGCTGATTCCCACTTGAGAAAATAAAGCAAGTTCACTGTATTAGATTATGGCAGATATGGGATTACCCACTGACTAATCTTTATTTACCCTACCTTCTGTTCATATCTTCAATGAGCTAACCCAGCTGAGCTGAATAAAGTCCACACCCTGCTAGTAGCCTACAGTGACATTTCCAAATCTGAAAATGTCTATGGGCACATGAAGGGGTGGACTCATACTATTGATGTTGGGAATGCTTGACCCATTTTGCTCCAAACCCTACTGCAAATTCAAAGTTGAGGAGCTACAGATGCAGATGGAGCTCAAACAGCTGCTGGACACTGGGTTGCTAGTGCCTTCCCAAAGTCCTTTGTTGACCCCTCTCCTATTGATAAAGAAGAAAAATGGAGGTCATCAGGTAGTGATAGACTACCACAAATTAAACAACCTCACAAAGAAGGATAGTTATCATATCCCCCATATTGATGATGCTCTGGCCCAAATCTCTGGGTCTAAATTCTTCTCAGCCATGGACTTGGCTAGCGGTTATTAGCAAATGGACCTTTTTCCACAAGACCAGAAGAAATGTTCTCTTATTTTCAGTGAGGGTCTCTTCCAACCTACCCAATTACCACAAGGGTTGTGTAATGCACACACCACTTTTTAGCAGGCAATGAATCACACTCTTCAGGATCTTAAGCTGAGCTGTGTGATTGTCTATCTTGATGACATTTTCGTCTTCTCCAAGACTTTCAATGATCAACTCATGCATCTAAAGGAAGTGTTCCAACGCTTGTAGACATCTAATATCAAACTGAAGCCCTTCAAATGCACGTTCTTCCAGAAGAAGCTGGATTTTCTTAGTAATGCCATCTCACAAGATGGAATACAACCACTACAAAATAAAGTCAAAGCAATATCCAAGATGACAGTGCCTAATACCCTATGCAACATCCAGGTATTCTTAGGCATGATAGGGTACTACCATCAATCTATCTCAAAATTTGCTCAGCTCAGTGAGCCCCTTGTCCGTCTCCTGGATAAGAACACCCCCTTCCATTGGGGTGCTGAACAAAAGGCCGCGTTTGAGACTCTGAAGGAGATATTGCAAAAAAGGATGATACTCCGCCACCCTGACTATGCAAGCCCTTCATGTTGTTCATGGATGCCTCTGACTACGCTGTTGGAGCTATATTGGCTCAGTTGGATGAAAATGGGGTCAATCATCTCATGTCCTACTTTAGCAAAATGCTTTCTCAAGCTGAGCGCAACTATAGCTTCACTGAGAAGGATTGCCTGGCTGTCCTGCTTTCTGTCAAATATCACCGCCCTTTTCTATATGGGACATCATTTAAAAGGGTTACTGACCATGCCTCTTTAAGGTGGTTACAAGATATAAATATACCACTGGGGGTTGGCTCACTGGGCTCTTAAGCTCCAGAACTATGATATGACCATTGAGCATCAAGCTGGGATGCGCCATATGAACGTTAATGGGTTGACATGGCTGCCCGTCTTTCACCTAGACAATAGTGAAGCAGAGAGGTTGCATGACCTCCTCATGACTCCTGATGTGTGGTCTGATGAAGATGCACAAGTAAAGAAGATGATATCCCACCACTCCCCCAACATAAAGGTGGAGAAAAAAGTTATATAAGAAAGTAGGAGTAAATTGTTTGCCCTACTTTCAGCCATCAGAGCAAGTACCTGTCATCTTAGAGTCTCACACTATCATGGGGCATGGCAGAGTATGCAAAATCTATGAGTGGGTAAAAGACAGATATTACTGGGAGAGCATCATGGAAACCATAACCAAAGTCTTGGATGCCTGCCTGACCTGTAAAAAACAATCCATTTTTAAGACATGTTATCAATATCAACCTACAATGCCCCAACAACCCTTTTACACCATAAGTTTGGATGTGGTAGGTCCTCTCCCTCAGACTACAGGTGGCAATTGCTATATCTTGGTTGGTATTGATCATTTCACCAAATGGGATGAAGCTGTTGCTCTCCCTGCTCAGACTGATAAAGCCATGACCACCTTCTTACACCAATACATCTTCACTCAGCATAAGTGCTCCCAGGTCCTCTTATGTGACAATGGGAAAAATTTTGCCTCTCAATTGGTGAAGCTTCTCACCACCTCCATGGGAGCTCAACAACTATTCTCAGCCCCCTATAACCCATCCACAAATGGGGCTGTAGAAAGAGTTAACAGAATCCTGGTCTCAATACTCTGTAAAATGTCCACTACAGACCCTCTCCACTGAGATCTTTAAATACCCAGTGACCTCATGGCTTATCATATTAACCTCCATTGCATCCTCAAGATGTCCACTTTCTGTGTGTTATATGGGTGAGAACTGAGGGTGCCAGCATTATTATCCAAGAATATTTTTTCTGACAGGACTGATCCTGAGCAATCCATGAAAAAGTTGGCCCAACACATCATCTAATTACAATCAGAGACCATGACTAATTTAGCAAAGATGGTCAACAAAGAAGGCCAAGCTTCAAATAAGCTCCAGGCCCCTCTTCCTTCCTTCTAATTATCCAACTTGGTATTGTATTATCACAATTGAATCACACCAAGAGGTGAGAATCTAAGTTATATCTGGGAAGGCCATTTGTAGTCATTTATAATTGAGGGGATGAGTACTTTATCAAATCCCTGACTACTGGAGTTACTGTGAACTGTGTCCATGGACATTTATTGCACCTTTGATCTTCCCTTAACACTCTTGAAGGGGTAATGTCAGACAAATATAATTTCAATTATATAATAAGAGTGTATTGGGTCAAAATAAGGATGAAAATAAGAATGAAATCAGCCAAAAGATTCTGAATGATCCTTGGTGGAACCCTTATCAGGGCAATACTTTCATTAATAATAATACTCAGCCAAAAAGCTTGAGTTTGGGTAGCAGGGATATTCCAAATCATCAACAGAATCAAGGGAGCCATTTGGAGGTCCCTCCCTATATTAAAACTAATCTAGTCAAGCTATACCATGGAGACTGGTTCCTTTTATATGGTTGGAGGAGGTCTAAAGGGTGCAAATATTTTCCAGCATGATGATTGGCTCAAATTCATCAAAAATTTACCTCACAGACTTGTCCTACCTACTTTTAACCCTCCATCGGCTCTTATATTCCAAATGAGGTGAGTTTTGAGAGCTCTAATAGGTTGAATCCTAATATTCCCTAATTTGGACTTTACTAAGCAATCTGAACTTCAAGCCTTGATATTTTAAATACTATTATCAACTATAAAGAGGGTTTGTTTCTTAACCTACCCACAGTGACTGATAGAATCCATAAAAATATATAATCCTTTTAGCTTGTTTTTATTAAAAGTTTATATACAAGTGGTCTAATAACCCCCAAAATCTTATTTATCTTAGCAATAAAGAACCACACTTCTTCTGCTATTAATTGTTGAAAATCAGATTTGAAAACACATCAACAAGCCAACAAGAAGCCTGATTTCCAACATAAAGGTACAGTCAGGAATTTTGTAGATCGACAGATATTTGTAAAATGCAATTGGAGCACTTTGTATATTCAATCTATCATATTTGGTGTGGGAGCAGTTGTTGGATGATATTTTGGGGATTTCTTGAATGTTCTAAGTTAGGAATACAGAGGAAATAAAGATAATAAATATAAAGGTATTGAAGATGTGGAACTTTTTTTGAAATAAGAAGTAGGTTTTTATATCTGAAAACCTAAATTATATTGAAATGGTACGTAGGTTTTTTATCTAATTTCTACACATATTTCAAAGACTTAAGTTTTGGATGAGTAATATAATTTGTATAAAAATGAATATCAGGTGAAGCATTTGGTCGGTGCAATTTATAAAATCTTTGCTTTATTAACTCTGGTTGTATAAATATCCTCATTAGATGGATTATCTGTCGTATGGATATATACATTTTTTACTTCGATTTCAACATTTTGTATTTTGATTTCAACATTTTACAAATCAACTCCAACATTTTATACTTCAATTTCAATATTTCATATTTCAACATTTTGTGTTTCAATTTCAATATTACACTTCAATTTCAACATTTTCGCTCCAACTTCAATATTTTATATTTGAAATTCAATATTTTATAATTCAATTTCAATATTTTTAGTTTTAGTGATTGCATCATATCTAGTTCTAACTACAGACTTATTGATTTCCTTGCATCAGCATTTTCTTTTGGTAGGTTATAATATGATATAAGAAATATACAAATATTTTTAAATATAAAAAAGAGTGGGAATTAATATACTTGCACTATTTTAGCAGGAATAATAAAATAAAAATATCACTAAAAATTGTGTTGAGATTAAAATATAAAATATTGAAGTTGAAGTATAAAATGTTGAAATTGATTTATAAAATGTTGAAATCGAAATGCAAAATGTTAGGGAGGATACCCCAGTGATAGAATAGGGACCTCTACCACTGCCTCCCCGAGTTCGATCCGGTACAGGAACTTTGGGTAGGGGACAATTATGACTGTGTTGGTGTTGCGCACCAATGCCCTGAACTGAGATAGCAAAGGCGGTCCATGGAGTTCCTGGCCTATCGTACGCCGCGCGTGGAGGTTTTCCGGATTTTATCCTCCTTCCTCATTCATTCGATTTCCTATTAATCGGTGCGATATTATTCCCAGGTCGGCCCACCTCAAATAAAATTAAAATTAAAATACTAAATGTTGAAATTGAAATGCTAAATGTTGAAATCGAAATGCAAAATGTTGAAATCGAAGTAAAAAAGGTATAAATCTTCCAAATGTCTGAAAAGGTCGCTTGCTAATAAACTTGGTTGGATCCAACCAAGTCGTATAAGCCCCGGATTAACCATTGAAGGTTTGGATTTTTATCCCCATCCAGCGGCGTAATATCAAAAAGTTTGATTCAAGCTTTTTGAATTTTATCATTCGATTAATCGTTTACCAAAATTTTACTAGTTCGGTTTAATAAGGTTCTCACTAACTGAATCAAAAGTTAAAAGGTCGAATCTATCATATATATCTAATAATTTTTTTTTCTTCTTCTTTGTTACAAATGTCATTCAGATCTCTCAAAACTCTAGTTACTGCCGCCCCAAGTTTAACTTGGCCTCTGCCGTCAGCTGCTATTCTACCAAGTCGATCTTTGTAGGAAATCTTCCATTTGGTATTGATCGCGTGGGACTTCAGGAGCATTTCGAAACTGTTGGTCCTATTATTGGATGCCGTCTTCCTCAAGATCACCTTGGCCGCTCCCGCGGCTTTGGGTTTGTTGAAGTTAATGAAGAAGATTTTGACAAATTTATTCAGCGCTTAAATAACAGTGAGTTGGGAGGTCGTCAGATTCGTCTTGATTCAGCCAGTTCTAACGACAAAAATTTCTAAACCTTAAAGCAAAAAAAAGTTAAAGCGTTGCCTTTCATGTTTTACCTTGTTGCATTTAACCTTTATATTATTTTTAAATTAAATCGGGTAATTCAACCTTCAATTTCTTCTTATAATGAAAGGGGCATAAATTTATAGTTTATTGAACACATTTACTTTTTGGTTATTTTGTGCAGTCTTGTAAAGCCTTCGCTTTATTGCTTAGTAAAGTGCTTACATCTATATTTGTAGGCTTTGATCACGCTTATAGATTTACATTAATTACTGTTTTCGGTGCTCTGTGGTCTTGTTGCAACGTTTTACATTACAGAACGTAAGAAATCTTGTAGTGTTTTCTTAAAAGCTAAATGCTTTTTGTCGAAGGCTTTTTCTGGTTTTTAACTTAAGTCTAAGAGCAATACCAAACGAAGTTATGACTGCAAGATTTATGTAACATTATTTTATAATATAAGTACAATTATTAATAGCTTTTTTGTTTGAATACATTTATAATAATTGCTATTTGGTGCTTCTACAATTAAATGTTACAATAATATTCTAACATGTTCAAAAAATTACGTTCATTTTTACTATTTATTTTTTGACAAGCAAAAGCATTGGTTTTATGATTATGTTTTGTAACGCCACTTTTTGCTTCTAAATTTAAGCTTTTAGCTTTTTACTTAACTATATTACATATATATTGATTGCGAAGTTTTGACCTAGTTTTGTCATTTATTATTTTATTTTAAATTTCTAATGTTTTAGAGGATAATGAACTATTTATATTACTAGATTTGCTTTCATATTCTATTTTTTCTATTTTGAATTTTGATTCACATTAAATTTTAATAAGCAAATTTTTTGGCAAAATCTATCAAAATTGTATTGAGGGTTAATTTAAAAACACATTTAGTTCTAGAGCCTAGCTGCATTTTTCCATACATTTAAAGTCTCCTAAATACTATCTATTAATAATTATATATTAATGACTTTTGCCGCTTAAAAAATGATACAGCTATAAATTTACAAATAAGTTCTATGCAGATGGCATCATTGTCGAAAAAATAGTTAAAATTGATTAATGTAGCAGGGTTCTGAAGATGCTGAAATAAAATATCGTTCTATAAAGTTTCTATGGTAACTTATTTTCTAAAAATGTTATGATTAAGATTATTATAAATTACCAACTTTTATGGAAGTGAATATAGAAAATGATGCGTTTAGAGTTACCAAAATACATTTTATTTGCAGTCAGCAAAAACTCATAATAAATCTTAAAATATTATCTTATGCTGATAGTTTATATACCATTTATAAAAATCATTAAAATAATTCTGTTATTGGGTAATATTGTTACAAAAGTTTAATTCAGTACCTATTGTGTAAAAAGCATTTATAAGCTAATAACAGAATCAGCTTATATAAATTATTTTATTTTTCTATGACATTATCAAATAAAAAATGATGCATCTAATAAACTTTTAAATTAAGGATATGATCCACTATAAAGCAAACTCAGATTTTTTACAGTGCAGTATTCAGTTATATTGATCTAGCTGTTAAAGCTGAACCTAATTTAACTACTATATCATGAATTTTTGAAAGCTCAAAGCATAAAGTACTCGTACTAATTTTCTTCTTAGGTTTAAATAATTTTGAATAGTTGGGTCTGCAATTTCTGCAAAGCTAAGTTGAAGTAACTTAATTTAACTATCAGAGTTTTCTGGTATTATTCGACTTTGAAAATTATTATAAACTAGAGTGAATATATAAGTAGTATCTTTAAAGATGGCTGCCCTTTGATAAATTTTAAAGTTGAAAAGGTCCAATCAAATTGTCAACCCAGCCTCTTGACACAAGTAGGACAGCCAAAGAGATTGCAGCTGATAGTATTTAATTTAGGGCTTCAATTCTGGCAGTCTGGGGGTTCACATAGGCTCAAGTTGACCTTAAACATGTTGTAATTTTATAAAGTAAACAAAAATATACCCTTATGTACTAAGTATAGTTTTCAGAGATAGCACTTTATTTGAGGTTATAGGAATTTAATTCCAGAATGGATAGCAAAGGAGCATGAGCCCACTTTTAAATAAGGTGCTGTGACCAATGGAACCAAGTTCTGAAATTCCCTTAGTTTACCCAAGTCTCAGGATTAATACCTACCATACCTAGCTAAAAGGCTACTTCAAAGGTACAAAAATTAAAACATTAAGGTCAAATACCTAAAAAGTTTGAGGATGAGTTGCACTGTCAAATGGTATATTTTATTTTTTAAAATTATATGTACTAAAAAACTAGCTGTTAGATTACCCCCTGATATGAGAGCCTATGGTATATGCAGACCCTATAGAAACTCTTTTCAGTACCTGGTGACAAAAGAGCAGAAACTTGTATTAATCATTTAGAAGAATTTGGGAAGCTACCCTGAAGTTCATTTTTTAAAAGCATCAAAGATCCCCTGAAAGTCCCCAGGTATATTTAACAGTTGGTGCCTTGTCATATTGTTGATGCACATGAACATTATATTATGACTTGGGCATATTTTGAATCTCAAGCTAAATTATCTTTGTAGTCTCATAGCCAGGGTTAGGCTTGACAAGGAGTTGTGCCTCCCTGAATATTTTTAAGTTCAAAAGAGCTTATTTTATGGTACATAGGGGGTGATGAACTGGATCTTTCCACATGGCCACAAAGCAGCTGAGAAAAGTACCAAAGTAACTGCCTAAAAGCAAGATAGAATCCAAGTGAAAAGATTCCTAGTTTATTAGCTAACAGTACATCTTGATAGGAGGCCTTGTATCATGATAAGAATGATTTTGGTTACCAACAACATGGTTTTACCTCTAGAAAGGGCATACTAAGCTGTGATGGCCTTACTAAATCAGATGTATAGAATATAGAGCTAGAGTATATATATCCCACCAAATAAGACATTAAAAAAATTGTTTGTGACTTCATAAATTTACTTTTATATATTTATGACAAAATTTTTACTAACATTTTTTAAAGGGTATTTATACGGTGGTGAGAGGCTTGATGTTAAAATCTTGGAGTTTGTGGCTACTTATCTACCTCTATATCAATCACCAAATGTTAAAATAAGGGGATCTGTGTCTCTTTCCTGATTATAACTTGCTTCATCTCCTTAGATTTTGTGCACAAGTTTTTTATATGTGCAATCAATAGTTGTTGATATAACCTAATAAAATATGTTGGTGATAAATACTAGTATAAAGACTAGTATCCAGTTGAGCTTTTACAACCAAATACTTCTCCTGCTTAGGTTTCTCCTTGGAACTGGTGAAATCTTTCTTCAACCCACTGGTGAAGGTACTAATTAACTCTCCAGATAACAAGGGAATTCCCAATCATTTGCTCCTCATCTGGAGTTGGCAACTCTGTATGACTATAGAACAAAATCTACTAGCAGTAGTATAATGGTTCTTAAGGGAACTTTTACTCTTGATACTTGACCCCTAATTCTAGCTTAGAGGTCCTCACCTTGGACTTATCCAGCAGTTATAGTTCAGTGGCCTTCTTGGTGAAACTTCTATCCCTTCCTCCCTTGGCACAGGAACCCCAAAGAACTTTACAGTAATATTTAAATCCAGGGGTATCTGATCCCTCTACTCTAACCTCAAAAGTATTAAAAAATACAATAAATGTATAATAACTAAATATTTGAGTATCTATGTGACTAAATGTTTTTAAATTGGAAACAGCAGCTGTTGCTGCTGAACTAACCCTTCACAAATTGCTTCAATGCTAAATGAGGCTTCCACTCATTCATCCATCTAGTCAGAATCAACTCATCAACTTGATAATGATCTGTTTTGGGTTAATTTTGAGGTAGCATGTCTCAATGCCCTCCTCCAGCCTCAGCAGAGTAACCACATTAAGCTAACAATCTGCTTAGGTAATGGTATCTTTTTCCCAGTATCAGCATGTTGCATTGCCTAAAGGATTAAACTGCTGTTGATGACACCAAAAGCGTTTTCAACGTTCAGAAACTACTCAATATACCCTTAGTCAATTGGCGACAAAAATTAGTTGGTTTCTGCAAGTAATCAAATTATCAATTTGAAAATTTACAAACTAATCACTTGTTTATTTTAAAAGATTCTTAATGAAACATTAGCAATCTGGATGATCAAACCCTGACAAAATACTTAACGTTCATTAAGGCTAATTCACTGAACAATAGTTATCATATAGGATGATAACTCCCACATCCACTAGTGGAATTTTCCCCTTAGTGGATAAGCAGATTTATTATAATCAGATCAGGTGGGATAATATGGTCACATTCCAAATCCTAACAATTGGCCAAACTTGAGACTTTGTGGCATTAAAATGCCTGCACAACATTTACCAAGGCTTCTGGAATTTCTCCAACTAATTCTAGACCCATTTTAGAACATTAATTGAGTATTAAATGTATTATGGGAACCTTTTTGCATTAATTTAAATTTTTTTATTAGTTAATATTTAAATTCAAATTTTTGATAACTCAGCAAATCTCATGCTCATAGGTCTGGAATGATTTAACTATGATTTTCAAAAATAGATTTTTAGGGCCATCCTGTTGAGTCCTAAAGTTTTCACTGTGTGATACTAGGGCTATGTGTCATTCTGGAAGCTTTATGACTGTCACAAGGGGCTTCCAGGAAGGTGTAACCTTTAAGGTCAATCCTGCAAAGTTCTTGTTGAAATTCTCCCTATAAAAGGTGAAGGACTTTTTCCAGGGAGATCAAAAGATACCAAAATGTGTGACTTGATTTTCAAGAAACTCAGATGGTCCCATTGTTCCCAAACTAAGGTTCAATTCCACGTCATCACTTTAGGCTTCAAGTTCAGGGCATTACTAATTTACTTCCTCATATGGTTATCAAGCCTTTTAACTATATTCACAAATTTTTTACTTAATTCTGAGGCCACATTCACATGAATCCATCATTGATGGCCCAGCAATCACTATATACTTATCAGCTATGCATTCTAAAATCTAGCAAGTTGTACCTCTATACCCTGACTATTGGAAGATCTCCTACTTGAGGTTATTACCAATTTAACTAATGCTACAAAACTATTACCAGAAGATCAAGAAGCCCAGCTGACCTTTCCAGTTGGGATGAGATGATAGACAAACTACTCAGGAATAAAAAATTATTGATGAATCTCTTTTTGCAATTCTCAGTAACTCAAGATTTACTCTTTATTTCAACAGTACTATATGTACTACATTATTTTATATAAAGTACTTTTTCAGCAGAATTTAGTTATTTATCTAAGTTTATATAATATTCTAATGAACAAAGTCTCATCATAACTGCATCTTACAAAGCCCCTGTCATCTCAGCTAACTGTGATAAAATAATTTAAATTTTTTTTTAAATTTTATTTGGGGAAGGCCAATCATGGGATGGGCACTTCCAAAAACACCAACTACAAGACATTAAAAATCTAGAGGCACCCCAGAGGAGCTGAAGCTACCTCCTGTTGCCATCAGGACTGTCAGTGGAAGAAAGAGGGGATTGACAGGTGAGGCCTGGGCCAAAACTGAACACAAATGAAGGAAAGGCACAACTAGAGGAACCAAATGGGAAACCAGGATGAATCCAATCAGCGTTGGTGGGGTGGCAGGTGGCCAAACAACCAAGCTTGAAAGTGATCCATGAGGTAAGAGTGGGAGTGACTCACAGCTTCATGGTAAGTTGGGGTAGTGCCAGACAGTGCATCAAGGACAATAGTGTGAATCATCCATAATGCAATTGTACAACTAAGTTGCATAGAAAAAGGGTGGATAGGGGAGGTCATGAAAAAGGTGAAGATATTCTTAAACAGGCTAAAAGTCTGTACTTGCTCCTGGCAAAAGAGATGCATAACGTCCCACCAGATCACCTGTGATGGTGGGCAATATTCCAAGCAATGGATTAATGAATCATATTGGCTTCATACAATTCATGAAGATTGAGAGGCATTGGACCACTCAGCAGTGTGGTACATCTTTCTCAGGAATTTCCACACTCAGGCACAAATCTGGGTTTGTAACAGAGGATGGTGTGTGTATCTCTAAATGTCCTTTTGGGTCTCCAGTGAGTACAGTATGATGAGCTTGTCAAGATAGTCCACACGGGCAATGAGGAGGGGACATTGTGGTAACATGTTGTTTAAAACTTCTTTCTCAAGGACTTCTTGCTTGAAGTGGGGATTATGGAGACCCCTCTGGGCGGTGTGTCCGCTGATGCTGATTTTCCACTCAGCGCTCCACATGGAGAAGAGAATATTTTTGAAGTGAAGTGACGTCCTATGTGGGCCTGTGGCAGAGGGATGAGAGGCCATATAGTTAAGTAGATAATGGGGTGGGGTCCATCTAGTACTAAAAAAAGATAATGGGGTGGGAAGGATTGCAGAGGCCCAGGGCGTAGAAAATTGGAGTGGGCCGCATGTGACCAGTGTTAGGATGGTAGCGTGGGGTTGGTGAGTACAGCGATCCAGGTGCCAAGTATTTTGGTGGCATGGGATTCAAAGGTGAGCAAGCCCATACTACCACTATAGCGAGGGCTAAACATGACATCCAGGAATACTGGTAAAGGACAGCCTAACCAAAGCCACCCTTGTAGAATTGCGCATAAAGAGGTGAAGAAAGGGGGGAAAAAGGCGATAGCATGGGCCAGAAACTAGACTTTTGACAGGACCATAAAGTTGGCAAGCAGAACCCAGCCTGTAAGGGTAGTCTGGTAGGCTCTGAGGGAGGCGATGCACTTTGTGACTTTGTCAAGGATGTGGTGCTCCATTACCAATGAGGTGTACCCTCCCACCTCCAACCATACTCCCAAATGGTGCACCAGATCATCAGTAGGTCTTGACATAAAAGGGAGTACAAGCAGGGTGGTATGGGATGGCCTAGACAAGCAAAACAGAGAGCTATCTGCTAAAGAAGGATGACTACAGGGTGCTGGTGACCAGCGGGCTTGGTACCAGCTGAGGAGAATGATTTCAGTTTTGGAGGAATTAAGTGTGCATCACTGAAACTGGAGTAATTCTGGATAGCAGCCTCTAGTGCTTGAGCATCATGGTTGTCTGACACCCCAACCACACAGTCATCAGCAAATGACAGCATCATAACATATGCTTAGCCTTACACTTGGACACCAGAAAGGTGGGCATTCACATTGTGTAACTGTGGGTTGAGGCTGAAGTTGTATAAGAGTGAACTTAAGTAGTCCTTGGCGGGACCCCTTTGAGGGCAAACCACATCAGTGAGTAAATAAGGGCCATGCACCGCCATTGTGGCAGACTACTTGAGAAGCATCACCCAATAGTTGAACTGGAAAGGGATGTGGAATTTGTGGAGGTAGGTTTTGAGGTAGTCCCAGTTGACCCTATCATAAGCCTTTTGTAAGTTTAAGAACACAAGCGCCCCAGTAGCCATGGATTGGAAGAAATTGGCTACAGTGTGAATGTTGTCCCATATTGACTGCTTGGGGATGAGACCAAATTTCTCAGAGGAGATTACTTCAGAAGCAACTCTCCTAGGCGGTTGGCCATGTCCTTAATGAATAACTCAGTATCTTTATTGGTAAGTGATATGGGGCGCCAATTTGCCAAGTACAGCTTATCCCCTTTCTTATATAGCGTTATCATGTATGCCTCCTGGCCTTAGGAAGGAGGCGCGTTTCTAAAATACATTTGTTCATTGAGTCAAGCAGCAGAGAGGAGAAATTAAAATTTTTTTTAGAACTCATATATAAATACATCTGGACCTGGGAACTTCCTGTGCAGTGCACCACAAATGGCATACCAAAGTTCATCCCAAGTAGTTAAATTCATCAGCTCCAGGTAACAGAAAATGGTGTGGATATGTGCGCCAATGAGAAACTCATTAATTTCAGCTGGGTTGATTGGTTTGACTTATATAACTCAGAGTAAAAGTTTCAAACTTTGACTGCTACAGCAGCTAAGTTTCTGTGACAGAGTTGTCAAGCCAACTTACCTGTGTGCAGGCCAATCTCTGTCACAGTGCAAAGAATTTATGGAAACAGTAGGATGAGCACATGTCTCCCGCCACTATAACTTTTCCCTTGAGCTGAACACAAATGAGATGTTTGTGTTGTCTTACCAGTACATTTAGATGAGCAGACACTTCTGCCCACTTATGACCCCAATCCAAATTGTATTTTTCAGCAGGGACATTAGACTCAAGGTGGTCTGCTTCCGCTAGTATGCATTTAATGACTGCCAAGGCAACCCAAGAGTGATGTGATGAGATGTGTAATGCCTGAAGTATGGTGTTTGCTTTAAAGGTTGACCAAATAGAGAGTGGGTCAGCACAGAACAGTGTGGCAAATTCTGGTGCCAAAGTTTTGGTGTCCATCCATGCTGAAAACATGGGTGATGTGATCTTGGCCAGTTAAAGTTTTCACCACTTTGGCGCCTGTGCCGCTGGGCTTGATAAAGTGAAGGAAATTGAAATCAACCTGTGGTTAGAGAAATTGATTTTTGTTGTTGTGAAGTGCACAATCTTGGGCAAAAGTTTAACAGAACAAGAATGAGGTCAATGCAAGACATAGACCTCTGCTGACCATTGTGCACATGGGGATGGGACATGTTGGGTAGCACCAGTGTATGTTTGGGGAGGGTATCAAAAAGCCCCAAGGTGGCTTTAATAATGTAGAGTTTGGCGTGCCCCTGCAGGGGGTGGTAGGCGTTGAAGGCCAGCGGTTGGTGGCTGAGTTAGCCCAGCAATTTAGATTGCCTACCACAAATGGATTAAGTGGAAGTGGGAAGGAAGTTACAGATGAGAGGAACTACTGGCAAGCCCGCACACATGTCAGAGATTAAATATTAATGATAGTGTGCACTTAATCATTCCATGAAAAGGAAACAACAAGCGCACAGCCATTGATGTATGAATTTGAAGAAATAAATTTAAAACTATGGTTTGCTCATATAAGCACCCCACAGTGCAGCGACCAAAAGGAAAGGGAAGGGAGTAGTATGGTTGCCCATGTTTTTTTGGCACTGTGTGGACAGTGGGATACCTGAATGGCCAGGATGTCCACAGGTAAATTATTTTTTAAAAAACTCAGTTTTTTAGCCTAGGATGGTGTGGCCTTGAGTCCAGCAATGTTTAACGTCCCTATTGTGAAGGATTCCCCATTGCACCTTAGGTGCAATGGAAAAACCTTTTGCCTATCCAGCGCCACTTGGTCAGTAGATGCTCTTTGCACTTGGGTCTTCACCCCTATGTATGTGTCCTTGAGGGCTTCCTTTGCACTGGGTTTGGTATTTTTTTTGGTGTTTTTGATTTTTATTTTGTTCAATTTTTTTTGAAGCGGTGTGCTCCTGCGTTGCACCATCAGAGTTTAACAAAAACTTGGGGGGATTGGGTTGGGAGAATGTGTCAGGAAGTTGATATGACTGGATGATATGCTACCCATATTGGCAGATTTGAGAGAAAATTGGGACAAGTCTCAAGATTAACAAAAGAGAAGTATACAAATAATAATTGATTAAAATGTTGACCAATCGGCGAGAATGGGAGATTATGCTGAGACTAGGATAAATGAGAGTTTTGAATCAAATGGGAGAAACAAATGGAAGACACCAAGTTGAGGATGCATCTGGCTTGGGGAATTGAGATATAAGGAGTTACAGAGTGAATTGATGGGGGTTCATTTGTAAAATAGGTTGTTGCAGAAAGGTCTGCATATTAGTACAAAAATAAAGATTGAAATAAGGGGCAATAGCTCCATGCAAAAAGTTATTAGTTTTTATTAAAAGAATTGGCAATCTTCATATTGTCTGATTTGGTTGCCCAGTGGCTAATACCCTGTGCAAACTGACTTGGCGGAATCAAGACTGTACGCCAAGAATTAACAGTGGTGCTCACTACAGGGGGCCATTGGTCAGCTGTAAGTATTCAACACTGTGAAAACAATGATGAGCCCTCATTTGTTACATCACCAGTCTATCAGGTTCCACACACATCATGCAGAAGAAATACAAGAGGCATCAAATAATAATCCAATATTATTCACTATAACTGAACCTGGGGAATGATGAAGTTGTGATCAATCTGCAACTGGAAAACAGCCCTGAGTTAACGGCTGACCAACTAGGGCGCTCCACTAATGTGACCCCTCAGCAGCTGCAAAATATTATGGAATGGTTGTTACAAGGGTATCATTTATATGAAGATGAGGCGGGGGAGTATGCCTTGAGTCTATTTTATAACCAACGCGATCAAGAAGGTCATTACGCCATGTACATGTCTTATTTGGATGCAACAACAATGGGGTTGACTTGCCGCCTTGGTACTTGTGGAATTGAGGAATATCTAGTCATGTATGTGCAACTGTCTATTTGACAACTACTATGAGTATTGGCTCGCCATAATATAGAAATTGGAGATGTGGTGCGATTTGCTTGAGCACAACAAAATGATATTTGCCTCTTGCTCAACCATCTTGATTGCTCTTTTTTGGAGGTACAAGGGGCGCTTGGGCAAGTGGACCACTGTGTTGAGAACATCTGCCACCAGTTAGACTTGTTGGTATCACAGTTGCATCTTGAGTTGTCTCAGGTAATTGACAAATTGCTGGATTGATGTGGTTTATTGATGGAATGGATTTGGGATGTCATGACGCTTGGCCATAATACTGAGCGTTTTATGATGGGTTTAGCTGAATGGGCGGAAGTACTTGAAGATGTGGTAGCCCAGCTTAAAGAAAAGATATCAGTAGTGGAACAGCAAGTGGTGGATCAAGTCAGCTTCATATCAGCCAAAGTAAACCAACTTCATATTGAATGGAGTAGTCAGCAAATGACTGATAACAAGCTTAATCTGTGGTTGACGTCCCCTGAGTACCTGCACCTAGTCCGCCAGGTTACCCAATTGGAAGCATATAGTCAGAATGAGCGGCGTTGAGTTTTCCCTCTTCCATTCTATGAGACATGGGAGTATACTGACATACAAGAACGACTTAATAACCTTAGTCAGGCTAATGAAAGGTTGATATGGGAACAAGTCGCTCTCCTGAACCAAATGGATGAGGCTAACCAACAAGCGGGTTATGCTAGCCAACAGCACGGCCTTATACAAAGTACAATTGGAAGTGTCCTCTCGCGCCTACAAGCAGTGGAACTGCAGTTGCATGAAGAAAGGGAATATTGTCAAGAGCTGCAAAATCAATATGTGACACTGCAACAGGAATTACAAGATGGGCGGTGTAGATGTCATTCGATTAAAGTGGAACAGATGATCAATGAGCAATTGGCGGAGTATGCCAGAACTGGGGGGAACGGTGCAGTCAGTGGCAATTTGGAGAATGAATGTTATGACTCCACTAACAAATATTCTTCAAGTGATGACATGTATACCCCGCGCAACTCTACTTCCTTTGAGTTCATCACATCAGATTTGAGCTCAACTGGCTGGCGAACCAATGCGCCTGGTCCCTGCTGCAGAAGTGTGAAGCAAGGCGAAGCCATGCGAATTGAGAACTTACCTCCTTTTAGTCATGATGGAAACCTACATGGGTATTTCAAGCAATTCAAATTTGCCACAGAAGGAGTTTCTGATCAACAGAAAGTGAAACTGTTGCTGTCTGCTCTTGATGTAGACAGCGCCAATCAAGTTATTTGCTACCTCCCAAACAGCTCAGCATCCTATGAAGAAATTAAGGCGATTGTTCTTTGGTTGTTTGGGGGTGTGACCAAAATGGCTCAACAAAAAGCCAATTTTCTGACTATACAATTTCACCAAGATGAGACCCTGTCAGATTTTGCTGAATGTTTCTTGGCGGAAGCACATGTACTAATTGGAGCCAACCTTTTATCTGCTGAGGATGTGGGTATTGTGATGATGGTGGCCATCAAACCATATTGGGAACTATCTAATGCTATGTCTCACATGTTGAATGAAGGAGCAGGACTTATTTGAATTGTAAATACTTTACACCGACTCTCAGCCACAAACAGCGCCCCTAATATAGCCTGGCAACCTTCTGTTACCCCCCGCACCAAAGACTTTGGAGTATGAACTACAGCGGCTATGCTATCATCTGACAGAACATATTTGTTTGCCATACCATTCTGCGAATTCTTTCTGACCTAGATATGATCTACCAGCTCATTCCTGACCTTGAAACATACTGTTAATCATTGCACTGGTCTTTCAGCTGCAGGTTATATATGCAAACCCTTCATGAATACTTGCTTCCAATGCAACTGGAGGGGGCATTATGCGGCAAACTGCCCTAATAAAACACAATTGGCTGTGTTACCAACTGAGGAGACCCCGCAGGGAAAAGCTCGAGCAGAGTAGAGATGGGATGCTCTACCTCCACTAGGTTTAATTCACTTGTCCCTAACGAATCCCTCACTCCTAATTGGGAAGAATCTGAAACTCAATTGGATGAATTACTATACCAACAGCTTCTGACAGGAATCTCTGCTTCTGGGTCCAAATGTATAGATTCACCCTTAAACTCTGTGTTTCGCCAGGAAGTTCTGAAGCCATATGCATGGCAGATCTTGGAACAGATTGGCACAAGTATTGAGGATCTGTCAATGGCTGCTACTTCTTTGGTAGGAGTCCACAATGCCATTCTGGTGGGAAAAATCATTAATGAGTACCCACAGGTTGGCAAGAGCATCTCCTCTTTCTTAAGTAACAGTAAGCTCTTGGATGTACATGCAATAAACAATGATGGTTCCTCTTACTCAGAATGTACTTATTGTGACATTTTTGTCCAAAATACAAAAATCTGGGCTATCATCGATACTGGAGCCCCTGTGAACATAGTCTCTACCTGGTTGGTGGCTAAGCTCCTGCTCAAACTGGATGTGGATCATTGAGTAGTATATGGAACCACGGGGACACATAGCACTGTATCTGAAGGTGCTTATAGTGCATTGCCCTTACAATTTGGGTCCATCCAGGCTTCCGCCCCAGCAGTGGTTCTGCCAAACAACAATTATGATATGCTAATTGGTGCAGCATTTATGAGGAAATTTGGTGTTGTGATAGACATGGCGGAGGAATCACTTTACATTTTAGGACAACAGATTCCTGTTTATTTTACCTCATGTGGAATCCCAACATACTCATTCCATTCTAGTCGAATCAACCTAGCCTACAGTGATGAAGTAATACCCATGTGCTATCAACGACTGAAGCAACAGACTAGAATCCTTCCCAACCAGATCTATGAATACAAAGGGATTCCGCTTCAAGCAGCTAGTGATTGGAGTATACACCAATGCATAGTAGGAACTGAGCTCAAAATTGATGTCACAAAAGGGCTTTTTTTTTAAATTTAAATTTAAATTTAAATTTATTGCGGGGAAGGCTGACCATGGGACGGACACTTCTGACAATGACTCAGACGAGACAAAACTTAGTACCAGGTGAGGCACCCCAGAGAGGCGATGCTATCTCTTGTTGCCAGCGGGAACGCCACTTATGGGAAGGGGGAGGGAATGTGTGTAGGGGGCGTAGCCACTATTGAGCACGTGTGGAGGAAGGGGTCTGATTTGATGAACCAGACTGGGAACCAGGAGGAGACCAGCTGCCGGCGACGTGGTGGGAGATATCCAAACATCCACGCTTGAAAGTGATCCACCAAATGAGACCGGAATCTGTGGACAGCTTCAGGGAGGGTGGGGATGGATCCAGCGATGGCATCCAAGACAATCGTGTGGATAGTCCACATGGCGATTGCAACCACCAGAGCATGAAGGGAGGGTGGGAGGGGGAGGCCATTGATGATGCAAACATATCTCTTGACAGACTGAAGGGATGTGTTTGATCCTGGCCTAGCAGACGTTGGACTTCGCGCCATATTACTTTATAGGTGGGGCACTTCTCCAGGCGGTGAAACAGCGTTCCATACTGGCCACACACGACACAGGATGAGTGTAAAGCATTAAAGCGCTCAGCTGTATGATACACCCGCCTCAGGCAGCGCCACACATGGGAGCGGACTTGAGGCTGCAACAGAGGATGGTGTGCGTATTTCCAGATAGTCTTTTGGGTCTCAGTGGAATAAGGGATGTCCATCATGTCCAGGTAGTCCACCCTGGATAGGACTTGGGGTCGAATGGGGATCACGCCATCATGGATGGGTAGCCCCTGTACCTCTTGTGTGAACTGAGGAGAGGGGCGGCCTCTTTGGGTTGTATGTCCACTAATACGAATTATCCACTCTGCGCTTCGCATGGAGAGTAGGATTCATTTGTAGTGGGTTTTGGTCCCGTGAGGACCTGTGGCTGATGTGTGTGATGCGAGATATTTCATCAGGGAGCGGGGGTTTAATGGATTGTTGAGGCCCAAGGCTCGGGAGAAGTTGGAGCAGGCCGCGCGGGACCAGTGTTGGGATGGGAGTGTAGGAGCAGTGATGGCTGCAATCCAGGTGCCTAGGATCTTGGCGGCATGGGCTTTGAAGTCAAGTAGGCCCATGCCACCATGACGATGAGGGCCAAACATGACCTCTAGCCGTACTGGTGGAGGGCGGCCTGACCAAAGCCAACCTTGTAGCAAAGCATACAGGGATTTGAAGAAGCTTGGGGAGAAGGGGATGGCGTGGGCTCCAAACCAGACTTTGGATAGGAGCATAGAGTTGGCAAGAACAACCCTGCCAGTGAGGGTAGTAGGGTGGGCTCTGAGAGAGGCGATTCGCTTCGTCACGTTGTTCAGTATATGGCCCTCCATTACTGCTGACACATATCCTCCTGCCTCCAACCACACGCCCAGATGGCGTACCAGTCCTATGGTAGGTCGCGGCACAAAGGGGAGCACCAGTGGAGCGGTGTGTTTTGAGTTAGTAAGGCGTGGACTTGGGCGAGCAGCTGGGCTGGGTTGGGAACTACTTGCTGGGGCCCAGCAGTTCTGAAACCGACCAAGGAGGATGATTTCGGTTTTGGAGGCGTTCAGTGCCACGTTGCTTACCCGGGAATATTCCTGGATGAGGGCTTCAAGCGCGTGCATCTTTGTTATTAGACACCCCCACCACGCAATCATCTGCAAATGCCATCATCTTGACTGGGGTTTGGCCTGGCACATGGACCCCAGTGAGTTGGGCATTCACATTTCGCAGTAGTGGGTCAAGGCTGAAGTTGTATAAGAGTGGGCTCAGGGGGTCCCCTTGTTGCAGGCCCCTTTGAGGATGGACTACATCCGTTAGGAAACCTGGGCCGCGCACAGCCATTGTTGCAGATTCCGTGAGCAGCATCACCCAGTTAATGAAGCGGGGAGGTAGGCGGAATTGTTGGAGGCAGGCCTAAGGTATTCCCAGTTTACTCTATCATAGGCCTTTTGTTGGTCCAAGAATACAAGTGCCCCAGAGGCTGTGGACTGACACACATTAGCCACAGAGTGCACGTTATCCCAAATTGACCTTCTGGGGATGAAACCGAATTGTTCTGGAGAGATGGTGGCAAATGCTACAGTCCCTAAACGGTTAGCCATGATTTTTGTTAAAATTTTGGTGTCTGTGTTTGTTAGAGAAATGGGGTGCCAGTTGGCTAAGTCTAGCCTATCCCCTTTCTTGAAGAGTGTGACTGTAAAAGCCTCATGTCCTCCTGGTAGGAGGCGCGTTTCCAACAGGCTTTGGTTGAGTGAGGCTAGCAGCAATGGGGATATATATTTAAAATATTTTTTGTAGAACTCATATGGAATGCCATCTGGGCCTGGGCATTTTTGGTTTGGCGCACCACGAATGGTAGTCCATAATTCGTTTGGAGTAATTAAATTCATTATTTCCACTTTTCTTTCTCGTTGCAAACACTTTTGCAACTCATTCAATTCAAGACTAAATTTAGTTTGATAATATCATAGAGGGGATTAGTCTGCGCCCATGTCTGGGAGCAGTTGGGCAAGCAAGGCAAGAGGAGCAGGTGGAAGGCCCGCGGCCTCTAACATTTGAAAACGCCCCGGAGAATCTGGTGGAATAGAAAAAAATCTAAAAAACTGGCGGTCACAATTTCCCCGGAGATACTTGCGTGGCAAGCACGATGCAACCAGTACATCAATACGCCACATTCCCAGCCACTTTCATCGGTGGAATTTTGGAGTCTGTGTGTATCTGGACATCCAAAAAATGGCCCTATGGGAAAAATTTTGTGAAGATGTACACAAAATTTTCCTGACCGCGGTGTACGTTGCACCTCACTCCATGTCACACAGTTGGCTGGACCTAGGTTTTGAAAGCAAAATAGCAGCAGACAAGGCTGCAGCGGTGCACATAGTGGTCGACCTCCCCAAAGGGCAACGGGTCATCAAAACTAAATGCAACAGATGGACAAAATCAAACCAAATTTTCCTCACATTTGACTTTTTGCCTACTATGGTAAAACGTGATATTTTGGAGCAACACCTGAAAGATGGTCTCACCATATATGGCGAAATACAATCTTTCGAAATGCAATGTTTCACGCTGATGCCACACCTGTGCACTGGCAAAGCCATCGCAGTTCTGACCCCAACTGAGGAGATTGTGAAGGACCTAACCCAGATCCCGCACTCCACCTTTATTGACATCGCAGGGCACACCACCCACCCATTCCAGGTAACCGTGGACAGCGCGCCCCCATTTGCACCCACTGTGATGCGTTTGGCCATAAGGCACACGCATGCCCCATTAAAGAGGGCGTTACATTCCAAGAGCACCCCTCAGCGGCCATGGCCAGCGGAGAGGCGCACTATGAACCAACTGCAAGCACCAAAGAGGCTTTCCCATGGGGAGCACAAGGCTGCTACCTATTGGTAAAGCCCATCTCCCCCCGCAGGAGTGGAAGAAGGCCAAGCAGGCCCATAGGACTGCGGCAAAGGAAGTGGCCAAGGTCACCACCACCATCCCACACTCACAACGCCAGGAGGACATGGAGACCTTCGCGGTGGAAGCAACTTGGGAATCTATCACCCAATCAGATTGGGAGGCCCAAGCCAAACGGGCCACTCAATCTGAGGATCCGATGGGAGATTTGATCTCACCCAATCGCTGCACCCAAGCCCCAGTTGAAACTGACTTGGGACCTATCCCAACCGAAAAATTTTTTTTTGCCCCACTCGACGGTGCACCGAACTTATCCGCACCGCAAAAAATTCGTCCGACGTGTGGGAAAACAAAAAGCGAAGGCCAAAGCCAACGTGACTCTTTCCGCAAAAATTAACAAAAACCCCGATAGCGTTGCTGCTAATACCCACGCTGCTGTGAAAGCCCGTGGGGACCTGGAAGAAGCTGGTGGGCCAGGGGGCCCACCCCCCTCGCACCTAAGGTGCAATGGGGGAAACCTTCACTCTAGGGATGCTGATTATCGCTGGACTCAAGGCCTCCCTATCCTGGGCTAGGAAACTGAGTTTTTTACAAAATAATTTACCTGTGGATATCCTGGCCATCCAGGAAACCCACTGTCCACGAGGTTCCGAGGATGCTTGGAAAACAATGCTCCTACCATCCCTATCCTTTTGGTCGAAGCACTGTGGGGTGCTAATTCAGAAAAACAATTTTTTCAAATTTATATCTTCAGAAACATTCCTAAATGACCAAGTGCTCGTTGTCACCTTCTCATGGGCTGATGTTGCACACACAATTGTCAACATTTACACCCCAAACGGTGCACAAGAGCGTTGGGAATTTTTCTCATTGGTCAAATCCCTCCCGCTACCCCCCGATTCTTTCCTAATCGGTGACATGAACTGTTGGCTAACCTCACCAATGGACCGGTGGCCGCCCTCACCCCACGCCCCACAGGGTCATGTAGAACTACGCGTTCTAAAAGCCACCCTTGGGTTAATGGATGCGCTGCCATGACATGCCCCACTGCTCAAAAACATGACGCGTCCCCACATCCACAATGGCCAATTAAGGTCCATGACCCGCATTGACCTTATTCTAGCACCGGCGAAATTCCAACCCCACATCTCCCACTTCAAAACAACAAAAATGGAATTCTCTGACCACCAACTGGTCTCGATAACATACCACTTACCTGTCACAGTTGCAAAGGCCCCACATTGGTGCAAAATCCGCCCCCCAGAGCTAGCGTCACCAGGATTTTCCACGTGGGTGGAAGAGGCAACTTTGGCAAAATTGTTTGTTGCACCGTTTTGCGCGGACCCCATTTCCACATGGGCAACTTTCAAAAAAGACACCATCTGCCACTATTACCATCTCTCATCCAGATGCTCATGAGCCACATCGGCGGTTATATAGCACGCGCTGGCGGAATTGGCCCACTTGGAGTCCTTCATTCCAGCCTCAGGATATAGCCCTGCATAGGGCCAGAAGTGGGCGGAGGCAGCAGCCCACCTCAACGCACTTGAAAGGCAACACAAACATCAGGTTTGTGTCCAATACAGGGCCACACGCATCACTAAAGGCAACAAGTGCACCGCATACTTCTTCAAAAAAATTTTTGCACCACGCCAGAGTGTGGCCTGCACACAGGTGCGAAGATCAGATAATTCTATCATGGACACACCAGCTGAAGTGGCAATCGAAACGCAAAGATATTACTCCAAGTTATACTGAGCCAAACCAATTCAGCCAGCCGAAATGGCGGAATTTCTCGACAGAGCTCATATCCGCACCATTTTCTGATACCCGGAAATAATGAATTTAATTACTCTGAATGAATTATGGACTACCATTCGTGGTGCGCCAAACCAAAAATGCCCAGGCCCAGATGGCATTCCATATGAGTTCTACAAAAAATATTTTAAATATATATCCCCATTGCTGCTAGCCTCACTCAACCAAAGCCTGTTGGAAACGTGCCTCCTACCAGGAGGACATGAGGCTTTTACAGTCACACTCTTCAAGAAAGGGGATAGGCTAGACTTAGCCAACTGGCACCCCATTTCTCTAACAAACACAGACACCAAAATTTTAACAAAAATCATGGCTAACCATTTAGGGACTGTAGCATCTGCCACCATCTCTCCAGAACAATTCAGTTTCATCCCCAGAAGGTCGATTTGGGATAACGTGCACTCTGTGGCTAATGTGTGTCAGTCCACAGCCTCTGGGGCACTTGTATTCTTGGACCAACAAAAGGCCTATGATAGAGTAAACTGGGAATACCTTAGGGCCTGCCTCCAACAATTCCGCCTACCTCCCCGCTTCATTAACTGGGTGATGCTGCTCACGGAATCTGCAACAATGGCTGTGCGTGGCCCAGGTTTCCTAACGGATGTAGTCCATCCTCAAAGGGGCCTGCGACAAGGGGACCCCCTGAGCCCACTCTTATACAACTTCAGCCTTGACCCACTACTGCGAAATGTGAATGCCCAACTCACTGGGGTCCATGTGCCAGGCCAAACCCCAGTCAAGATGATGGCATTTGCAGATGATTGCGTGGTGGGGGTGTCTAATAATAAAGATGCACGCGCGCTTGAAGCCCTCATCCAGGAATATTCCTGGGTGAGCAACGCGGCACTAAACGCCTCCAAAACTGAAATCATCCTCCTTGGTCAGTTTCAGAACTGCTGGGCCCCAGCAAGTAGTTCCCAACCCAGCCCAGCTGCTCGCCCAAGTCCACGCCTTACTAACTCAAAACACACCGCTCCACTGGTGCTCCCCTTTGTGCCGTGACCTACCATAGGACTGGTACGCCATCTGGGCGTGTGGTTGGAGGCAGGAGGATATGCGTCAGCAGTAATGGAGGGCCATATACTGGACAACGTGACGAAGCGAATCGCCTCTCTCAGAGCCCACCCTACTACCCTCACTGGCAGGGTTGTTCTTGCCAACTCTATGCTCCTATCCAAAGTCTGGTTTGGAGCCCACACCATCCCCTTCTCCCCAAGCTTCTTCAAATCCCTGTATGCTTTGCTACAAGGTTGTCTTTGGTCAGGCCGCCCTCCACCAGTACAGCTAGAGGTCATGTTTGGCCCTCATCATCATGGTGGCATGGGCCTACTTGACTTCAAAGCCCATGCCGCCAAGATCCTAGGCACCTGGATTGCGGCCGTCACTGCTCCTACACTCCCATCCCAACACTGGTCCCGCGCGGCCCACTCCAACTTCTCCTGAGCCTTGGGCCTCAACAATCCATCAAAACCCCACTCCCTGATGAAATACCTCGCATCACACACATCAGCCACAGGTCCTCACGGGACCAAAACCCACTACAAACGAATCCTACTCTCCATGCGAAGCGCAGATTGGAGAATTCGTATTAGTGGACATACAACCCAAAGAGGCCGCCCCTCTCCTCAGTTCACACAAGAGGTACAGGGGCTACCCATCCATGATGGCGTGATCCCCACTCGGCCCCAAGTCCTATCCAGGGTGGACTACCTGGACATGATGGACATCCCTTATTCCACTGAGACCCAAAAGACTATCTGGAAATATGCACACCATCCTCTGTTGCAGCCTCAAGTCCGTTCCCATGTGTGGCGCTGCCTGAGGCGGGTGTATCATACAGCTGAGCGCTCTAATGCTTTACACTCATCCTGTGTCGTGTGTGGCCAGTATGGAACGCTGTTTCACCGCCTGGAGAAGTGCCCCACCTCTAAAGTAATATGGCGCGAAGTCCAACGTCTGCTAGGCCAGGATCAAACACATCCCTTCAGTCTGTCAAGAGATATGTTTGCTTCATCAATGGCCTCCCCCTCCCACCCTCCCTTCATGCTCTGGTGGTTGCAATCGCCATGTGGACTATCCACGCGATTGTCTTGGATGCCATCGCTGGATCCATCCCCACCCTCCCTGAAGCTGTCCACAGATTCTGGTCTCACTTGGTGGATCACTTTCAAGCGTGGATGTTTGGATATCTCCCACCACGTCGCCGGCAGCTGGTCTCCTCCTGGTTCCCAGTCTGGTTCATCAAATCAGACCCCTTCCTCCACACGTGCTCAATAGTGGCTACGCCCCCTACACACATTCCCTCCCCCTTCCCATAAGTGGCATCCCCGCTGGCAACAAGAGATAGCATCGCTTCTCTGGGGTGCCTCACCTGGTACTGAGTTTTGTCTCATCTGAGTCATATTTGGAAGAGTCCATCCCATGGTTGGCCTTCCCCGCAATATTTTAAAAATTTAAATTCATTATTTCCGGGTATCAGAAAATGGTGCAGATATGAGCTGTGTAAAAAATTCCGCCATTTCAGCCAGCTGAATTGGTTTGGCTTGGTATAACTCAGAGTAATATCTTTGCATTTTGATTGCCACTTCAGCCAGTGTGTCCACAATAGAATTATCCGATCTTTGCACCTGTGTGCAGGCCACGCTCTGGCATGGTGCAAAATTTTTTGAAGAAGTATGCGGTGCACTTGTTGCCTTTAGTGATGCGTGTGGCCCTGTATTGAACACAAACCCAATGTTTGTGTTGCCTTTCAAGTGCGTTGAGGTGGGCTGCTGCCTCCGCCCACTTCTGGCCCCATGCAGGGCTATATCCTGAGGCTGGAATGTTGGACTCCAAGTGGGCCAATTCCACCAGCGCACGCGATATAACTGCCAATGTGGCTCGTGAGCGTCTGGATGAGAGATGGCAATAGTGGCGGATGGTGTCTTCTTTGAAAGTTGCCCATGTGGAAATGGGGTCCGCGCAAAATGGTGCAACATATGATTTTGCCAAAGTTGCCTCTTCCACCCACATGGAAAATCCTGGCGACGCAAGCTCTGGGGGGCGGATTTTGCACCAATGTGGGGCCTTTGCAACTGTGACGGGTAAGTGGTATGTTATTGAGACCAGTCGGTGGTCAGAGAATTCCATTTTCGTTGTTTTGAAGTGGGAGATGTGGGGTTGGAATTTTGCTGGCGCTAGAATAAGGTCAATGTGGGTCATGGACCTTAATTGGCTGTTGTGGATGTGGGGACATGTCATGTTTTTGAGCAGTGGGGCATGTCACGGCAGCGCATCCATTAACCCAAGGGTGGCTTTTAGAATGCATAGTTCCACATGACCCTGTGGGGCGTGGGGTGAGGGCGGCCACCAGTCCGTTGGTGAGGTTAGCCAACAGTTCATGTTGCCAATTAGGAAAGAATCAGGGGGTAGCGGGAGGGATTTGACTGATGAGAAAAATTCCCAACGCTCTTGTGCACTGTTTGGGGTGTAAATGTTGACGATTGTGTGTGCAACATCGGCCCATGAGAAGGTGACAACAAGCACTCAGTCATTTAGGAATGTTTCTGAAGATGTAAATTTGAAAAAATTGTTTTTCTGAATTAGCACCCCACAGTGCTTCGACCAAAAGGAGTGGGATGGTAGGAGCATTGTTTTCCAAGCATCCTCAGAACCTCGTGGACAGTGGGTTTCCTGGATGGCCAGGATATTCACGGGTAAATTATTTTGTAAAAAACTCAGTTTCCTAGCCCAGGATGGGGAGGCCTTGAGTCCGGTGATATTCAGCATCCCTAGAGTGAAGGTTTCCCCCATCGCACCTTAGGTGCAAGGGGGTGGGCCCCCTGGCCCACCAGCCTCTTCCAGGTCCCCACGGGCTTTCACAGCAGCGCGGGTATTAGCAGCAACACTATCGGGATTTTTGTTAATTTTTGTGGAAAGAGTCGCGTTGGCTTTGGCCTTCACTTTTTGTTTTCCCGACGTCGGACGAATTTTTTGCGGTGCGGATAAGTTTGGTGCACCGTCGAGTGGGGCAAAATTTTTTTTTTCAGTTGGGATAGGTCCCAAGTCAGTTTCAACTGGGGCTTGGGTGCAGCAATTGGGTGAGATCAAATCTCCCACCAGATCCTCAGATTGAGTGGCCCGTTCAGCTTGGGCCTCCCAATCTGATTGGGTGATGGATTCCTGAGTTGCTTCCACCGCGAAGGTCTCCATGTCCTCCTGGCATTGTGAGTGTGAGATGGTGGTGGTGACCTTGGCCGCTTCCTTGGCCGCGGTCCTATGGGCCTGCTTGGCCTTCTTCCACTCCTGTGGGGAGATGGGCTTTACCAATAGGTAGCAGCCTTGTGCTCCCCACGGGAAAGCCTCTTTGGTGCTTGCGGTTGGTTCGTAGTGCGCCTCTCCGCTGACCATGGCCGCTGAGGGGTGCTTTTAGAATGTAACGCCCTCTTTGATGGGGCACACGTGTGCCTTATGGCTGAATGCGTCACAGTGGGTGCAAATGGGGGGCGCGCTGTCCACGGTTACCTGGAATGGGTGGGTGGTGTGCCCTGCGATGTCAATAAAGGTGGAGTGCGGGATCTGGGTTAGGTCCTTCACGATCTCCTCAGTTGGGGTCAGAACTGTGATGGCTTTGCCAGTGCACAGGTGTGGCATCAGCGTGAAATGTTGCATTTTGAAAGATTGTATTTCACCATATATGGTGAGACCATCTTTCAGGTGTTGCTCCAAAATGTCACATTTTACCATAGTAGGCAAAAAGTCAAACGTGAGGAAAATTTGGTTTGATTTTGTCCATCTGGTGCATTTAGTTTTGACGACCCATTGCCCTTTGGGGAGGTTGACCACTACACGCACCGCTGCAGCCTCGTCTGCTGCTATCTTGCTTTCAAAACCTAGGTCCAGCCAACTGCACGACATGGAGTGAGGTGCAACGTACACCGCGGTCGGGAAAATTTTGTGTACATCTTCACAAAATTTTTCCCATAGGGCCATTTTTTGGATGTCCAGATACACACGGACTCCAAATTCCACCGACAAAAGTGGCTGGGAATGTGGCGTGTTGATGTACTAGTTGCATCGTGTTTGCCACGCAAGTATCTCCGGGGAAATTGTGACTGCCAGTTTTTTTTTTGATTTTTTCTATTCCGCCAGATTCTCCGGGGCGATTTCAAACGTTAGAGGCCGCGGGCCTTTCGCCTGCTCCTCTTGCCTTGCTTGCCCAACTGCTCCCAGACATGGGCGCAGACTAATCCCCTCTAAGAGATTATCAAACTAAATTTAGTCTTGAATTGAATGGGTTGCAAAAGTGTTTGCAACGAGAAAGAAAAGTGACCCACAAAAGGGCTTTTTGATGAAATTATAGTGCCTTACTAACACTCTCAGCTTGAGCCACATGTGGCTCCAGGGTTTCTGCTACCTGGGAATGGAGAAGTGAAAGCGCTGCTCGCAAATTTACAAAAAGAGACCATAACTATCCAGAGGCACCAAGTGGCGGCTTACTTACACTTTTCCCCTATAGAAGAAGTCCACTGTATTTATGATTTTGGCTCATGGGAGGATCTAAAATTTCCAACAAGCTCTTCACTTGGCATATTGACCATGGGTTTGTGGGAAGCGCTGACTGAATTATCAACGGAACAACAAGAACATGCTATGGCGTTATTTAAAAAGTATTGGGATATTTTCACATCTGATGATCACAATCTGGGGTGCGCTCAAGGGGTGGTACATCGGATAGATACTAGGGATCACCCTCCCATTTGTTCACGACCTATTAGACGTTCTAAAGCAGTGGATGAAGTTGTTTCTGATGAGGTGGATAAACTTATACTGCAAGAAATTTTAGAGCCATCAAATAGTCTGTGGGCATCACCGGTGCTCATAGTGAAGAAAAAAGATGGCTTGAATCAGGTGGTTATTGACTATCGCTAACTCAATAATGTAATAAAGAAGTATTCTTACCCTCTTTCATGGATTGATGATTCTTTAGATCAATTAGGAGGAGCGCACTATTTCTCAGCCATGGATCTGATCTTGAGGGTACTGGCAGATTAAATTGCCCTCAGCAGAACAGGAAAAATGTGCCATCATCACGTCAAAAGGATTTTTCCACCCCTACTTGCATGCCACAAGGGTTGTGCAACACTCCAGCTATGTTTCAGCATGCCATGGATATGATTCTAGGTAATTTAAAGTTGTCCTGCATTTTAGTCTATCTTGATGATATCAACGTGTTCTTGCGGATGTTTACTGAACACCTTGGCCATTTGGAACAAGTGTTCTGATGCCTTGCTGCCACTAATATCAAAATCAAGCCTTGAAAGTGCCATTTCTTCAAAGAGCAATTGAAATACCTAGAATTTGTCATGGATTCAAATGGGCTTAAACTGCAGCTGGCTAAAGTGGAAGTAATAAGCAAGATGACCCGCCCAGGTAGCAAGCGGGACATTCAAGTGTTTCTGGGGATGGTTGGGTATTACCGCCGATTCATTCCCAATTTCAGTTGAATTGGGGCCCCACTTTTTGAATTGCTAAAAGAAAAACGCTTCCTTCAATTGGACAGAACAATGCCAGAATGCTTTCAATGTATTGCGCACAGCATTAGCAAGTGCACCCATATTGAAATATCCCAACTTTGATAAACAGTTTATAGTGCAAATGGATGCCTCTCTCTCCGGTATAGGGGCAGTATTATCTCAGCAGGACAATGATGGCTTAAAACATTCTGTTGACTTCTGTAGTCAAAGTTTTAGCTGTCACGAACAAAACTACACTGTTACTGAGCAAGAATGTTCAGCGGTAAATTATGCTTATAAACAGTTTTGTGTATACCTGCATGGGTTATGATTCCAAATTGTAACAAACCATGCTTCCTTGCATTGGTTGCAGAATTTGCGTGAGCTGGAAGGGCGACTCACACGTTGGGAATTAAATCTCCAAGCATATGATTTTGAGATTGTACACCGCCCTGGAGCTAAACACCAAAATGCGGATTGTCTCTCTAGGCTGCCAACAGTCACAATCACAGCAGATCTAGCCAACATAATGTATGAGAAGATGGTGGTAAATAAATATCAGGATGAGCCACCACATGTGATCAAGGTACTAGATGGACTTAGGGCGGATACCTTTCTACATGAAGGAGAGCTATATAAGCAGTTTGGCGACCAGACGTTGAGTTTCCCTAAGCCTTCAGACCTGACCTGCAATAATTATAGATGCTCATTGGGCTGTAGGCCATGGAGGGTTGCAGAAAACACTGGAGATGTTGTGACTCCAATACTACTGGGAGAGCATACATTACAATGTATTAGAAATAATTAGTTGTTGTCATCAGTGTCAAGTGGAAAAACCGTTCCATAAGAGAACCACATATCAGCTGGTCAAACCCCAGTTTGCCTGGCATACCATTTCTATTGATGTAGTGGGACCTCTGCCAACTAGTACCAATTGGTCCAAATATATTATCGTTGCCATAGATCATCTAACTCGATGGGTGGAGACCAGGTCATAATGATTTGGGCGCGGTCACTACTGCCAAATTCATCATGGAGTGTGTTGTACAGCGACATGGCTGCCCACAATTCCTTTTAATGGGTAACAGAACCAATTTCACTTCACACATTCTGCCAAAGTTGAATGAGCTGATGGCGATCCATGAGGTTTTGACCACCCCATATCATCTGGAATCTAATGGAATGGTGGAGCGGGTTAACAAGACTTTGGTGAACATCCTCTGTAAATTGGTAAATGATCGACCCTCAGAATGGAGCGCCCTCCTACTCACAGTAATATTTGCATATAATTTAGTTATCATTCATCTACTGGTAAGAGTCCGTTCCAACTGTTGTATGGTCGCCATCTGGCTTTGCCTGCCTTGCTTTGCTTTATTTGTGTGTAGAGGATACTGGTGGTGTGGACCCTCAGCGTTACTTGAAGACCCTTATGGATACATTGATCAAGTTACAATTGGAAGCCTATTCCACCAGTCTAACTAATAAATTTGCAATCAGGTCGCGGATCAGAAGTTACAAAGCAGACTTCCGCTGTACTCTATAGGAGACCATGTTTTATTCCATGATCAGCATGGGTTTGGAAGGAAAAAAAACTTTTTAACATCTGGATTGGTCCGTTTGAGATAATTGAAAAGATTGGCACAGATGTATACACCATCAAGGAACCTGTGGGGGGTCAGATTATCAACTGAGTCCACGCGAAGTTCCTTTGAGCATACAAACAGTAAGAGCATATTATCCAGTCAAAGTGGGGGTAATGTCAGGAAGTTAATATAACTAGATGATTATCTACCCATATCAGCGGATTGGAGAGGAAATTAGGACAAGTCTCAAGATTAACAAAAGAGAAGTATACAAATAATAATCGATTGAAATGTTGACCAATTGGCAAGAATGGGAGATTATGCTGAGACTAGGATAAATGAGAGTTTTGAATCAAACGGGAGAAATGAATGGAAGACACCAAGCTAAGGATGCATCCGGCTTGGGGAATTGAGATATAAGGAGTTACAGAGTGAATTGATGGGGGTTCATTCATAAAATAGGCTGTTGCAGAAAGGTCTTCATATTTTACAGAAATAAAGGTTGAAATAAGGGGCAATAGCCTCGTGCAAAAAGTTATTATTTTTTAAAATAAAATAGGCGATCTTCATATCATCTGATTTGGTTTCCCAGTGGCTAATACTCTGTGCAAACCGACTCAGCAGAATCAAGACTGTACACTGAGAATTAACAGGCGGGATTATGGACGCTGCCATAGCTGCTGCCTTGGCCACTACTCTATAGGCCTGTTTGCCATTTTTGCACTTATCAGGATTCCTACCCAAATGAAAGATTCAGATAATTTGAAAGATGAAAATTGGTCCTGAACTGACCACAAGGCCCAAAGTTCAGTTGGGGAAAATCCCCAATGAAAATTGACAGCTATTGAGGTCAGCGACCATTCCCAATTTGACTCATGAGCCCAAACTTCTGTCAGGCATCATCCCCAATGAAAGTTTATTATGACCAAAATTGGCAATCAACACTGACTGACATGCCAGAATCCTGCTCCCTCAGAGTCACCTCACGTCAGGGTTCAAACTTGAACTATGAAGAAAGCTTTATCTGATTGTCCAAACTAATTGGGGCTTGTACTGAATTCCCAATTGGTTTATATATTAGATTTAGGCTTGGATGGCTTAGATGGTCCCTGATCAAATCCCTCAATTACCCTTAAAAAGTAATTATTGAATGATAAACTTTACGCTTTTTCTCTCATTCTCACAATTTTAAGTAAAAATTGAATTTATTTGAAACCACCATACCAGACTTTTTATCTGGATTAAAATAAGACTTCTTGACCAAGAGAAGCAACCCAGGTAAAAAACCAACGCCCTCAAACTTTGGGTCATCCAGCCCTCAAAAATTGAAAAAGGATCCCTGGAATTAACCCATGATCCTGACAAAACTGGTGCTCACTGCCAGGTTGACATTAAGTTCACGGTGAGAAATATAAACAACAAAAGCAAATATGAACAATAGTGATTATGTTTTGGAAAATACCTCAGATTGTGAAGCCGCCCATCTCAGTGACTGGGCAATCAACATGAATGTTGGGGATACCATGACCAACCACGATATTCTTTTTCCCTCTTCTATGGAAGTAATCCTCCTTGCTCCATCTGTCAGCCAATATAGCTTAAATCTATCCAACTTCGCAGAGGCCCTCCAGCTCCTCTTAGCTGGGGCCTTCATCCCTGAGGGGATGAGCCAGTAGAAGAAGAGCTCTTTCCATGCAGCACCTATGATGAACTCAGTCCAAAGTTCTTTGCGGGATATAGAACACATTGGAGCTGGATGTACAGAATGCTACCTGCATCAATCTGTCCATCCCACTTTATACCATTTACTTCAAGTAGTGGGGTCTCATCATCATGAATTACTCCATCACTTTCAGTTATTGGAGACCATACACTTGCAGCTCATCCAACTCTATCAATCTGCCCCCCAGTTTGTCATTGAAAACTGAACTGCTATCATGGAAAATCGGCAGTTTATCAATAAAATACAAGATGTTCTCACCCATCTGGATCAAGGAGTCATGTGTTTTGTTTAAACGTGACTCACAACTTGGTTTAGTCAACTAGAGGTTGTTATCCATAATTAAGTTGTATATTGTACCTATGAAGTATGCTCTGAGTTTGATACTTTTATCACTTCTGTTGATGAACGCCTCCAAACCTTGAAGAAAATGATCTACGAATTACAAGAAGGTCAGAATAGTCTCTTATCTACAGGTTTCAAGGAGGGCCTGGTGAGCATGGACCTCCCAGTTATGATGGCCGTGAAGGTGAGCCAGGACCCCCTAGTCATGATGGATAGGATGGTGAAAGAGGACCCCCTGGGCGTGATGGACAAGATGGAGGAAGGGGACCCCCTGGGCCCAGAGGTCCTCCAGGAACTAGTGGTGACCCCAGAATCCCTGACAAACGCCTCCAGGCATTAATCCTTTATTTATTTAAGGTAAGCCGATCAGGGGATGGACATTACCAAAACTAAAACTAAAACTAAAACTAAAAACTAATGTAACTAATTGGTTCAAACAACACGCCCAAATGAGTGGATTGAGTGAAACACTTAAAATAAAACAACCAATTAGGTGGGCAGCGGAAACTGCTTATCCCTCCATGGTGGAAGGGGAGGGGGATTGGGGGGCTCATCTTCAGCAGCATCTTCTTCCTCCCATAGTAGAGTGCATGTCAAGGCAGACAGTAAGGGCGTTGGGGCATCTGCGGCATGTGGTTTGATATTGCTAATAATTGGTATTTCATGGAAATTTCCAGCTAGGAAAATGGCACTAATATATTTTGCTAAAGCTTTTTCAGCTTTCATGCGGGCATCTGGGAGCTTAATGAACATGGCAATGTTGGGTTGGGTAATTGTAGCTTTTGGGTTCCGTGCTATAGTTACCACATTCTGGATAGCATCATTCACATTTTTGTGTAACTGTTTTACTGTGATTTTACTCTTTTGAGTAGGAAGTTTGGGGATAACAGGAGGTGGAATTCCTCCTGTGAGCATCACCACTGATTTGGCGACAGCTTTATGAAGGGGATGGCAATCTGATGTTGCAGCTGCTTTGACTGTAAGCTGGTGCTCACTGCAAAATGATTCAGCACTTGGCTGTGGGGTATATAGTCAAGGGGGATATTTGGCGTCCCATTCTGCATTAACAAACCGCTCAATTTGCAGAGATGGTTCTTTAATGACCTACCTGATTCTTCAATTACAGCCAATAACTCCCATGAGTTTTGGTTGAATTGAATTGGGGAATCGGCATACAGGTGAGGTTTGGTTGATTTGTTGGAGGAAGCATGAGATTGAACTGAGATCCAATCCAATGCTTGATTGGAGGAATCGTGTGTGGCATTGGGGAGAGGAGGAGGCTGATTGGTGGCTGCAGGTGCAGCTGCAGCTTCCAGTTTTGGGGGAGGGGGAGGTAGGATTGTGCCTCATTCCAGAACTTGTATGGGGTGGGTGGCAGATTGGAGGTCAGCGGATGAGTCATCCAATCCGTCAGAAGTGGCTAAGGAGGGGCACTTGCATTTCAAGTGGTCCAACTTGAAACTTGATGGGCAGATCATCTGCCCACCCTTGACGTGGGCCCAAAATGGATGGTTGGGCACTGAGGGAATAACAGTGTGTGGAGGAATTAACATGGCAATTTTACTGAATTCAGGGCTGATTGTGGCATATGCCTGAGTCCCAGCGAGTCATGTGGCCCCATTTGGTACCACAAATTGTAAGATGAGGTTGGAGCCATAGGCTGCCAAACTGTAAATCAGCTCCTGGTGGAGAACTTCAGGGGGAGGTGGGTGGGCAAACCAGCAAACTGGACCACCAAAGTGGTGTCCGCTGGGAGCTGGGTCTGAGTTTTGGGAAGAGGGGTGCCCTGGAATATCAGGGGCACAGTTGCTGCAGTGGCAGTGTCAGCTTCACAGGTGAAGCCAAGGTCAAAATACCCCTTATAGGGCGGAAATATATAAGTACAGTGGGTGTCATCACTGCCTGTGCCATTTCAATAATGGCTTGGTCATGGTATGGGAATAGTTTCCCATATTCAACCCTTAGGCCATAGCGCATGTTGCTCTGGGGGAGCACCAGGGGGCAGCAAGGTACCGCTTGGGTATGAGCAAGGTGGGCGTCAAGATCCTTAGGAGGAACGAATTGTCCCATGGGTTTTAAATGACTGAGTGAACCATTCTGAGCGCGTTTTCTTGCTGGATGGAAAATGGCGGGGGAGTTTCACTGCTGCCCCACACTGGAGCAGCCAGCGGAGAATCTGAGGATATCAGAGCAAAACTACAATGGGCAATTATAATTTGCTTCTATTAATTTATGCAATTTTGCTTGTAAAGTTATGCTGAGTGGAAAGAGAGAAATCCAGGCATTAACCCAACAAATAAAAACCTTGATGTCCAATTAGGACGCATCCCCAAGGAGCCCAACTTACTTGAGATGGAGTTCCCCTCTCTCCCAAAGTTTCCTTACCTGCTCATCATGAATGTCTCAGGACCTTGGCCACCTTACATGCTTTGGTATGGGTATTAAAGCAACGAGTGCTCACCACTGAAAAACACTAACTTGACCTCCAAGCAGGTAATACTTCTCTAAAAACAAAATATGACAATTAAACCAATTCATCACCACAAAATTGGCTCTCAGTGCCACTCATGAATGAGTAGATCTCATAGTTGATAATCTTAATGATCTTAATGATCTTTGGAGACAAGTTGATGCACTCCAACTCAAGCATATTACCAGGATACTGCTTCATCATTAGGAGAAAGCGCTGTCCTTGTATCAATTCATGTTAATCATCCTCCAACTCCCCCAAGTGGTACATTTAAACCTTTGTTCAAAGAAAAATATGTCCCTGGAGAGAGAAGCATTTTCTCTTTCTTATATTGCTATTAAAGCTCTTTGGAGGAAGCTATTGACCATAAACGACTCAAACATTTGACTAACTATCTTAGCCATATAGCATAAGACATTATGGTCCCCCATCTGATGCAATGCCATACTTTGACAATGCCAAGACTGCTTTGCTTTGGTAATTTGGGAGCGACTTAACCTTAACTAAACATAAACAAATTTTTATGGGTATCAGCCTTAATCAAGGGGAAACTATCAGCAAGTTTGCCCATAGTTTTTAACTCAAGGCTCAAACTCTAGTTGCAGAGAATCGTCTGACGTTAGATGATGCCATTACCGCTGCATTTTAAGCACTTAAACATATGCCTAATATTTTACTTTATCTAAAGTGGCGAAGTCTAACTTAACGTCCCTCCTCCACATTAAAGAGGCTATATTGGAAATCCTGGCAAAACTACATAAACCTGTTGGGCCACCTCGTTTTAACACCAATTAGCCTCAGTCTCAAGTGTTGGCCGTTACACCCCCCACTTCGCCTACACCTGAATTATACTGCTCTCATTTCTGAAGAAACAACCACACCCTAGCTGACTGCCACATCTTTCAACGTAAGTCGGCAAAAGATCAGTCAGTATAGGGCAAGAGGCTCCTATACTGACGGAAAACAAGTGCCTCAAGACCCTTGTTCTAGTTCTAGCTTTATCCCCAGTACTTCTGGTTTTTTTTTTGTTAGCGGCCCCATCAGAAGTTGAATTCCATCTGCCTATTCAAGGGAATTAAAACCTCCAGATTTCTTACTTTTATGTTGGTCAGTTACCCAAACAAATTTTGGTGGTCAGCTCTTCTATAGAAAGCCAAGCCTTGGAAGATAAAACTTTTAAATGTATTGAACAACCCTGAGCTTGGCCACAGCAGAATCCTTTGATTGCTTTACTGCAAATCTCTAGTGACTGTCTATTAGCTATTAACCACCAATTTGGATCATCAGTGGTTTGGGTCAAATTAGTAGTCCATATGGTTAAAGTCCTAAAGATAATTGACACTGGTTCTCCAGTTAACGTTATTTCCTCCCACCTTATCCAAAAGATAAAAATGGCTCCCAATTTTGATTCACAAAGCTGAATATGGGATGGCTGATAGTCAGTCTACCAAGGCGAAAGGAGCCTACTCTGCTTTACCCCTTTGTATTGGGATGTTATTAATTACTGCCCCAACCGTTGCACTAGAAAATTATAACTAAGAGTTGCTTATTAATGGGTCCAATTGATGCAGGAGTTTAACTGTATCATCAACCACAAGGAAAAATACTCATCCCTACTAGGGTATCAGATTCCGTCAATATTCTAATTCCCTATCAAAAGTAAATGAGCCCCTAAAAATGAACGTGTTTCATTGAATACCCATTATCCATCTTCAAAATTGAGTAACAAGTCTTAGAGGAAAAACTAAGTTACCCCTGGAGGCTGTGGAAGTTGAAGAGGGGATCCCTCTATATTCCCCTCATTCTATTACAATACCCCCAGGCTCATAAGTTATTGTGGATATGGGGATTTGGATTCTTACCCCTCCTGATCATATATAGGAGCTTAGTGGAACCCCAACAGTTCCATCAAGGAAGCACTGGCCTGCCTGGGGATTTTGGACCCAGCCTATGGAAAATCTATCTTAATTTTATTAGGGAATTTATCCACTAAAACTTCAAGTCCCTCAGCATGCCCCTATCACTTATGTAAAACTAAAACCCATCAAGAATATTGCTGATGTGAGTTGCTTTGGCTCGTTACAGGATTAAGGATCCAATCCTCACCCACCATAGCTTTAGTTGATAGTAGAATTGGGGATACCTTACCCCAAATGAACGCCAAGATGTCAAACACCTCCTTGAGGAATATGGTGATATTTTTTCCTTGGGACCAAGTGACTATGGGAAGATGTCTGGGTATTTCATCAAATTAAAACGGAGAATCAACTCCCATTTAAATCCTGAACATATCAAAAATCCAAAGTCAAGGAAGATCAAGTGGCCTTAGAGTTACAGCAACTGTTGGAGGCCAGGTTACTGGTGCCTTCCAAAAGTCCATGGGCTTTCACACTCTTATTAATTTGGAAAAAGGATGGTGGTCATTGGGTTGTTATGGATTATTGCCACCTCAACTCTATCACTTGCAAAGATAGCTACCCCCTGCCACGTATAGATGACTCTTTATGCTTAATGTTGGGGTCCCACTATTTCTCTGCCATGGATCTCACCAGTGGATACTGGCAAGTAGATCTGTCACCCAAAGATTGGGCAAAATGCGCTCTCATCACAAGCGAAGGACTATTTGAGCCCATTCAAATGTCTCAGGAGTTGTGTAATGCCCCTGCAACCTTTCAACGCGCTATGGATGAACAAATACCCGATTTTAAATGCTCCTGCGTACTAGTATATCTTGATGATATTGCTTTTTTTCAAGAACCTTTACTGAGCACCTAGATCACCTCAGGCAAGTCTTTCAGAAGTTACAGCAATCCTTGTTAAAACTAAAGCTGTCAAAATGCTCTTTCTTCCATAGTGAGATGGACTTTTTGGGTCATAAGGTCAGAAAAGCTGGAATATCCCCAATTGATGATAAGGTCTTGGCTATTGCTAAGATGACCCCTAAATCACTACAAGATGTACAAGTTTTCCTAGGAATTATGGGCTATTATCACCAATTTATTCCCCATTTTGCAGACACCTCCGAGCCTCTGGTATATCTACTAAAGAAAGGAATACCCTAATAATGGAAAGAAGAACAACAGCAGGCCTTTAACCTGTTATGTCTCTCTCTCACTCACCAGTACTTATTCATCCAAATTTTGATAAACCCTTCCTCCTCTTTACTGATGCCAGTGTTACTCTATCAGAGCCATACTATCTTAGCATGATGAGAACTTAGTGAACCATCCTATCGCCTACTAAAGCAAGAACTTATGTAAAGCTGAACGTAATTATAGCGTTACAGAATGTGAATGCTTGGCGGTCTTACTAGCTATTAAGAATTTCTGACCTTATTTATATGGGAAGCAAATTACCATTGTAACAGCTTATGCTCCCTTACGTTGGCTACAGCAAATGAAGGACCCTGATGGGAGATTAGCCTGATGGGTGTTAAAACTTTAAAATTATGATTTTTTCATTATACACCGACCAGAGCCAATTCAACAAAATGTGAATTGCTTATCTCAGATTCCTATCTTAACTGTAACTGACCCTAAAGAGGATCTACTCTACGACCTCCCAAGCTAACCACAGGAATGGAAGGAAGAATCTCTGACCCTCCAGCAGGAATTAGCAAAAAGATAGGTAAATCTCCAAATCAAGAACGGAAATTGTATAAATCTTTGTCTAAGCAATGGGTGCCTTATGTAAGACCATCATCACAAACTGACATCATTTTAGAAGGACATTGGCAAGTCAGCCATGAGGGGATTTGAAAAATCTACTAATGGCTTAAAAATCAATGTTATTGAGAGGGAATGCTTGTTTCTATTCAGGATGTATTGTAATCCTGATTGGTCTGTAAAAGCCAAGCTGGACTTAATCCCCGCTCTTAACATCCAGTGGTCCCACCCCGTGGACCATTCCATACTATTAGCATTGATGTTGTGAGACCTCTTCCTCAAGCCTTCAATGGACACAAGTTCTTTCTACTAGCCGTAGACCATCTAAACAAGTAGATTGAAGCCTTATTGCTCCCCACCACTTCAGAAAAAGCCACCGCCAAGTTTTTGTATAATAGGATTATCACCCAGCTTGGGTGCCTAACATCATTCTTTTCAATAATGGACAAAATTTCGCTTGACGCTGGTGAAATATTTAGCTGACCTGATGGGAACCACACTGGTATTCTCTGCCCCCTATCATCCTGCAACCAGTGGAATGGTAGAATGGGTAAATGGCACTCTAACTGCAACCCTTCAGAAAATGGCTATGCCTGATCCCCTTCATTAGCCCTAATATTTTCCTAGTGCAATCCTGGCCTACCAGATCAGCTACCATAAAATTACTAAGATGTCGCCATTCCAAGCGATATATGGCAGAAATCCCCATCTGCCTTACAAAGTTCAGGCGATGCTTGATCAAGCTTCTCCTGAAGCACCTGAGGTCTCTATGCAAAGTATTGCAAATAAAATCATCAGACTTCAAGCCCTGGCTGCCAAAAACATGTCAGCCACAACCAGTAGAGAAACTGCTCAATTTAATGACAAGCACAATCCTCTATACTCCTTCCAACCAGGTGACCTTATACTATTTTATCATCATTGGCCTGGAGGTTGCAATCTCAAACTGGGTACCAACTGGTCAGGGCCCTATTGAGTAATATTTAGATGGGGCAACAAACACTCAATTAAGAGGTTGTTCAGGGCACAGTTGTCAATCGCGTACATAGTCACTTTTTCCATCCATTCTCCCCCTACACCAAGATCTAGAGGGAGGTATTGTCGGGATTCCCACCCAAATGATAGGTTTATTATATGTTGAAAGATGAAAATTGGCCCTGAACTGACCACAAGGCCCAAAATTCAGTTAAAGAATCCCCAACGAAAATTGACAGCTATTGAGTCAGCGACCATTCCCAATGTGACTCATGAGCCCAAACTTCTGTCAGGCATCATCCCTGATGAAAGTTTACTATGACTGAGATTGGCAATCAACCCCAACTGACATTCCAGAATCCTGCTCCCTCAGAGTCACCCCACATTGGGTTCAAACCCAAGCTATTTGGCAAGCTCTATCTAATGACCAAATTATTTGGGGCTTGCACTGAATTCCCAATTGGTATATCTATTAGATTTAGGATTGGATGGCTTAGATGTTCCTTGATCAAATCCCTCAATTACCCTTAAAAAGCATTTATTAAATAACAAAGTTTACACTTTTTCTCCCCTTTTCATTTTAAGTAATATTATATTTCTTTGAAATTACCATACCTGACTTTTTATCTAGATTAAAATAAGACTTCTTGATCAAGAGAAGCAACCCAGGTAAAAAACCAACACCCTCAAACTTCAAGTCATCCATTCTGAAAACATTAAAAAGGATCCCTGGAACTAACCCATGATCCTGACAGCGCTCTTGCAAGGACACAAGTTTTACCTGAATATACCACCCCTGCACACCCCACGGAAAGGTGGCATTGTGTCAATGGCAGGTTCATAATGAGAGTCTGCGCTACCCAGTGCGTCATGGAGGATTTCATTTTTGAGTGATGCCCTCTCTGGAAGAGCATGTGTGGGCCTTATGGCCAAAGCATAATAAAAGGTACAGATAGGGGGCGCGCTATTCACCATAAAGTAAAATGGGTGGGTTTCCTGACCATCAATATTCACAACTGCGGTGTGGGGAATTTGGGTCAAGACTTCTGCAATGACTGCATTTATGGTAATCAATGCAATTGCTTTGCCTATGATAAGCTATAGCATAAGCATAAAGTGCTGCATTTCAAAGAAGTATAGTTCCACATATGATTTAAGCTCAACTGAGTGGTAGTGCTCCAGGACTTTGCGTTTCATCATTGTGGGGAGGAAGTCAAAGGTGACATAAATTTGGTTGTATTTGGTCCAACAGTTGCACTTTGTATCAACCACACATTGGCCATCCAGGAGATTGATCACCACGTGCACCTGTGCAGCATTATCCGCTGCTTGCTTGGTTTCAAACCTGAGGTCCAATTATTTGCAGGTCATAGGATGCAGTGCAACATATACAGAGGCTGGGAAGTGTTTGTGCACAACTCCACAGAACTTTTCCCAAAGTGCTGTTAAGTTAATATCTATATAAACTTGAGCCCCATGCTTGACTGATGACAGGGGCTGGTAATGCAGAGTTTTGTTGAACTGTTTGCATTTCTATTGCCAGGCTAAAATCTCTGGCGAAATACTCACCACCATTTTCTTATTTTTATCTAGGCCACTAGTGTTTCTAGGGCATTTACAAACTTTAGACAGTGCAAATACTGACCATGTGCCATTTACTACGCTAGCCCAACCTTTACCCAATGTTGGACTGCACACTCATCTCCTTGTAATAATTATCAAACTTACCAGTCTTAAATTGAATCATTTGCAATTAGTAATTGCAACAAGAAAGAAGATAACTGTGATGAACTAAGTCTCTTACATTCAGCCACTATGACAGGTTCTAAATTATAGCACCTGCAAGCACACCAGGCAGATATGCGACAGTTCTAAACACCTTATTCAACTCAAAATATCTTTACTTAACTGGTGGTTTCTCCTATGAATGTCATACTTCCTCATATTAGTAAAGATGAGGTTTTGTGGGATCACCACACCCCTAATTACCTCAACTTTTCTCATTGCTATAGTTCCTAGTTCTTTAAGATTTTGTCTTGCTCATTATTTTATATTTAATAAACAAAATAAAAGTTCATCTGAAAATTAGCTAACTAACCTGTTGTCTTTTTATACTTAGATTTCCTAGGTTAAGTCTAATCTTGTTATTTTTAGACACCAAAAGCTTATATCAGATCATTCAGCTCAAATGTGTCATGAATTTTGCAATTCTTTATATTAGGTAATCATCTAGTGATCCATGTTGACAATATGGAAATTTTCAATCCTTTCTCTTTTGTCATCACTGGCCAACCTTTATTATGATTTTACAGCAGCAATTACCTAAACTAGCGTACTATAACAAGAATCAGATTAGGGTTACATAGTTGGAAATTGGGATAAAGATAATCACATACTTATGTGACAAATGGCAAAATAATGCCTATATTTCCCCCTCCCAGCCACTTATTACAAATTGAATTTTAGTAAGTTCTTGTGGGAGTTTCTTGTAGCTCCAGGTGTAAGAGTGGTAGGCTGACCACTCTCTGAATGTAATCACCCATGGATGTCTAAATTCTAGGGATATTTACCTACTTCTATATATCCAGGATTGAGTCAACTGGTAATAAGATAAAAGTAATTATATTAAGTTATTAATTACATAAAATCCAACCATATATATAGGGTGACCAGAGCTTATGTATTCCAATGACTACGGTATAATTATTATAGGAATAAAGAGGAGAATAGGTGTGTGGGGGTTTCAAGATGCTTGAGGTCACGTCAGTGGCATTTAATTTACAAATGAATAGTTGTATATCATTTTTCAGCTTAATAATAAATAAATTAGTTTGATAATAATTACTAAAAATGATATATACATTACTGGTGAGACAGCAGCTTATTTTGGATCACTTTAATCCCTATTTGAAAAGTGCTATACTCCCTGCTAACCTCTCTATTTGGATATATTGTTCTCAAATTATAATCAATCAATATGAAAGTTTATACCTTGTTAACTTATGGTGGTTCTGTCTGTTTCCGCCAAACTGGTTGCACAGGTTATAACCCACTGAGCAACGGATGAGCAATATGATGATTGCTGATCCTTGATAGTAATAATAATAAAAGTCTTATATAAGGAGCTATTGCTCCGACAAGACCAATTTATTTAATATATAAACTAACAGCTACTTACATTAACCCTTTCCTACTCTTTTAATCTTTAAAATGACTCCCCCTACATTCTCTCATTCAACTTTAAATCTGCAATCATCTCAGTCTCTTTTGGCCCATCAGCTTAGTAACACTTTATTCCCTACAATTTTAGGGGGTTTGCCTCAACATTAAGGCTCTGGCGGAATTCATTCTATTTGCTAAATTAATTATCCAAGTTTGAATCCCCCTTCAGTAAATAAAATACAATTCACCAAATATGTGACTTATTGTCCATTAAGATCAAAATCTTGATATACCTTTTCTGGAGTTTCCAATTTTAGAAATAGTTAGTACCAAAAAATATAATATGAATGTTGGGATTCTCCCTGGATTAGGTGAAAGCCTTGTCCAGGGGGAAAATCAATATAATCATACAGAGGGCATAATTTGTAGATGTCCCAATAATTTGAGAATGGAGTTTAAAATTTAATTAGAATACTGAATTTGGGGCTTTACCTGAATTATACTGAATTTGAGGAAAATGTACATTTCCTATTTGTTATCTAATCTCTATCTACTCTTAATCTATTCCCACATATCCTAGTATTAGGACATTTTTACAGGTCCCATGAAACTATCCTTAAATATCCATATTCCTATCCTTATATTTTGAAGCTGTTGGGATTTTTTCCCATATTCCCAGCCTGCTAGATTACCTGGTATCGCTAGGGGAAAAATTTCCTAAGGCAAATTGAATTGGAAATCAGTTGACCCAAATTTTGGAGGAACTACGTTTGGGGGATTTTAGGATATTTATCTGGTTGTATCCATCGGGGATTGATCCAGATGAATACCTAATATCTCATCAGGTGGAGCAGCCAACGAAATAAGGGCATCTGATAGTAATTAACTATCAGGTGTACTGATTGGGATTAGTTGGGTTTCATCACCAGCTGATTGGGAATGTTTAATGAGTTGAGAGGCGAGTGATGCCACCTGCAACTAGCAAATTGATTGGTTAGTGAAGTGAACTACCATAATGGGTAAAAAGTTCCATTATCTCAGCAGGTTGCTAGCCAATAAAGGATGATTCTCTTGGATCAAGAGGAAAATGGTAAGGATACATTTCTGACTCTTTCTGTTTGAGGTCTAGAGGATGTCCAATGACGGAATCCTAGCCAGGATGGGGAAGACCATAGCTGCTGAGACGAGGAAGGGTGATTCAATGGCAACAGCTGCCATTTCATTAAAGAGGTGTCAACTGAGGGTTAGACAGCTGAATCCCCTATAAATTCCCTAGAATTTACTATAATAAAAAAACACTCACTGATTGACACACATTTATAGTTGGAGAAGAACTAATAAAGAACATTATTAGTTTGACTGTAGATTTGGTAATAGTTAGACTATCAGCATCTAGCATGAAGATTCCATCTCAAGGATATTATTGCAGAAGGCAATAATTGGTAGACTCTCAGAGAAGAGTAGAGATCCAAGCGGGGATCTGGAGACAAAGGGAACCACAGCTAATGGATTGCTGCTGACTGTGTGTTGGGCCAAAGGAGACTGTCATCAGAGGATCTTAACAAAGATCAAGTGAGCAGGATTATAGGGAATGAATACCTAAGAGTGCAATATTCAGTACTATTAGAAATACCAGCCAAAGCATTGGGCCTGAAGATAATTCTAACTCAACTATGGATAATAGTCATGATACTATTATCTGATTATATATATTCTTACAACGCGAGGTGCATGAGGAAACTGAACCTGTGCAGTAGAAAGATTACTAGGGTTGACCTCCAATAATCAACTCATAAGAGTAAAATTTTACAAGTTGGTGCTCACTACAGGGGTAGTTGAGTAGAAGAATTTATACAGAATGTTGTACAAAGAAGAAATGCGTAGGTTGTGGACTGAGATTGCCACATTGAACCAGAACGCCTTAAACTCTGCAGACCACTGGAGTCTGCGGCCTTGGAGGAACGAGTAATCAAGGTGGAGGAGGGAGTTGACAACGTAGCTAACTTCAGGAATGAGTTACTTGGCAAAGTAAACTTGTTAAAGAAGAAAGAAGGAGACCTCATCTGAGAGGTTTATTTCTGAAAATGGAACATGAAGTAGATCGCGTTCATTTGAGAAAATTTGGTGCAGACATTGAGATGTTATTGAAAAAAATAGAGAAATTGAAAGCACACAGAAGTGCAAGCGAGTCTGATGTGGCCAATGATGTTGAAGAAGGAAGTCTTTGAATGATACTTAGGAAAACAAATACCCTAAGAAATATGCCACCCGCACTCAATGCTATTTCAGAGATGATGCCTGATGACACTCTGCAAGTAAACCAAGTAGCCAAACTGAGAGAGTTGGCCTGAACTGACTCGGAGGAATTTGGGCAACCCCTAAATTGCCTACATTCCATCAGGATAACGCCCCAGCGTTTTTCCAACTATTTGACATGACCATGAATGGATATGGGGATTGTCAGAAGGCGTTGACAGTCATGAACTGCTTAAATACAGATTGCCAGAATCTGGTGTTACCACACCTGGAGGGGGACAGCTGGTCTTATGCTGAGGCTAAGGCAGCAATAATGAAGGAATTTGGCAGTCCAACCCGCATGTCAAAATGCAAGCAAGACTTTATGGGAATTCAATTCCATAAAGACGAGTCTCTTGCAAGCTTTGCAGATCAATTCTATCAGGAATCACAGATCATGGCTGGAGTGAAGGTGTTAGATGACTTTGATGCAAGAATCGCCTTGCAAGTGGCCCTTCAGCCCTATTACAATTTGCATTGAATGATGTCTACTGTATTTGTGACCAAGATAACTACCTCGCAAATGGTAGAAAATTTGAGATTTTTGGGAGCAACGTTCAATGCTCCTAATAGAAGCTTCAAGTCAAATCCAGTTAAAATTTTGAATCCCACAAAGGGAGGCGAAGGAGCAAAGGAGACTTTTAACTGAACTGTGCCAGGGAATAAGCCTGAGGATTACAATTGGTTAAACAAAAGGAAAAGGTCTGCTTCCAGTGTGGTGGGAAAGGCATTTCGCCGCACACTGCAAAAAGCTGAAGGATCAAGTTAATATGGTCCAGGCTAAGGAGATAGCAGCTGCCATGGATTTGGGAAAAGGTCCCGCTGTCTAGACAAGGAATAGTCTAGAACGGTGGAGAAACCTGTTTCTCCCAATGTTATGAACAAAGAAATAGATATTAGCGATTTGTTTGTGGATGACGAGCAGGATCCAATATATCAAGTGATCATCATGGAAATAAACGCCGTGACCAGAGCTGGGGCAAAGAAGATCGACCCTGAAATAGTTCAGGAGGTTGCCTGGCTGTATGCCCGACAACTGGCAGAGAAGATTTGGACCGCCAAAAATCCTAATGAGTTAACTAATATTTGCTTAGATGAGGCCAACCTGTCGATTCCCCTTGGCACAATTAAGGAATTGTTTCCTGAATTATCAGCGCAGATAATTAATACCCTAAATTTGGCTAATAACGCCGCAATTCACTCAGTAAATACCCTATTACAATACTCTGAGTGTATATATATAGATATTCAGGTGAATTGAGTAAGGGTACGGGTGATAACCAACAGTGGAGTGCCCATCAACATTGTGTTGACCAAGCTGGTGAAGAAGATGAAGATCTCTCCAGACTTGGAACACAAGAAGGAATACGGAACAGCTGGGCTGAACACCACCATTTCCTGTGGAGTGTATAGTGCGCTGCCACTATGATTTGGGTTGTTGGTGGTATCCGCGCCAGCAATAGTTTTGGCGAATCAAAACTATGATATCCTGATCAGAACGGAGCTTCTGCAGAAATATGGAGTTAAATATAACTTTGAGGATAATATGTTGACCATTCTGGGTCAGAAGTTACCATTATTATCAAAAGAATGGTGAAGTTCCGTTGAACTGGAAAAATAATTTCATCAACTTGATATACAATGATGGCATTGTACCAATTCAGTACAAATTAGTTGGTAGGAAGTGACGGGAGATGACAGTCAAAATCCTAGAGAACTGGGGAATTCCTTTGTGGATCAAAAGGAAGAAACCATACTGGCCAGATTGAAGATGATAGTTGACACAGGGTTGACACTAAAGATTCTGGAGTTGTTGTATGGAGAAGTTGGAAGCCCCTGGAAGAAGTCCAGAGTGGAGCCTTGGGTGGCTCCTGGGATAGTTATGCTGGGCCATGGAGAAATACGAGTTCTCTTGGTGAATTTAAGCGAAAAACTGATGAAGATTAAGAAAATTGAATCATTGCATTTATTCATGTAATCCTGACAGCAGAATTGAGATGATTCCATGATTTTTGGATCTCTTGAGGAAATGGGATTACTGGCTGGAGCAGCCAAAAGCATCAACTTATTAGTTGATTGAGAGCAGCTTGCAGATCTGCTGGAAGGGCAGAAGGAGGAGGTGCTCAAATTATTTGAGAGATATCAGAAAATACTTGCTCAGGATGATCACAATTTGGGATGCACACAAGGCGTAATTCACAAAGTTGACACTGGAGAAAATTTACCAATAAGAATGAGACTGATCCAAAGATTGAAAGATGCTGAAGCTGAAGCAGAAGTGGAAGATGAGATCAGCAAACTAGTAAAGAATGGGCTTCTAGTTCCGTCGTCAAGTCCCTGGGCAAGCCTAATTTTGATCATATAGAAAAAAGATGGATCAAATTGGATAGTGATTAGCTATCAGAAGCTGAATAAAATTATGAAGAAGGATTTGTATCACCTACCAAGGATCAATGATGCGCTAGACTAATTAAGAGAAGTGAAGTATTTCTCTGCAATGGACCTAATCTCAGGATACTGGCAGATCGACTTTCCAGCAGAAGACCAAGAAAAATATGCGATTATCACCACACAGGGGTTATACCAGCTGACTAGGATGCCCCAGGGTCTTTGTAATGCGCCCGCGACGTTCCAGAGGGCCATGGATGCGGTATTAAGTGACCTGAAGTTGTCATGCATCTTGGTATTTCTGGATGAAATAAATGTGTTCAGTAGGACGTTTACTGATCACCTTCAGCACTTGGAGGAAGTGTTTAAATTGATGTCCGCGGTTAACCTGAAGATCAAGCCACGGAAGTGCCACTTCTTCAAGAAGGAGCTTGAATACCTGGGATTTGTGATCAATGCAAATAAATTGCAGATGCAACCCCAGAATATAGCAGCTATTGAACAGATGGCTGTGCCAAAGAGTGTCCAAGACATCCAAGTATTCCTTGGGATGGTCAGATACTATAGAAGATTTATTTGGGACTTTGCCTGAATAGCTGAGCCCTTATTTCATTTATTAAAGGATCCAAAAAAAGGATTCATATGGAATGAAGAGGCTCAGGACTCTTTCAATGAGTTATGCCAGTACCTGATAAATTCGCTGATTCTGAAATATCTGAATTTCATTTGGGAGTTTATCATTCAAACTGATGCTTCATTGATGGCAATCAGCGCTGTACTGAGCCAAGTAGATGAACTTGGGAACAATCATCCAGTGGCGTATGTGAGATGGACACTCTCTGTCACAGAGAGGAATTACACCGTAACTGAGCGTGAATGCCTTGCAGTCATTTACGCCTGTAAAAAGTTTTGGGTGTATGTCCATGGAACGCACTTTAAGTTGGTGATGGACCACTCTTCGTTGCATTGACTGAACAATCTGAGGGAACATGAAGGATGACTGGCCCGATGGGCACTCAAACTTCAGGCTTATGATTATGAGATAGTCCACTGAGTGGGGGCTTCTCATAAGAATGCGGATGGCTTATCGCAGTTACCAATGGTCCAGTTGGTATATCTGCAGGCGGATGAGCTATTCTAGAGAATGTTCAAAGGAAGAATTGAGGACGAGCCTCAAGAAATCCAAGGTGCGCTTCAAAAAGTGATGGAAAACACTAAGACCATGGATGGACAAGTATTTAAGATGATAAATGGGAAATGGCTATTATTCCAAAAACTGTCAGAGAGAGCAGCAATCATTCTAGCTGCTCATAAGGTTGTCGGGCATGGAGGCCTGAGAAAAATGACTGACCATATTCGCCAGTATTATTACTGGGAATCAATTAATTATGATGTTGTGGACCATCTAGCTTATTGTGTGGAATGCCAACTGCATAAACCACACAAGAATACAACTGGATACTGACTAGTCTGACATGGATTTGCATGGCACACAGTGTCTATTGACGTGATGAGACCATTGGCAATGAGTACAGGAGGAGTGAAATACATCATAGTGGCCATCGATCATTTGATGAGATGGGTCAAAACAAAAGCATTAACCTGAGTTGATGCTACCAGTACTGTGAGATTCATCCTGGATCAAGTAGTATACCAGCATAGGTGTCCACAAGTTATACTGAGTGATAATGGGACCAACTTCACATCCCATGTGATCCCAAGGCTAAACGAAATAATGGGGATCTGGGGAGTTGTGTCAGTACCATATCAGCTGGAGACAAACGGACTGGTAGAATGGGTCAATGGAATGCTGGCCACAACATTGAGGAAGCTAGTCACAGGGAGAACTTCCATGTGGGGAACGTACCTGAGTTTGGTGGCATTCACCTACAACATCAGTCATCATACAGCAACGGGAAAGACACCATTTGAATTACTTTATGGGAGGAAGGCCGCATTACCGCTGATATTATATTTGGTAGTAGAACCTACGTTGGGGATGAGTACTGAACAACATTTGAACTGACTGACAAGTATCCTGATCAATATGCAATCACAAGCATTTGATACTACCTTAAAGAAAAGGATATGAGCGAAATTGACGGATGATAAAAACTGACCGCCATTAACAGAATATTGAATAGGAGAAAGAGTTGCCTATTGTGATATTCATGGTTTTGGACAAAGAAACAAGTTGGATGTGTTATGGTCAGGTCTATTTGAAGTAATCACCAAGATGGTGACTGATGCTTATTCCATCAAGAATCTCTTGGATGGAAGAGTAGTAAATTGAGTCCATGCGAAATATCTAAAGTGATGGATCAAAAAAAATAAAAAAAGAGTTTTCAAAGGACCAATGAACCATTAAGTTGGTCATGTCCTGATGATTAGGTCAAGTCTGAAAAAAGGACCTCTGAACCATAGAAAACTGGTAGGTTTAAGTGCCCAGGATCCAGTTTAGGGGAAAAGATGGACCTCAGAACCAAAACAAGGTCAAGTCCCATAGGAAAAAATTGATAAAGATATTGGATATATATATATATAAGGTGTAGATAAAAAAGCTGATATATTTTTATAAAATTTTTATTTTTATTGGTTGTCCTCAGTGCAGGGATAATTCTGCCTATGTCGCCTCTTGGGGGAGGGAGGATGGATCGCAGTAGGGAGGAATAGCCCATCAAAATTGATATGTGATTGGACACTTGCAAGGGTAAGTCCTACTCAAAACCACATTCATTAAGCTGACGCCAAGCCCTGAGAGAACGCGACTAGGGGAAGAGAAATAGATATGTCGGAAGATGCCAATCATGAAACCCCAGAGCGAGGTGGAAAACAGCAATAAAGGAAGAGGCAATTGGCAAATAACCCCGAGTAATCCTGATAAGGCACTGGCGCCAGAAGATTTGTCTTGAGTGCCTGCTGACGGGCCTCATCAAGAACACCAAACATGTGAGCCAGCAGAAAAGAAGGAATACTTGAGGGAGGTTGTCAAATCATACCCCCAATTAGTGCCATCAACGGAAGATAGTGATGGGAAGCTCCAGAGAAGAGGTAGTCATGTAATGAATGGATTGCATCATGTAAATGATGACTACAGGCTTCACGGAAGATGAAGCTGAATGACCAATGAAAGTCAGGCGAGGCTGGAAGCTTTGTTGACCAACTTTGAAGAACTTGGCTGGCAAAGTGGAGAGCATAAGTGGCAGTATCCCAATCCAGAAGGTTGTCCAGATCTGAGGGATTCAGCGCTAATGACAATGTCTTGGTGACTTGAGCTCAAATTTCAGCATAGGGGAGCTCAGTATTAATGCTGTTCCTGATTGTAAGCTCAGAAATCAGTACAGCGGGTTTGTAGAATTGACCAAGTAAGAAGAGGAACTCAGGGAGAAAATCTGACCTGGCCAGGAACGAACAGCTAGAGCAGTCAGCATAACCTCCAGAGCATGGACAATGATGTTTGAAGCCTCAGTGAAAGGAGCTGAATCCAGAAGGGTTTTGAAGTCCAACTTGGGGATCAACTGCATGGGAAGAGTTGGCCGAGAGTTATTTGAAATGATGGCACGCCTGGTTTTGGTGGAATTGGATACTGTTTCTGGTAACTCAATGGAAGGACTAGCTGCTTGTGCCAGGCTAGGTGTATGAGTCCTGGAGGGAACATAGAAGAGAGTCCGCCGAGCATCCCAACTCATTTGCTGGAAGAGGCGGAGGTCTGAATTTGACAGACTGTTAATAAGCTGTTGGTAGCGAGATTCTGAGTTTGACATATGAGCAGGACTAGAGGGGGGATGTCGGACTGATAAAGAAGTTAACATTATGCACCCTACACTCCATTAGGCTCCAATTTCAGTATATTAATTTCATAAAATTAATGAAATAAGCTTTCTGAGGGAAGAATGACTTACAGCCAAGAGGTTATGAGTGAAAGAATGAAGGTGAATATAAACAAGTATTCTTAATTAAGCTGTGAGACAAATATTGATGGCAAGAGTCTCCTGTCTAGGATGAGGAGAGAATCAGGAATTCTAGGACGCTGGACTGAGAAACCTGAATATGACAGCAGGTTATATACCCTGACGGGGGAAAACTGGATCCCAGGAAAAAGATCGTCATGAGTAAATCAATCATCCTGGCATGACAAGGGGTTGTGGGGATTGCGCTCTAAGTAGGCAGTAGCGAGGAGGAAGAGGAGAAATACCATATGCTGAAGGTCATCCCGAGCAGCGTTGAGCATTGATGAAGTACTCCGCTTGAAACAATGAAGTATTTGACCAGGTGTCCGAAGTGGTGTTTCCATGCCCAGTCCTTTTCTCGCTGAAAATCTAGGCAAGAGGGGGAATGTGTTGGGATTTTTGCCCATATTCCCAGCCTGCTAGATTACCTGGTATCTCTAGGGGAAAAACACCCTAAGACGAAGTGAATTGGAAATCAGTTGACCCAAATTTTGGAGGAACTACATTCAGGGGATTTTAAGATATTTATCTGGTCATATCCATCAGGGATCGATCCAGATGAATACCTAATATCTCATCAGGCGGAGCAGCCAACGAAATAAGGGCATCTGATAGTAATTAACTATCAGGTGTACTGATTGGGATTAGTTGGGTTTCATCACCGCTTAATTGGAAATGTTTAATGAGTTGTGAGGCGAGTGATGCCACCTGCAACTAGCAAATTGATTGGTTAGTGAAGTGAACTACCATAATGGGTAAAAAGTTCCATTATCTCAGCAGGTTGCTAGCCAATAAAGGATGATTCTCTTGGATCAAGAGGAAAATGTTAGGGACACGTTTTCTGACTCTTTCCATTTTGAGGTCTCAAGGATGTCCAATGACGGAATCCTAGCCAGGATGGGGAAGACCATAGCTGCTGAGACGAGGAAGGGTGATTCAATGGCAACAGCTGCCATTTCATTAAAGAGGTGTCAACTGAGGGTTAGACAGCTGAATCCCCTATAAATTCCCTAGAATTTACTATAATAAAAAAACACTCACTGATTGACACACATTTATAGTTGGAGAAGAACTAATAAAGAAATTTATTAGTTTAACTGTAGATTTGGTAATAGTTAGACTATCAGCATCTAGCGTGAACATTTCATCTCAAGGATATTATTGCAGAAGGCAATAATTGGTAGACTCTCAGAGAAGAGTAGAGATCTGAGCGGGGATCTAGAGATGAAGGGAACCATGGCTAAGGGATTGCTGCTGACTGTGTGTTGGGCCAAAGGAGACTGTCATCAGAGGATCTTAACAAAGATTGAGTGGACAGGATTATAGGGAATGAATACCTAAGAGTGCAATATTCAGTATTATTGGAAATACCAGCCAAAGCATTGGGCCTGAAGATAATTCTAACTCAACTATGGATAATAGTCATCATACCATTATCTGATTATATATATTCTTACAACGTGAGGTGCACGAGGAAACTGAACCTGTGAAGTAGAAAGATTACTAGGGTTGACCTCCAATAATCAACTCCTAAGAGTAAAATTTTTAAAGAAGTACTATAAATAGTGCTAGATTATTCTAAATAAAGTACTTCTCATCAGAACTCTTATTTTATTTTACTTTACTTTAATGGAGAACATCTTTCCCAAAGATGCTAACTTTGAAGCCCTGCCTTCAGATGATTATGCCGCCAATGATTTCTCCCTGGCGGCCTAAATATGATTAATTATTTTATAAGTTTTTTTTCATGAATAATTAAATCCAAATTCATTGACATTTCTTTCACTGCTAAATTTTACTTTTTGAAAATTACAATCATTTGGAAATTTAGCCTTATCAAATCAAATGAATATGGTTTTAAAATACACTGTGAGCTCATATGATGCATCAGAATTCACCAAACCAACCCCCAAATCGCAGAACCCTCAGTTGCCAACTTGCATGTCAACCCATACTACCCACTCCCAAACTGCAGTTGCAAATGCAGATGCAAACCCAGATTTATCAATAAAAGGCGGAATCACAAATAATCCTGCCATTTTACCGCCTACCTCAGTCAACTCTGGGTTGACTGAGGGTAATCAAATCAGTGCACCCCACCCTGGAGGCTCATTTAACGAATTAACTAAGGTAGCAGGAGATATTAACACTCCCAATACTGCGCAGGGGCTTCAAGCGGCTTTGTAGACCACCAACCCATTTGAAATCAACCAAGGTGGCCAAAATGAATTGACAGTAATTGTTGAATCAGTTGGCCATAATATATAAAATTTGAAAAATCAACATGGCCAAACTGAATTGAGGGTAGGTGTCAAACCAGTTGACCATCATTTTTATGCTTTGGAAGGCAATTAACATGCCCAAACTGAATCAGCATTGATTATCAGATCAGTTCATGGTAATCTTTATCAAAATCAAAATCAAATCAGATTTCAATCACAACTAGCCAAATAGCCAATCAAACCGCAGAAAAATCCCAGAAAGCATCAGCTGATGGTCAGATGAAGGATGGAGGGATAGATTGGTGTGAGGAAGAAACTGAATTACCAATTAATTGGCAGAAATTATTTAGAAGACAGGTAAGGCAATCCAACCTGGAAAAAAGTTGAGTACCAACTGGGAAGGCCCAGCAGGTACCAGTGCGTAAACCCAAAGGGATTTCAGCGCCTCTATCTGGGGTCCCGCCCCATAGGGAATCATCAAAATTAAATTAAAACTTAAGTTGGAACATAAACAGAATAAGCGAGTTAAGGATGCATCAGGTGCATGACAGAAAAAGCTAGTGCCTGCACCACCTACCATTGACCCTCATGAAGCTGATTTTGTGGCTGAAGTGAGGAAAAGATGGGCAGAAACTTGCTCACAACGTGCACTCCCTAGGTCCACTCTGGCTCATGTAGTTAGAGTCTACTATGGGCATAACTCAGTCAAGTTTTATAAAGAGATAATTTACCTATTTTAAAGCAATAGCAAGAGCCTTTCCAGTTGATATCACAATTCATGAAATAGTAGAAAGTCACTATATCGATGTAGGGGTTACAACTGCAGCAGATGCAGACTGGGCAGCTTCTACTAAAATAGAGATTCAACATGGATATCTTCATGTATCTAGAACACAATCTAACTTGGAGAAAGTTTCTTAAGTAACTTTCTCTAATCTCCCAACTACACTGGACCCAAAATCCCTAAAGCTTTCCCTGCATTGGGTTTGTGTAATTTGGGTACGTTCTAACAGTAAACCTTTGTGCACCAGCCTACTATGCCCCAACCAAACGGCTCATAATGCTAGAACATCATTTATCCCCAACCCTATGGTGGCCCATAACATGGAGGTCATTCCACGTGTGGCAGTCATTGGATCATGTTCAGAAATCTTTTTTGTTGATCCAGACCAAGAATGCCCATGATGTTCATGGTGTAATGCTCTAGGCCATCTATATAATAGTTGCACTGTTTGTAAACAAGCTCTCTCATCCAGCAGCCTAGTCACTGTGACAGTTAAGAAAGGCTCACATACAGCAGCATCAGTAATCCTGAAACCTACCCATTGGGTCCCTGTACAGGATCTAACCCCTGCTGCCCTTCGGGTAGCAGTTAAGCTGGCTCAGCCAGTAGCACAGCTTTATTCCCTTAGTGCTGAAAACTCCCTGCCAGTTGGCACCCCTTCTAAGTTGCCAGACCCTTCACCAGCTCAAAATAAACGCAAATCTGCTTCACATAAAGCTAACCCAGAGGAAGATAGTCCAGGGGCGGCATCTAAAACTAATTTGGTACTACAAGATACTCAGAGAGGGGAGCAGATATGGAGTACCCCAAGTAGAGGTGGAGGTTCAAAGTAATCAACCCCCCACCATCTAAGGGAATTGCAACTCGGACCCCATTCTCTGTATTAAAGGAGGTGAACATGGACTCTGATACTTCATAGGATGCCCAAATGGAGGAGTCCATGGAGCGCCCTCAGGATACTCCCATGAAGAGCAGTGGGGTAGTATCCTAGAAATGGCTTACAGGCTCCTTAGGACTTTTAGCTCAGAATAACCCCTCCTTCACATCAATTAGCTTGAGTTGCTGCTAAAAGTCAGACTCAAGGACTTAAAATGAGCAGCCTTTTTTATTTAACAAAGGTAAGCCAACCAGGGGACATACATTACCAAACTAAAACTAAAAATCATAATAATAAAAATTACCAATTTGAATGAAACGCCCAAAATGGATGGATTGATTGAATTGTACCTAACAAATATCCAACCAGGTGGGTAGCGAATACTGCTATCCCTCCATGGTGGATAGGGAGGGGGATTGGGGGGCTCATCTTCAGCCGCGTCCATCTCATTCCAGAGTAGGGTGCATGTTAAGGCAGATAGTAAGGGTGTGGGGGCATTGGCGGCATGGGGTTTGATATTCTTGATGACTGGAACTTCTGAATAGTTACCAGCCATCATTATACCAACGAGTAATTGCCCAAAGCGTCTTCAGCTTTGTGGCAGGCATCTGAAAATTTAACGAATGTTTCAAATTTGGTTCAGGTTATTTTTGCTTTTGGATTCCGTGCTACTGTTACCACGTTCTTAATGGCTTCAGTGATGTTTTTGTTTAAGGTTTTCATGCTGATCTTACTTTGTGGAGTAAGATTGTTGGGGATGACAGGAGGTGAAATTCCTCCTGCGAGCGCAGCCACAGATTTGGTGGCTGCTTTGTGAAGCGGACGGCAATCTGGTGTGGCAGCTGCGTCTACTGCAAGCTGATGGTCGCTGTATAACAGTTTGGCATTAGGTTGTGGGACGTATTTCTGAAGTGGGAATTTTGCATCCCAATCTGCATTACAGAGCTGCTCGAGTTGCAGCGTCAGTTCTTCAATGACATTACCTGACTTGTCGATTTTATCCAATAATTTCCATGGATTTTGGTTGAATTGGATTAGGAAATCAGCATACGGTTAAGGTTTGTTCAATTCATTTGCAGATGTATAGGATTGAACTGGGATCCAATCCAATGTTTGGTTGGATGAATTATTTGTGTCATTGGGGCAAGGTGGGTGCTGATTGGTGGCTGCAGGTGCATCTGCAGCACCATGCATTATAGGAAAGGAAGGTAGGATCATACCCCATGTCAGAGTTGATGTGGGGTGGGCGGCGGGCAAACTTTTTGGCATTGGCGGAAGTTTCTGAGTATGGGCATTTGCGTTTTGAGTGGTCTAACTCAAAACAGGATGGACAGATTGTCCATCCTCTCTCAGTGCAGGCCCAGAACGGATGGTCAGGGGCAGATGGGATGGTGGCACGGGGGGAATTGCTAATAAAATTTTTGTAAATTCAGGGCAGATCATGGCATTTGCCCGAGGCCCAGTGAGGCGTGTGACCCCATTTGGGACCACAAATTGTAAGATGGGGTTGGCGCCGCAGGCTGCCAAACCTTTCATCAGCTCCTGGTGGAGCACTTTGGGGGTGGAGGTGGGTGGGCAAACCAGCGAACTGGACCACCAAAGTGGTGTCCGCTGGGAGCTGGGTCTGAGTTGTGGGAAGAGGGGTGCCCTGTGATACCAGGGGCACAGTTGCTGCAGTGGCTGCATCAGCTTCACATGGGAAGCCAAGATCAAAGTACCCCTTATAGAGGCGGAAGTCAATAAAGCAGGCTGGTGTCATCACCACCTGAGCCATTTTGATAATGGCTTGGTCGTCATAGGGGAAGAATTTCCCATATTTGACCCTAAGGCTAAAATGTATGTTGCTCCAGGGGAGCACCAATGGGCAGCGGGCACCACCTGGGTTTGAGCAAGATGGGCATCGAGATCTTTGGGAGAGACAAATTGTCCCAAGGGTTTAGAATGACTGGGTGAGCCAGTCTGAGCGCGTTTTCCTGTTGGACAAAAAATGGAAGGGGGAGTTTTGCTGCTGCCCCATGCTGGGACAGTCGGCGGGTGATCCAACGACATTAGAGCAAGACTTTGGTTTGCGATTAAGTGTTTTTTTTAATTTACCAAAATTAATTTGTTTGGAAAGTTACACCGAGAAGAGAGAGATAAAATGAGCAGCCTTATGGATGCAGTTTAGGCTCCGGTAACCCCCCAGGATATGGAGAGGGACAGCTATGAGTCCCTAAAGGGGAACCCTAACCCTGCAGTCTATTAGCTCTAATGGGCTGCAGGATTACAAGAGGAGAGCTCACCTTCTCTGCAACTTCAGGTTGACTCACATGGATATTGTAGCTGTTCAGGAGCCCCATGTCTCCCCCTCTGAAATAGAAGCATGGAATGACCAATTTAATTAACTCTTGTTGGACAAACTATGTAGGCCTTATTATCCTCAACCCCTGAGTGAAAACCCACCAATTTTTGAAATAACTTAATAATCGCCTTATCTTGGCTAAATTATCTACCCTGATTTCTTCTTCTTTTCTTCAAGCATATATCTACCAAATAAAGGCCTGGAGCAGGACCAGCTTTTGTAGGAACTTGCTCTACTACAACTCCCATGCAACACAGTGCTTATGGGTTATTTCAATACAATATAAATTCATGTGTGGGACACATTCCCTCCTGAAACACAAGGCAGATGAGGCACTGCTCAGCTTCAGGATTTCTTCAGGTCAGATGGATTCACAGATGCCCTTCCCCATCAGCGTCTGGCCTTGGCTGTATGTCTTAGATCCAAGGTGCAGGTCAGGAATTCATATCAGCTTCGAGGATCGATATGGCCTAGTAGGCCCATTGCTGGTGGGTCGACTTTCCTCTCCCATAACCCGGGATAACACTATAAGTGATCACAGATCCCTCACAGTGATCCTGACAACCATCCTCAGACCATCAAGGAGGTTTTGGCCAAGGATTACTCCAGGGCTCATGAACAACAAGTTTGCAAAGAAAAAGATAAATACGGCCATTTGTGAGCCATAAAACCTGGACTCTCCTCATTTACAAACTTTTCAAGAAAAATGGTCAGATAAAAAAGCAAGGAGTTTAAAGGTAACATATAACTGTGCTAAGGCTCGAATGATGGCAGCTCAAGCTAAAGTCAGATGGGCTGAAGTTAGATTATGTCACCTTGAAAGAAATAGCTGATCGGCGCTTTCACCTCAATGGTTGGAGGCGTGGGAATTGGCCCAAGTGATGCATCAGCAGGAACTTACTGAACAAGAGGAACAGGCAGCAAGCTTCACAATATCGCGTTACTACACCCAGTGGGAATGCCTCACCCATTTCTTCTACCAGAAACAAAAAGTCGCTTTAAGGATCAGGAGATGGCAACCCTTAGGGTGGGGACCACCATCACCACAAACAAGGAGAAGATCACCAGTGAGATCCATCGTTACTATTCAGCCTTCTTCAAGGCTTCCTGGGTGAACCCAGCGGAAGTTCAGGAATTTATTAGAGGGGCTCCAGAACCACTAGTTAATTTCTCAGCAGATGCTGAACTTCTTGTTTAATCACGCAGCAAGAAGTAATGGACATTCTACTCCATAGTCCGCGCCTGAAGGCCCCAGGATCAGATGGTATCCCGTTAGAGGTGTATATAGTGGATACCGTTACAGTTACAAAGGCCATCCAGACCCTCTTCTCAACCTTCTTGGCAGTGGGGGAGTGCTTACTGACTTGAGAGGATCGATTATGACCCATATTCATAAAAAAGCAAGTCGTGAGGACCTAGCAAACTGGCGACCAATATCATATTGAAACAGACCACAAGCTATTAATAAACTTCTAGCAAACCGAATGACTAAGTAGGCAGCATCACGCCTCAACCCAGCTCAGCATGGCTTTATCCTAGGGAGATCACTTTGGAACAATTATGATGAGCTTCTGGCAACCCTGTCAGCTAACTCATCTCAAACGCATGGTTTTGTGGCGCTTCTAGATATGGAAAAATCATATGTTTGGGTAAAACTGGAAGTATCTTGACGCTTTCCTAACCCGTCTCCACATCCCACCACAATCTAGAACACGGCTATCAGCGCTTTACGCCCAGCTTCACACTAAGGTATTATCCTCAACGGGCTTTACAGCAGAAGTGATGGTTGAACAGGGTCTCCGTCAAGGGGATCCACTGAGCCCAATCTTGTTCAACATATCTTTTATTCTCTTCTGGCCCTACTCCAGGAACGACTGGTGGGTATTCAGGTTCCTGGACAATCCTCCACCCGCACCATAGCCTTTGCTGATGACACGGCAGTGGCATTTGGATGTAAAAAGGGCCTAGAACTGGCCATAGAGGCCCTGGATTACTACTACAAGGCGTCCAATGCAAAAGTTAACACTTCTAAAACCATTATAGTGCAAGTTGGTACCCCATCGTTTCATCCGTATTTTGGTCTGGAACCTACCTGGGGCACCTTTAGGCACCTAGGTGTCCTCACCACACCACAATGGGTCGCAATCATGGATAACGAGGACCTCTTGCTGGATGCAATAAACTCGCATGTAGCCAGCTGGAACCGCCGTCATATCAACCCAGGGACGCGCCCTGATGGCGAATGTTTTTCTGCTACAAAGGTAAGGTTCCTCGCTCATGTCTTCCCCTTTACAGACAGTTTATACTCGAGGTTGCATGTGATACTCCGCTGCTGGACATGGGGATCCAACTACCCACCCATAGCTCTGACCACCTCATCTTAGCCACGCAGTGAAGGGGGCCTAGGTCTTTTGGATGCTAGGTCCCATGCCACTTCAATACTGACGGGGTTCCTTAGGCCCATCATTTGCTGGAATATGGCTCCAATGCCCCAGTGGGGTCCAGCCTTACGCCAAGGTTTAGCGGCCTCACTAGGGCTCCCACGGGCCTCACCAACAGCTGATAGGGAATTGATAACAAACCATCCAGGCCACAGCATTAAACCCTCATCAAGTTTTTACTGGAACTAGGCTCTCCTTGCACTCAAGAGAGTAGGGGTATGGGTGTACCACGCCTTCCCTTATAAAAAGAGGGGCCCTGGGATCAGCCCTTGGCATCATACCCTGGTCCACAATGGGAGGATAGTTATCTCCCGCCTCCACCCTTTGGACAGACCCCCAATGCGGCCTCATCTCCATGAACTTCCTACGAACCACTGTGAAATGTAATCTCAAGGCGCTTTAAAGGACATTACTCACCCTATTATTTCAGCAAAAATGTCAAATACACTGTGGCAAGTTCTACACTGCTCATAAAGGACAGGGGATTGAACGGGTCCCACCTTCTAGAACAAGAGCTGCCCATGATGTGCACAGCTGATAGACATGCACCTTTACTGCTTCTTTACTTGCCCCCTATAACCCTTTCTGAGACAAGGTCCACGAACTCCTGTGAGCAGAACCCTGGGTAGGGCACCCTGTTCAGGATTTTATGTTCAATCTCTCACTTACCAATTGCTCCCAATCATTGAGGGTCTTGGCATTTGGCGTAGTGATATGGATTATTCATAACTCATATTTTCATGCCACTTTTTGATTCCACTCTGTGGACGCTGCCCCATATGATCACCCACTTTTTAGGTTCATTTTGAGATGGCCCTGAGAGTATATAACATGTTGCCATTGACCAATCGGTCAGTTTAAGTGGACACCTGGCTTTGGCAAAGCTTTCCCCCACCCTTTCTCAACACCTCCACTTACCCCTGCATTTGCCTCAAGCTCTTAGGAGCTCAGGCGTGATTAATTAAAGATCGTTGTACCCCCATTAGGTTAGGACCATCTTGTGCTAAAAAATATAATCCAATCTCTATTAGATTGCATCCTATATAGTATCAATTAGATTTCATTTAGCCAATATGAACTAAAACTTCTCTTTAGACAACCTCACAACCTAGTACATGCACAAAACCTTTTGATAAAAGTATTTAGTGCCATTCTCCTGATAGGAAATACCTAATCTTTGACTCAACCCAAAGGATGATGCTGATCTTAATTCCTAGCCAATGTTTAATCTCCATTAGTTATGGAATCTCAACATATCCTCCCTCAAAGTCTTGGCTATGGTGTTAGCGCCTCTCTCACATCCAACATCCTCATCATCCCCTTAATTCTTCTTTTTTTAATTTTGTCACTGGCTAGCCAAGCAGCTCACTAACAGAGTCCCTGTAGTGAGCACCATGTCATAGTTCAATTCATGATTTTGAGTACTCTGCTAGTTTTCAAGATTATGATATAAAGATAGATAAGAATTGCGTTTTTCATCACTAGCAACCTTTTTACCAATTTATCAGCAGTTATACACAATTACATACCATATCAAGAATAAATCGGGGAAAATAGCTAATAAATGGAAATTTAATACCCGCCTTTATATGTGACAATTGGCAATTTGATTCTCAAACTTCCCCTATCAGTCCCTCATCTCAGCTTAAAGTTTAGGTAAGTATTGAGGGGTTTCTTATAGCATCAAGTGCAAGAGTGTTAGGCCAACTAATCTCTAGATGCAATTACCTGAGGATGTCTTTAACCTGGGGACCCTTGCCTAATTCTTATGTCCAGGATCAAGTCAACTGAATTAATATAAATGTATGTATATGAAGGCATGTTATTATAAAAGCAAAATATAAATATTGGGTGGCCAAAGATTGAGCGTTGCAGAGCTAATGGGATATAATTATCACAAGGGTTATGAAGGAGAAAAAGTATTTCTTTTTTTGCTTAATAAATTTATTGATCATATAAATTTGTAATTTATACATATAGCACTTATTGCCATTCTGCCATTTTTATCCTCAAATGTCAAGGGAGTGGAAGGCGAGCTGAAGGCCATATGGCTACCAACCTGAAGGTTGCGGGTTCAATTCCTTCCCTTTGCACATTAATTGGGGTGAAAGCTGAAGGAAGCTATTGGCGGTTAGTAGGTCTAATAACACGAAAACCTTACCTATGATATAACCAGATCATTCTGAGTCCCGATCTAGAGGTGTAAAAACTTTCTATGATGGAGTTGACCCTGCTAAGGTTTCATGTTGATGTTTACTTTCTTTCTTTCTTTCAGTAATATCTGTCCCCTCGTCAGCTTGCCTTGAATAAATAAATCAAATGTCGATGTTTTAGATGCTTTCTGCCCTTTCATGAGGTGGTTGTGTGCCGCCTCCTGGCTTTTTTTGGTCTCTGTTAAAGTGCATCTGGGCTGGCCCCACTAGACTAAATCCCTCTGGTCATTTCCACCTCAGGACCTAGCAAACCACCCCATGCGCTCCCAGATGGTGCTCAAGCCCCTGTTTTTCCCCGGAGCAACCAATGCTTTGGCCTTTGGGAAAAGTTTGGTAACCTCATCCCCTACGTGAGTGCAGCCATCATCAAATGGATCAAGTAGTGTTTTAACCTTCCAGCTCTTTTTATTTCCGCCCCTTCAAGTGGTACTTAGACCTAGACTTCTCAAGTGAAGCTAGGACATGGTCATTAAAATAATGTCATTAGTTTATAAAGATTTACCCATTACTAATACCTGCACTTGACTTTTAGTAGATGCCACTCTGTTTCACAGTCCAGGACAGACTGGGTACAATATGTCTTGTAAATAACGTACTATTATACTCCAGGTGAAAGTGACCAAATAAGAACAGGGGCCAGGTGGTGAGGTACAGGGCGCTCATGACAAGGGGTCAGTAAGGCCCAAAAGTTGTAATGACAGCCTTTGCAACACTTAGTGTGGCAATGTAAAACATGACAATCCTGGTGTTATCAACCTAAGGTATTGTTGGTTGAATCAACTGCACAGTAAATGAAGACTTTATAAAAGTCATTGAAGCTGGATGGACATTGGAGGGATCAGCATAGGAGGTATCCATGGCAGGTTCACAGCATGCAGCGATAAAGCTGGTTAAAGGCATTTGAAGATTGAATAAAAGTAATCTAAATGGCAAAAGTAGAATAAACTCTATACAGTTTTGTTATCATGAGTTGCTGATTGTGAGAAGCCTTGGGAAGGGTGAGTGCTTACATACCCACCTATAGGGGTGGGATCAAATATACATGATTTAAAACTGAATCCAAAGCTGAATCTAAAACTGAATCTAAAACTGAATCCAAAACTGAATCTAAATCTAACTCTATCTATATCTGACTCTAAAACTAAATCAAAATCTAAATTTTTGATTTGATTTGTTTGGTAAATAATGTTAGAAAATGTTAGGTGGGCCAAAGTCTCTGGTGGTCCAAATTTTCCAGCATGCCAACAATCTTACCCTGAGCAACTCCGCCAAGAGTTCAGAAGATATTGACCATTTATGATACTGATCCTATTCACCAATTAGTGGTTCTCAATGGGCCATCCATCTCCCTCGGGTTGGGACCATCTAGTACTAAAAAAAATGGGCCATCCATCTTTAAGGGCCTCACACCTTCAAAACGATTAGTCACTCCACTGGGACACTCATAAACCATTCATCCCTGCATCTTAATCCACTATTACCCCAATATCCATTTTGGGCCCCGTGGAAAATGGACATAGACTCTGTCCCTTGCGCTTGAGGTTGACCCAATCAAAGTGCTAGTGTACTTACCTTACCACCGCATCAGCCTCTTCCCCTCCTCCCTCTAGAATTGCATCTCTGCCAATCTACTAATTTTTTTGAATTGGATTGACTCTCCCTCACCCTCCTTCAAACACTTCAGATGCTGCTCATACTGTTCCATCAAATCAGCCAATATATTCTTAAACTGTTCAAGAGAAGATTGCTGTTACCATCTAGTACTAAAAAGAAGAAGATTGATGTTCAGGTTCTGTTGAATTGTCAAGGTTAGTGGTGTTTGGGCCAACTTCTCTGGCCTCCAGCCATTATAATTCATTGCTGACCTAATTGTACCCATTTTCAACCCATTTAAATTTTCTTAAACTGGGGTACTGATAATGACCAATTCTAGGTATTTCACAGCTTTATTAGCCAAATTCTTCTATCAACTCCCACTTCCACTCACCATTGCTGTTTCCACCATTGTAAGGGCTTCCCAGTCTGTCAATTCATTATCAGCTTGTCATCAAAGTGGCTATTTAAATCATCAGCACCCTATTTTACTAAAGTCATCACATGTTTATAGATCCACTATTTGTAGTTTTCCTGTTCTAACTTCCTAGATAAGTTCCCAGAAGAGGTCAGGGTCAACATTTAAGAGCTTTCTTTGCAGCAGGTCACGCATGTAATGATGTCTATAAGCTCTTTATGGACCTCACTACCCAAAAGCACACTAAAAAGTTTTCCATGTTTGCCCAATTTTTTGAAGTTTTATGAGAATCAACTCATCCAGTATGCAGAGATTATGCATAACATGTGCATAATAGAAAAAAATTTAGGTTTGATATCTTTTACTTTATTTTTTATCCTGCTAACGTCCCTATGCTCATTCTAGCCTCTCTGACGTGTGCCATCAGATCTGAGCAAGTTTCTGAACTCCTCAACCCGCCTTCACCATCTGACATGGCCACTTTGACTAGCCACCGTGATGCCATGTTAAAAGTTTTTTGTTTAATTTCATTTGGCAGCACAGATAAATGCATGGACGCCCCCTCTTGGGTTGGTCACTTTAGTACTAAAAAATATAAGGGAGAATAGGGGTGTGTGGCTTTTTGAACTTATTGAGACCACGTCATTGATAGTTAGTTACAAAAGAAATACCAGTATGTCATTTGTCAGCTTAATAAATAGATTTAATGGGCGCTTTTCTTCCCTGTAATGATAACATTAGTTACCACGATTCAATTTGGACAGCAAAATTTGATAATCACACAGGAGAGATGGGCAATTTCAACAAATTACAATAAAATTGGGCAAAAGCCATATCAGGCAATGGAAAAACAGTGCATTGAAGGGCAAGAAACGCCATGGGGGGACTGGGAACCAATGCAGCCAAGAAACCACAAATTTAGACGCCGTCTGGATTTACGGAGTTCATTACTAAACAAAACTTATACATGGAAATCCAGTATGCCCAACCCCTATCAAAGGCAGAGCATGGACTCCAACTTTTTATAGTAGTTGATTATCCAACTCTGTGGGAGAAAGTGGGAGAGTCACAGGACTCCTTTTCCCCCACATGGTGTATGTTACCACCCATACCATCCACCGCGGCTGGATCAATATAGTTTTTGAAACTGAAGAAGATGCAGATGCTGCCACAAAAGTCTGCGTCAAAATTGCCCTCCCTGAGGGCAAACAAATTGTGTGCAATGCACACACCAGATGGAACAAAGTGAACACTTTGTTCATCTCCTTTGACTCACTCCCTACCTACCTTCCCTGAAAGGTAATTGAGGAGGAGCTCCAACTTGGACTTGCCGCCTATTAGAGAAATTAAACATTTAAACTACAGAAGGTTCACCTGATGCTGAACCTGTAAACAGGTTAGGCAATTTCTGTAATTTTTAATCCCTGAGGTGGCTGAGGACCTCAAAAAATCCCATGCACAGTTGTGTTTCACCTCCCAGACAGGGGAGCGTCAAAGGTATTCCACATCACACTGGAAAGCGCACCGCCTATCTGCAACCACTGCAGTGCATTGGGGCACAAGGAACACGCACGCCCCATGAAGGAGGGAATTTTGGCCCCAGACTTCTGTGACGATGCTATGGATAAAGATGATGAAGACTTCACAAAAATCTTTGGAACCAGCCACGCCTTCCTCTCTGGGGAGAGGATGGGCAATACATCCTCATAGACCCAGTATCACCCAAAATACACAAAATGGTACAGAAGACCCACAAGTGGGCAGCGGCAAAGGTTGCATCACCCATAGTCTCCTCCATTGGCTATGGCCAAATTTAGGAGGACATAGAGAAAAATCAACTGAGCCAGCCAAACAGAGCAAAATGCCCAAGCTGAGGAGGACATAGAGGAAATAAACTGAGCCACTCAATCAGACCAGAATGATCAAGCTGAAAATTTTCTCAACAAGTCGACTGAATCACCATGTGGTATCAATCAAGTGGAATTAGAAGGACAATTAATCTCCACTATGGACAAAAATGCGGAACCCAGATATACAAGTTTGAACTTTGCAACCACAGAAAACAAACAGCACACTGCACCGAATTACCATGAGTCACAAGTGGGAAAATCCAACTCAAACCCTAAAAAAACTGCAAGACCCATGCAAAATTGGCACAGGGTAAGGGATTGGACGATGACACAGAGTGGACTAGACCAGTGACAATGAGAAAGTACCAGAATATGCACACTGGGTTTGGGCCAGGTAACCCTACCAACCACTCCAGAGGCGCCACGGGCACCTCAGTGTCAATAAGGATGTTAAACATCGTGGGATCCAGGACTCCAGTGTCCCAAGCCAAAAATCTGAACTTTCTGCGAAAATCCCCTGTAGATGTCTTGGCCATCCAAGAAACCCACTGTCTACAGGGGGAAGAGGATCCTGGTCAGCCACAGTCTCACCATCCCTATTGGTATGGATATCCCACTGTGGGGTGGTCATCCACAATAAAAAAAATTAATTAACTAACTCCTCTTCATATCTGCATGGCTGCATCCTGGTAGCAAGAATCGCATGCCAAGAGGACACAATTTTAATAGCATGAATCTATGCACCATGCACCGCAGCTGAGAGGAAACAATACCTCAAAATCATCCCAACACTCACCCTCCCACAAGATACCATCCTGTTGGGCGACTTCAACTGCTGTGCTAACCCCAACATGGACCAATGGCCTAACCTCAGAGGATACCCCATGGGGCACATTGAATTCTGTGCAATGAAGGAATCCCTTGGCCTACATGATACCCTCCCCCAGGTCACCACTCCTTCACCACATGACCTGCCCCAACATACACAAGGGAACGCTCATCTCGATGAGCCACATCAACTTCATCCTTTCCCTGAACAACCGCTCAAACATTTTTAACTTCTAAACAAAAAAGATAAATTTCTCTGACCACCAAATCATTTCAGTTCAGCTTTTGCCAACCTGAACTCCCACATAGGCGTCGACCTGGAGGAAGCTACACACAAAAAACATAAAATTGCCCAAAATATATTTGACTGGGTCAAACACGAGGCCAAGAACCCAAAATTTGCAACCCCAATCATATCAGACCCCATAAAAACCTGGACAAATTTCAAAGTCAAACTAATAAAAAACTTGACACCTTAGTTCACATAAGTATACCGTTGACACAGCCACAATCAGGCGCATCTTGGCGAAACTGGACCACCTCAAGATCAACACCCCAAAGTCTGTCTATAGCCCCAACTGGGGCGCAAATGGGCGGAAATATCTGACCGCCTAAACGCCCTCATCTTCAAATACCAGCACAGAATCAAAGTATTGAAAAAAAGTAAGTTCATAAAAGAAGGCGAAACCTGCTTGACGTACTTCTTCCATCAATTCCACTCCTGTGGCAACAAGCTTACATGCACACAGGTCCACAAAGATGATGGCACCATGGCAACTGACCCATTGGAGGTCAAGGTGGAAGTACACCGCTACTACACCGAACTATACCATGACACCCCAACCCCAAAAAATTAAAGATCTTATACGTACCACTGGAATACAAAGTGCACCGCCAGAATATAACCTCCTAAACCTAATCACACATGAGGAGCTCTGTGACACAGTCCGTGGTGCATCACGTAGGAAATGCCCAAGGCCTGATGGGATACCCTATGACTTTACAAAAAATACGTCAAGCAAATCTCCCCCTCCTGCTTGGCATCAATGAACTGGTGCCTGCTGGAGACACGCCTCCTAACTGGTGGCCAAAACCTATGTCATAACCCTGTTTAAGAAGGGCGACAAACTGGACCTGGCCAACTGGCGCCCAATTGCACTCTCTAACACTGATATAAGAGTATTAACAAAAATTTTAGCCACCAGATTAGGCACAATAGCCTCCAATATTCTGTCACCCAATTAGTTTGTGTTCATACAAGGGCGTTCAATCTGGACCAATATACACTCTGTCGCCAACATATGCTAGTCCAAAGCAACTGGAGTTCTGGTATTTCTAGACCAGATGAAGGCATATGACTGCGTTAGTTGGCCGTACCTGAAGTAATGCCTAAGCACCTTCAAGCTCCCACCCGGATTCATAAACTGGGTGATTCTTCTTACAGAATCCGCATTCATGGCTGTATGCATCCCAGGCTTTCTAACTAACAAGATCACACCACACATAGGGCTCAAACAAGGGGATCATCTCAGCCCACTGCTATACAATTTCAGCTTTGACCCGCTCCTCCGAGTAACTGACTCACGTCTCATGGGGATAACCGCACAAGGACAACCAACAGTCAAGATAATGGCCTTTGCAAATGACTGCGTGACAGGTATTGATAACAACAATGATGACTGACAGCTGGAACGCACCCTGGAGGAATATTCCATTGTGAGCAACGCATTGCTCAACAAAAGGAAAACGGAAATTATTATCCTAGGCAAGTACACTAACAACTGGGCCACAACATTCAAACCTCACAGCCCCCCATGCAGGAACAGTCCACTCATCCTACCCTTCGCATCACCTCCTTCAACCAGCCCTGTCCCCCACCTTGGGATATAGCTGGAAACATGGGGGTATGCCAATGAGACAGTTGAGAAAAATCTACTACAGCAGGTGTTCAACCGTGTCACCTCCCTCAAAGAAGATCACCAGAACTAATGGGGCGAGTAACAGTTGCCGACTCACTTATTCTCCTAATGCTGTTGTTCCCCGCCCACGCAATCTCCTTCTAGCCTGCATTCATACCATCAATCAGCGCACTTATCCATTGATGGCTGTGGCCTGGGTTCCGGCCACCTGTATGGGTGGAAACACTCTTTGGCCCATACTCCAGCAGAGGCATGGTCCTAATAGACTTTAAGGTACACGGCAACCGCATATTGGGCACCTGGATAGAGGAAGTCCTAGCCCCAGACCTCCCACAACAATACTGGTCTAGAGCGGCGAGGGCCAACTTTGCACAGGCGCTCAAACTATCCAACCCAAACAACCCGTCCAGACTGCTCACATACCTTGCAAACTTCCCCAACGCAGCGGGCCTACATGGAACTCCCTCACTTCAAACGTTTTCTCTGCAGCATCTGGCACATAGGGTGGACCGTCACTCTTACAGGCACTAGTCAGGGAAGGGGAAGGCCCAGAGCTCACTTCATGCTAAGGAAACCAGATGACCACCCCCAGAGGGACACACAAAACGCGGCTCCATTCATCGCAATAATTGAATACCTGGATGCTTTAGACATCCCTATGATCTCACAACACAGAGGGCGATATAAAGGCTAACCCATCATCTGATCCTCAAGCCAAGGGTAAGAGCTAACACCTGGCATTGCCTCAGAAGAACATACAGAACAGCAGATCGCTCCAACCTTCTTCATGCAGAGTGCGCAGTGTGTGGAGGGGATTGCACCCTGCACTACCACCTCAAAGCATGCCCCCATCTAGAGCCATATGGTGGGAAGTTTCACATCTGTAAAGAACCCAAAATGACCAGGAGCTATCAATCTCCAGAAGCCTCCTCACACTCCAACTTGAATCCCTGATACCACCCACACTCCACTCCCTGATAGTCGTCATTGCACTGTGGACAATCCACATCGTAGCACTGGATGCCTTCAAGGGAACTGTGCCCACCATTCATATGACAATCAGCAGAATTCGCCTAACCTACTGGAACAATTTCAGATCTGGCTATATGGATACATGAGGCCAAAGCAACAACAACTTGTTGAATCATGGTTCCCAATATGGTTTCTGCATATGGACCCCTTCCTCCACACCTTCTCCATAACAGAGGAAACCCCTTCGGAGTAAGGCATTTAACCCCCTATACCTGGAAGTACCAGATGGCAACAGGAGTATCTCGTCTACTCTGGGGTGCCTAAATCTCGCTATACTTCACCTCCCCTATCCCATTAATATATTGGCATTGTCCGTCCCCTGGTCAGCTTACCTCAGTCAAATAACATAAATAAATTAAATGGATAATTATTAAAATATGATATATACAGCACTGGTGAGACAGTAGCTTAGTTTGGATTACAAAATCTCTAAGTTGAAGTTGCTTTACTCACTGCTCACCTCCTGAATTTGGATATTGTTTTGAGATTATAATCAATCAACATGGTGATTTATAGGTTTTCTGATCTTTTAAATCCAGCAATGGTTAATCTTTTAAAAAGATAATCTGTTTGGGGTATTCATCATAAAGTTTTATATCAATAAATTAAATATACTTATCATTATATTGGCGTTCTAGTTAGTAATAAAGTAAATTTAAATTTATTGTGGGGAAGGCCGACCATGGGACGGACACTTCCAAATATGAAACAGACGAGACAAAACTTAGTACCAGGGGAGGCACCCCAGAAAAGCAATGCTATCTCTTGTTGCCAGCGGGAATGCCACTTATGGGAAGGGGGAGGGAACGTGTGTAGGGGACGTAGCCACTATTGAGCACGTGTGGAGGAAGGGGTCTGATTTGATGAACCAGACTGGGAACCAGGAGGAGACCAGCTGTCGGCGATGCGGTGGGAGATATCCAAACATACACGCTTGAAAGTGATCCACCAAATGAGACCAGAATCTGTGGACAGCTTCAGGGAGGGTGGGGATGGATCCAGCGATGGCATCCAAGACAATCGTGTGGATAGTCCACATGGCGATTGCAACCACCAGAGCATGGAGGGAGGGTGGGAGGGGGGAGGCCATTGATGAAGCAAACATATCTCTTGACAGACTGAAGGGATGTGTTTGATCCTGGCCTAGCAGACGTTGGACTTCGTGCCATATTACTTTATAGGTGGGGCACTTCTCCAGGCGGTGAAACAGCGTTCCATACTGGCCACACACGACACAGGATGAGTGTAAAGCATTAGAGCGCTCAGCTGTACGATACACCCGCCTCAGGCAGCGCCACACATGGGAGTGGACTTGAGGCTGCAACAGAGGATGGTGTGCGTATTTCCAGATAGTCTTTTGGGTCTCAGTGGAATAAGGGATTTCCATCATGTCCAGGTAGTCCACCCTGGATAGGACTTGGGGTCGAATGGGGATCACGCCATCATGGATGGGTAGCCCCTGTACCTCTTTGTGTGAACTGAGGAGAGGGGCGGCCTCTTTGGGTTGTATGTCCACTAATACGAATTCTCCACTCTGCGCTTCGCATGAAGAGTAGGATTCGTTTGTAGTGGGTTTTGGTCCCGTGAGGACCTGTGGCTGATGTGTGTGATGCGAGGTATTTCATCAGGGAGTGGGGGTTTGATGGATTGTTGAGGCCCAAGGCTCGGGAGAAGTTGGAGCGGGCTGCGCGGGACCAGTGTTGGGATGGGAGTGTAGGAGCAGTGACGGCCGCAATCCAGGTGCCCAGGATCTTGGTGGCATGGGCTTTGAAGTCAAGTAGGCCCATGCCACCATGATGATGAGGGCCAAACATGACCTCTAGCCGTACTGGTAGAGGGCGGCCTGACCAAAGCCAACCTTGTAGCAAAGCATACAGGGATTTGAAGAAGCTTGGGGAGAAGGGGATGGCGTGGGCTCCGAACCAGACTTTGGATAGGAGCATAGAGTTGGCAAGAACAACCCTGCCAGTGAGGGTAGTAGGGTGGGCTCTGAGAGAGGCGATTCGCTTCTGTCACGTTGTCCATTATATGGCACTCATTACTGCTGACGCGTATCATCTGCCTCCAACCACACGCCCAGATGGCGTACCGGTCCTATGGTAGGTCGTGGCACAAAGGGGAGCACCAGCGGAGCGGTGTGTTTTGAGTTAGTAAGGCGTGGACGTGGGCGATCAGATGGGCCAGGTTGGGAACTACTTGCTGGGGCCCAGCAGTTCTGAAACTGACCAAGGAGGATGATTTCAGTTTTGGAGGCATTCAGTGCCGTGTTGCTTACCCGGGAATATTCCTGGATGAGGGCTTCAAGCGCGCGTGCATCTTTATTATTAGACACCCCCACCACGCAATCATCTGCAAATGCCATCATCTTGACTGGGGTTTGGCCTGGCACATGGACCCCAGTGAGTTGGGCATTCACATTTCGCAGTAGTGGGTCAAGGCTGAAGTTGTATAAGAGTGGGCTGAGGGGGTCCCCTTGTCGCAGGCCCCTTTGAGGATGGACTACTTCCATTAGGAAACCTGGGCCGCGCACTGCCATTGTTGCAGATTCCGTGAGCAGCATCACCCAGTTAATGAAGCGGGGAGGTAGGCGGAATTGTTGGAGGCAGGCCCTAAGGTATTCCCAGTTTACTCTATCATAGGCCTTTTTTGGTCCAAGAATACAAGTGCCCCAGAGGCTGTGGACTGACACACATTATCCACAGAGTGCACGTTATCCCAAATTGACCTTCTGGGGATGAAACTGAATTGTTCTGGGGAGATGGTGGCAGATGCTACAGTCCCTAAATGGTTAGCCATGATTTTTGTTAAAATTTTGGTGTCTGTGTTTGTTAGAGAAATGGGGCGCCAGTTGGCTAAGTATAGCCTATCCCCTTTCTTGAAGAGTGTGACCGTAAAGGCCTCAAGTCCGCCTGGTAGGAGGAGCGTTTCCAACAGGCTTTGGTTGAGTGAGGCTAGCAGCAATGGGGATATATATTTAAAATATTTTTTGTAGAACTCATATGGAATGCCATCTGGGCCTGGGCATTTTCAGCTTGGCGCACCATGAATGGTAGTCCATAATTTGTTTGGAGTAATTAAATTCATTATTTCTGGGTATCAGAAAATGGTGCGGATTTGAGCTCTGTCGAGAAATTCTTCTATTTTGGCCAGCTGAATTGGTTCAGCTCGGTATAACTAGGAATAATATCTTTGCGTTTCGATTGCCACTTTGGCTGGTGTGTCTACAATAGAATTATCCGATCTTTGCACCTGTGTGCAGGCCACGCCTGGCATGGTGCAAAAGATTTTTTAAAGAAGTATGCGGTGCACTTGTCACCTTTAGTGATGCGTGTGGCCCTGTATTGGACACAAACCCAATGTTTGTGTTGCCTTTCAAGTGCGTTGAGGTGAGCGGCTGCCTCTGCCCACTTCTGGCCCCATACAGGGCTATATCCTGAGGCTGAAATGTTGGACTCCAAGTGGGCCAATTCTGCCAGCGTGCAATATAACTGCCAATGTGGCTCGTGAGCGTCTGGATGAGAGATGGCAATAGTGGCGGATGGTGTCTTCTTTGAAAGTTGCCCATGTGGAAAATGGGGTCCGCGCAAAACGGTGCAACAAACGATTTTGCCAAAGTTGCCTCTTCCACCCATGTGGAAAATCCTGGCGACGCGAGCTCTGCGAGGCGGATTTTGCACCAATATGGGGCCTTTGCAACTGTGATGGGTAAGTGATATGTTATTGAGACCTGTCGGTGGTCAGAGAATTCTATTTTCATTGTTTTGAAGTGGGATATGTGGGGTTGGAATTTCGCTGGCGCTAGAATAAGGTCGATGCAGGTCATGGACCTTAATTGGCTGTTGTGGACGTGGGGACACATCATGTTTTCGAGCAGTGGGGCATGTCATGGCAGCACATCCATTAACCCAAGGGTGGCTTTTAGAATGCGTAGTTCTATGTGACCCTGTGGGGCATAGGGTGAGGGCAGCCACCAGTCCGTTGGTGAGGTTAGCCAACAGTTCATGTCACCAATTAGGAAAGAATTGGGGGGTAGCGGGAGGGATTTGACCAATGAGAAATTATTCCCGACGCTCTTGTGCACCGTTTGGGGTGTAAATGTTGATGATTGTGTGTGCAACATCAGCCCATGAGAAGGTGACAACGAGCACTTGGCCATTTAGGAATGTTTCTGAAGATGTAAATTTGAAAAAATTGTTTTTCTGAATTAGCCTCCCACAGTGCTTTGACCAAAAGGATAGGGATGGTAGGAGCATTGTTTTCCAAGCTTCCTCAAAACCTCGTGGACAGTGGGACTCCTGGATGGCCAGGATATCCACGGGTAAATTGTTTTGTAGAAAACTCAGTTTCCTAGCCCAGGATGGGGAGGCCTTGATTCTGGCAATATTCAGCATCCCTAGAGTGAAGGTTTCCCCCATTGCACCTTAGGTGTGAGGGGTGGGCCCCGGGCCCACCAGCCTCTTCCAGGTCCCCACGGGCTTTCACAGTAGCATGGGTATTAGCAGCAATGCTATTAGGGTTTTTGTTAATTTTTGCAGAAAGAGTCGCATTGGCTTTGGCCTTCACTTTTTGTTTTCCCAACGTCGGACGAATTTTTTGTGGTGCGGATTAGTTTGGTGCACCGTCAATTGGCACAAAAATTTTTTCAGTTGGGATAGGTCCCAAGTCAGTTTCGACCGGGGCTTGGGTGCAGCGATTGGGTGAGATTGAATCTCCCATCAGATCATCGGATTGAGTGGCCCGTTCAGCATGGGCCTCCCAATCTAATTGGGTGATGGATTCCTGAGTTTCTTCCGCCGCGAAGGTCTCCATGTCCTCCTGGCGTTTTGAATGTGGGATGGTGGTGGTGGCCTTGGCCGCTTCCTTGGCCGTGGTCCTATGGGCCTGCTTGGCCTTCTTCTGCTCCTGTGTGGAGATGGGCTTTACCAATAGGTAGCAGCCTTGTGCTCCCCACGGGAAAGCCTCCTTGGTGCTTGCAGTTGGTTTGTAGTGCGCCTCTCCACTGGCCATGGCTGCCGGGGGTGCCTCTTGGAATGTGATGCCCTCTTTGATGGGGCACGCATGTGCCTTATGGCCAAACGCGTCACAGTGGGTGCAAATGGGGGCGCGCTGTCCATGGTTACCTGGAATGGGTGGGTGGTGTGCCCTGTGATGTCAATAAAGGTGGAGTGCGGGATCTGGGTTAGGTCCTTCGTGATCTCCTCAGTTGGGGTCAGAACTGCGATAGTTTTACCAGTGCACAGGTGTGGCATCAGCGTGAAATGTTGCATTTTGAAAGATTGTATTTCGCTGTATATGGCGAGACCATCTTTCAGGTATTGCTCCAAAATGTCACGTTTTACCGTAGTAGGCAAAAAGTCAAACGTGAGGAAAATCTGGTTTGATTTTGTCCATCTGGTGCATTTAGTTCTGATGACCCGTTGCCCTTTGGGGAGGTCAACCACTATGCACACCGCAGCAGCCTCGTCTGCTGCTATTTTGCTTTTGAAACCTAGGTCCAGCCAACTGCGCAACATGGAGTGAGGTGCAACGTACACCGCGGTCAGGAAAATTTTGTGTACATCTTCACAAATTTTTTCCCATAGGGCCGTTTTTTGGATGTCCAGATACACACAGACTCCAAATTCCACCGACGAAAGTGGCTGGGAATGTGGCGTGTTGATTTACTGGTTGCATTGTGCTTGCCATGTGAGTATCTCCAGGGAAATTGTGACCGCCAGTTTTTTTAGATTTTTTTCTATTCCGCCGGATTCTCCAGGGCGTTTTTGAATGTTAGAGGCCGCGGGCCTTCCGCCTGCTCCTCTTGCCTTGCTTGCCCAACTGCTCCCAGACATGGGTGCAGACTAATCCCCTCTATGAGATTATCAAACTAGATTTAGTCTTGAATTGAATGGGTTGCAAAAGTGTGTGCAACGAGAAAGAAAAGTGTTAGTAATAAAGTAAAAGTCATTTGATAACTACAATTGATATTTCTCTATATAAAAACTAAATCTGGTACATACATAAATCCCTTTAATTAAAGCATCTGAGGAAAAAAATAATTGAACAAGATATCTATATGACTTAACCCCAAGGGTGATGCTGATCTTGATCTATATACAAGGCTTGACCTTGACTAGCAATAGTTTTCCAACATATCCCCACACCAAGCCTTGGCTATGGGGTTAGGTCTTTCTACGCCCAACGTCCTCATCCTCCCCACCTTCTCCAAAATTCGCCTCTAGTTAGTCATGCAGCACACTAACAAAGCCTCTGTAGTGAACACCATGTCACAAATTTTGCAATCCACATAATATGTATTCTACTAGTATTCTAGGCTGACAATATGAAGATCTCTGACCCTTACTCATTTGCAATAACTAGCTATCTTTTGCTACAAGTTCATGTCTGCAACTACTAAATTTGCATACTATTAAAATACTAAACTAAGGGTGAATAGGCAAAAATTGGATATTTAATGCCCAAGTTTACAGTTTAAATTATCTATGCCCACAAACTTATGTGACAGCTATTATTTTAATGCCCACATTTTTCTCCTCCCATCCTGAATTGCAGCTTGTAATTTTGGTAAGTTCTTGTAATGGTTCTTGTAGCTCCAAGTGTAAGAGTGGTAGGCTGACCATTTTCTAGATGTAAATACCAATGGATGCCTATATTTTTATTTAACTGAGGTAAGCCAACCAGGGGATGTACATTACCAAACTATGACTATAATCATAAATAAAAAATTAATGATTTAAACAAAACGCCCAAAATGGATGGATCAATTGAATCATACCTAACAAATATCCAACCAGGTGGGTAGCGAATACTGCTATCCCTCCATGGTGGATGGGGGGGGAGATCGGGGCTCATCTTTGGCTGCATCCATCTCATTCCAGAGTAGGGTGCGTGTTAAGGCAGATAGTAGGGGTGTGGGTGCATTGCAGTATGGGGTTTGATATCCATGATGACTGGAACTTCCAAATAGTTGTTAGCCATCATAATGCCAACAATGTATATGGCCGAAGCGTCTTCAGCTTTGAGGTGGGCGTCTGGGAATTTTACAAATGTGGCAATGTTGGTTTGGGTTATTTTTGCTTTCAGATTCTGTGCTACTGTTACCACGTTCTGGATGGCTTCAGTGACATTTTTGTGTAAAATTTTCATGTTGATCTTACTTTATGCAGTAAGATCTATGGGGATAATGGGAGGTGAGATTCCTCCTGCGAGTGCAGCCACAGATTTGGTGGCAGCTTTGTGGAGCAGATGGCAGTCTGGTGTGGTGGCTGCTTCTACTGCAAGCTGATGGTCGCTGTAGAATGGTTTGGCGTTAGGTTGTGGGACATATTTCTGAGGAAGGAATTTTGCATCCCATTCTGCATTACAGAGCCGTTTGACTTGCAGTGACGGTTCTTTGATGACATTACCTGATTTGTCAATTTCATCCTAATACTCCCATATGTTTTGGTTGAATTAGATTAGGAAATCAGCGTACGGTTGAGGTTTGTTTGATTCATTTGCAGATGTATGGGATTAAACTGGGATCCAATGTTTGGTTGGATGAATTATTTGTGGCATTGGGGCAAGGTGGGTGCTGATTGGTGGCTGCAGGTGCATCTGCAGCATCATGCATTATAGGAGGGGAAGGTAGGATTGTATTCCATGTCAGAGTTGGCGTGGGGTGGGCAGCGGATTGGTGGGCGTTGGGCAAACTTTTGGCATTGGTGGAAGTTTCTGAGTATGGGCATCTGCGTTTTGAGTGGTATAACTTGAAACAGGATGGACAAATCGTCCATACGCCCTTAATACAGGCCCAGAATGGATGGTCAGGGGCAGATGGGATGGTGGCGCGAGGTGGAATTGCTAAAAAAATTTTCATAAATTCAGGGCTGATCATAGCATACACCTGAGGCCCAGCGAGGCATGTGGCCACATTTGAGACCACAAATTGTAAGATGGGGTTGGCGCCATATGCTGCCAAACCTTCCATCAGCTCCTGGTGGAGCACTTTGGGGGGGGGTGGGTGGGCAAACCAGCGAACCGGACCACCTAGGTGGTGTCCATTGGGAGCTGGGTCCAAGTTGTTGGGAGGGGAATATTATTGAATATTAGTGGCACCATTGCCACAGTGGCTGCATCAGCTTCACAGGGGAAGCCAAGATCAAAGTACCACTTATAGGGGTGTAATTCAATAAAACAGGCTGGTGTTATCACCACCTGAGCCATTTTGATAATGGCTTGGTTGTCATAGGGAAGAATTTCCCATATTTGATCCTAAGGCTGAAATGCATGTTGCTCCGGGAGAGCACCAGGGGGCAGCGGGGCACCACTTGGGTTCAAGCGAGATGGGCATTGAAATCCTTGGGAGGAACAAATTGTCCTAAGGGTTTGAAATGACTGGGTGAGCCAGTCTGAGTGCGTTTTCCTGTCAGATGGAAAATGGAGGGGGGAGTTTCACCGCTGCCCCACACTGGGACAGTTGGCGGGGGATCCAATGACATCAGAGCAAGACTTCAGTGGGTGATTAAGTGTTTGCTTTTAATTCACTGAATAAATTGCTTAAAAAGTTACTCTGAGTAGAGAGAGTTTTGGATGCCTATATCCTGTAGACCTTTAATTTCTTCTTTAAGTCCAAGACTGAGTCAATTATTAAAACAATTAAAAGTAGGAATATGAAGGCTTTTAATAGACAAAAGCCAGCTCTATATCTAGGAAGATCAAAACTTGATTATTGAAAAGAGAATAGGATAAAATTATTAGAGGAATATGATGGTATTTTTGGGCTGTGGGGGTTTCAAACTTCTCAAGGCCACATCAAATGCAAATAATATACAAAAGATAATTGTATGGTATTTGAAAGATTAAGATTAAAGAAAAAATGGAAAATAATTAAATTATAATTTATACAGCACTAGTGAGGCAATAGCTTGATTATAATCACTTCAATCACTAAGTGAAAGTGCTTTTCTCTTTTTTTTTTTTTAGTACTAGATGGTCCCAACCCAAGGGGGGGGATTCATCGATGTTTATTGAATTACGCCTGGGCTCCTAAGAGCCTGAGGCGAGGGAAGGGGAGGGAGGAGGCATCGAGAAAGGGAGGGGGTTTGCGCGCCAGAGCCGTGCTGCAGTGACAACTGAGCGGGGAGGGTTGGCGACATAGTGCAGACCTTCAGGGCCATCTCAAAGTGTACCTGAAAGTGGGTGATCATGTGTGGAAGGGTCCACACCTGCTGGTCAAAGGCAGCACGAAGGAAGGAGTTATGGATGGTCCAGATGGCTGTGGCATAGGCGAGGACACGGAGGGGTCGGTGGCAACCAGGCAATGTCTGCTCAAACATGAGGTCTTGCACAGGGTGTCCAGACCAGGGCTGAGCATGGAGGAGCGCGCGGGCCTTTGGCCAAAATGCGGCGACACCTGGACAGGTGAAAAAACGATGGAGGTGGGAGTCAATAGGCTCCACACAGCGGGGGCAGCTTCGGTGCTGGAAGGTAGGGCCAGTCCGGTCCCCTGTCCTGTATGAACAGTGGAGCACTCTCCATAAGGTGTTGGACACCTTTGCTGACAGGATGGGGTGATAGACGTCCTTCCACAATTCCTTAAGGTCAAATCTCACGGAGGGAGGGAGGAGCTCAAGGAGTCTTGGGCGGATGGGAGGACGATCTTGGGGGTTGAGGCGAGTTGTGACAACTTGTCCATTGTGCACAATTGCATGGCGACGTGGGCTGAGGCCAGGGCCTTCCCTTCTGTATGGGAAGGCATGGTGGATCCGCGCGCCTACTCGTTTCAGGGCAAGGGAGCCTGGTTCCAGTAGGGGGATGAGGATGGTTTTAGGCGATGGCCTGGGTGGTTTGTGAGCCACTCCCCTAATGAGGTCAGAGATGCTCTAGGAAGACCCAGAGCTGCTGACACTGACTGGCGGAGGGCGGGCGCCCATTGGGGCATGGGGGTCGCGTCCCAGCAGACAATCGGCCATAGGAACTTCAGGAAGATTGTGGTGGCGTGGGATCGCGTGTCCAGAAGCCCTAGGCCCCCTTCATTGCAGGGTCGGGCAATGGTTGAGAGGGCTATTGGTGGATGGTTTGAGCCCCAGATCCAACAGCGGAGGAGTACATTGAGCCGCGTATAAAAGGCATCTGTGAATGGGCAGACGTGCGCTAGGAACCAGACTTTTGGAGAGGAGGAACACATTGGCCATCAGAGCTCGACCCTGGGGGTGATGTGCCGCCGGTTCCAGCTGGCAATCCTGGAGTTAACTGCTGCAAGGAGCAAGTCCTCATTGTCTTTTAGCGCAACTCCTTGTTGGTTGGTGAGAACGCCCAGGTGACGGAAGGTACCGCGCTCAGGTTCAATACCAAATGGTGGGTGGAAGGTGGGGGAGCCGACCTGTACAACTGTTGTCTTGGAGGTGTTGACCATGGCGTTGGACGCCTTGGTGTACCTCTCAATGGTCACAGCAGCGAGGGCAACATCCCCAGGGCAGCCAAATGCAATGGCAGTGTCATCTGCAAATGCCATGGTGCGTGTGGGGGCTTTACCTGGGACCAGAATCCCTGTTAGCTTGTCCTGTAAGGAGGCCAAGAGGGGGTCAAGGGTGATGTTAAAAAGGATAGGGCTCAGGGGGTCCCCTTGCCGGAGACCTTGTCCAACTGGTACTGCCACTGTAAAACCCATTGGCGCCAGAACTCTGGTGTGGAGCTGGTCATAGAGCGATGATATCCAGCGCCTAGCTGCGGGTGGGAGATGGAAGCGGGCCAGGGAAGCATCAATATACTTCCAGGCTACCCGATCATATGCTTTCTCCATATCCAGAAGAGCCACAAAGCCATTCACCTTACGAGAGTTAGCAGTCAAAGTCACGTGAAGGTCATTATAGTTGTCCCATAACGACCTCCCCGGAATAAAACCGTACTGGGATGGGGAGAGGCGAGGTGACACCCATTTGGTGATGCGGTTGGCCAGAAGCTTCGTGAAGAGCTTGTGGTCTGTGTTGATCAACGCTATGGGGCGCCAGTTCGCCAGGTTCTCACGGTCTGACTTCTTGTGAATGAGGGTCGTGATTGAGCCTCTGGAGTCGGGGAGGACCTCGCCATTCACCAAGAGTGCAGCGAAGAGGTCGCGGAGGGTTCTGGCTATCACTGCAGGTTCCAGAAGGTACACCTCAAAGGGTATTCCATCTGGGCCTGGGGCTTTAAGCCGTGGGGATTTCAGAAGGGTTTCCATCACCTCCTGGATGGAAATAGGCGCCAGTAGAGCCTCATCAGCCCGTGGGTCAATGGGCGGCTCTGGAGCCCGCCACAAGAAGTCTTGGATGTCCGATGGGTCCACCTGGGTGGCATGGAAGAGGCTGGAGTAGAAGCGGTGTAGTTCCTGCGTGATTTCCTCCTTATCTGAAGTGGTTGTAGTGCCAATTTTCAGTGCAGTAATATCCTGCGCTGTTGACCGGGCTTTCTGTTTCTGAAAGAAGAAGCGGGTGGGGCGTTCCCATTGAGCATAGTAACGAGATGTTGTAAAGTTTGCTGCCCGTTCTTCCTGCAGTGTGAGCTCCAAGCGGAGTGCTTCCTGCGCCGCTTCCCAGTCTTCCAACCATCTGGGAGAGGGCGAAGGCTGGCAGTTTCGCTCTAGATGTCTGATTCTGGCTTCCGCCCTTTTGACTCTGGCGCGAGCTGCAGTCATCTGGGCTTTAGCACAGTTGTAAGCAACGCGGGTGATGCCCTCCTTGGTCACCGCCCATCTAGCCTTGTGGTCAAGCAGGTGGGGTGGGGGAGGTGGGTGAGAGTCTCTCGGATGGTCATAGACAGCTTCTCCTTAGTGAAGGGGTTGTTGAGAAGAGCTGGGGCAACCCTAGGCCAGAACCTACGCGACGGTCTAAGTGTGGTGGTGAGGACAACGGTGAGTGACCTGTGATCACTCAGATGGTTGTCACGAGAGAGATGGGAGAGGAGACGCGGCCAATTAGCAGGGGGCCAATCAGTGCCATATCTATGCGTGACGCTGACTGGAAAGCTCCTCCATCATACTGGATCCTAGTCATGCAACCTAGGCCAGACGCGGAGGGTGGAAGCGCATCTATAAAGCCACTCAGGCGAAGAAAATCCTGGAGGCGACTTGATCCAGGGCGTTCCTTTGCTGCAGGGGGTAAGAGTCATGGACGCGACTTATGGTTGTGTTGAAATCTCCTAAGAGAACTGTATTCCGTGGGAGATTGAGTTGGAGGAGCTCTTCCAAGAGCCGATTTTGCTCCTGACCTGCATTAGGCAGGTAGATGCTTGCAGCGAAGAAGGAGAAGTCAGGAGTGGTGAGTTTGGCCAGTATGAGGCGGCCACCTAGATATTGTGAAAAAGAATGGGTTTTAACCCGGGATTCAAAACAATAAGGGCGGCATGGTTTGTCCAGAAGGAGTTGCCTCCAAACTGTTCATTCCATGCAGATTGTTCGTGGGGGAGGATATGGGGCTCCTGGACAGCAGCGATGTCAATTTGTGCTGACCTGAAGTTTCGGAGGAGGCGGGCTCTCCGCTTAAAGTCCCGCAACCCATTTGCGTTGATGGATTGCAGGGCCAGGGTGCTGCCATGGGGACTCATAGCTGTTCCCCTCCATGTCCTGGGGGGTTGCCAGCGCTTAAACCTGCTGCTGTGAGGCGGCTAGTTTTGAGTCCTTTAGCTTGACTATTAGCTGCAATCCGTGAGGAGCGTCGAGGGTTCTGAGGGGAAGGAGAGGGTGGGGGGCGGAGGACCCAGTAAGCCAGCCTAGGATGCTGCCCCCGCTCCGTTGCAGGGGAAGGACCTGAGGGTGCTCAATGGTGACCTCCGCGGTGTCCCCATTTGATGAGTCTGAGTCCATATTCACTTCCTCCAACACTGCAAAGGATCCGCGCGAAATGGACTGTGGGGTTGGGGTGAGACTCTTTGAGGTGGCACTTCTACTGCAGGCCGCGAGTTGCCAGTCCATGCTGGTGGGCATAGCTCCATTGGGAGCTGAGAGCTGATGCGATAAATCGCTGGTGGGGGTTGGTGGGGGTGCCGCGGAGCCCTGAGTGGGGGTGGCTGACGAGAGGCACCCTGTGGGAGATGCCTTGCGCTTGGTGAGAGAGGGAGTTGACTCAGGGAGATTGAGGGGGTGCCCATTGGAAGGGGGGCATGAGCGCGAAGGTATCCCACACCAATAGTGGGGTTAGCTGTTTCAACTGCTAGGCGTAAGGCCTCAGGGGACAGGTCTTGAACAGGAACCCATTGTGTGGGTTGTGGAATTGCTGCTGCAGCCATGTGGGATCGTTTTTGGCCTGGTTTAGGCCCCTGGGTGGTGGCTAAGAGGGCTTGTTTTCGAGCTGTGCAGCCACTATACAAGTGTCCAAGGGCGTTACACCATGAACACCGGGGGCGCGCCTGATCAGGGTCGACAAAAAGATCTCAGGGCATGCCCCAACTACCGCCACACGAGGAATAACCTCAATGTTACGGGATACAGTGGGGGAGGGGATGAATGACGCCCTAGCAGTGCGAGCTCTTTGAGTGGGAGCATAGTAAGAGGGACGCTAAAGTCCACTGAAAGAACAGACCCAAACTCCATTAAACCACGATGGAGTGCCAGTTTAAGAGACTCAGGATCAACAGTCGTTGGTAGGTTGGAAAAAGTAACCCATGAAATTTTCTCCAGGTGAGAGCGTGTGCGGGAGATGCGAAGAGATCCGCGTGGAATAATGACCTGGAGGGTGGCAGCATGGTCAGCAAGGGCAGCTTCAGTGAATCCCACATCGATGTAGTGGCCCTCCACTGATTCATGGATGGTGGTGTTAATAGGGGAATGTCTCCGCAATCGCTGCAAAGTATGAGAAGTAATCCTCTGTATAGAATTCAACAGGGTTATGCCCATAATAAAGGCGAATTGCGTGGGAGAGGGTTGAGCGAGGTAGAGCTTTTTGCGCTCTAGTTTCGGCCCATTTCTTCTTAACATCAGCAATAAACGCCACTTCACGGGGATCTGCTTTGGGTAGCGTTGGTGCCAGAGGTTTTTGCCACGCCCCAGTGGCACCTTTGGTGCGTTTGTGTTTGCTTTGGGCTGCAATTGCAGGTTGAGTGTGAGCTGGTGGTTTGGACAAGTTTGCGGAGTTCCCTTGTTTCTGGAATGTTACAGCAGTTGCTGGCATCATATTAAATTGAGGGGCGGTTTTTTGGGCCTCGCTAAATTGGGGAGGCCCATCCAGATTGGAATTAACTCCAGCCAGTTGGGAGGAGGGAGATGTTTCATCACCATCCCAATCTATTTGGGTAAATTCAGCCCGAGTATTTGCTGTGATTTCATGGGCAAAACTCACTGGCTGATTGGTGAATTGGTCGTTTTCAGCATATTGAGATAAAGTGCCGACTTGAGAAGTGCCGATTATGGGGTTTAAATGGGACAGGTGAGATTGGAACTGGTGTGAAGTTCCAAAATCTGAACCATTTAAATCCCCATTGGGAAGAGTAGATTGTCCCAATTTGGTGCTTAGTGAACCAGAATGTGCGGCTAATCCAACCTTACATCCGAGGGTTTGGGGGCCAGGTGATTGTTGGGCCTCGCTAAATTGGGGAGTCCCATCCAGATTGGAATTAACTCCAGCCAATTGGGAGGAGGGAGATGTTTCATCACCATCCCAATCTATTTGGGTAAATTCAGCCCGAGTGTTTGCTGTGATTTCGTGGGCAAAACTCATTGGCTGATTAGTGAATTGGTCGTTTTCAGCATATTGCGATAAAGTGCCGACTTGAGAAGTGCCAATTACGGGGTTTAAATGGGACGGGTGAGATTGGAACTGGTGTGAAGTTCCAAAATCCGAACCATTTGAATCCTCATTGGGAAGAGTAGATTGTCCCAATTTGGTGCTTAGTGAACCAGAATGTGCGGCTAATCCAACCTTACATCTGAGGATTTGGGGGCCAGGTAGCTGGGTATCGCCCCTCATGGAGGGAGCCAGAAACACGGCATCAGCAATAATAGATGGGGCTGAATTAGCTGACACAATGGGGGAGGTGAATGTCTGGATGGGCTGAGTTGCATTCAACTGAGCAGACGCCATTAAAACAGCGTGGGTGATGGCCTCCTTGGTTGGAGGGGGCCCAGCGGGTTGGTGGGAGGCAGCACACACAGAGCTGTTAGGCGTGCAGGTTGCAGAAGTGCGATCAGGTGAACTGGCGCTAGTTGGAGTAGCTCCAGGTTGGGGGGTGGTGCCTGCTTTCATGGCTGCTGCTTGAGAGCGGGTGATTCTGGTTGACCCTGAGGTGGGTAACCGAGGGTTGCTTCGTTTGGGGTGGTGCTGGCTCGTTTGGCATAGCCTGCGGGTTCTTTTGCGGGGTTTCCCGCCATATTTGCTAATAGTTTTTGTAAATCTCTTTAGTGGAGCTAAATTTCAGGCTGAATTGATTTTCGAAAAGTGATGCTTAGCAGAAAGAGATTGTGAAAGTGCTTTTCTCAATACTCACCTCCTAAGATTATAAAGTGCTCTCAAATCATTGATCAATCAACTTGGTATTTTATAGAAATTTTAGTATTGTCAATTTAGAAATTGGTTAATTATCAAATGTAATACTATATAGTTTATATCAAAAATAAACTCATATCAGGTTTACAATCTATTTGCTGTTAGATTATTAATACAGATGTTAATAAATAAATTAAATTTTATTTGATTATTTAAAGTTTGATATTGATATTTAGACAACCTCAAAGCTTTATACATGCATGTACCTTTTCATTTAAAGCACTTGATGCCCTTTTTCTTGGTCGAGAGAGACTTAATTTCTGACTCACATCAATATTAAGACTGAGATTGATTTTATACAAGGTTTGACCCAACTAGGATAAAGAATCAAAACTTACTGTACGTCAATTGTCACTGTCATATAGTGCTAATTATAAGACATTTTATGCCAAAGATAACTGTGATGTTTCTGACTGTTTTAATGAATAAAATGGCAGCAACTTCCTTCAGTATAATTGAAACCCCAATTTCCCTAATTTAGTATTTTACAAAGGATAACAAATACCAACTTAAAGACATGTGTGATTTAAACTTCTATTATAACTTCTCATTTTGAAGGTGTAAGTAGAACCACAGCCTTCCAGGGTATTTTTGACTATAGAAGTGTGATGAATGTGATCAAAGTATCCTATCTCTGATATTAAAAACAACCCTATTAGTAAATCTTTCTTTATCATAAAGTTTACAGCTTTGGGAAAGAAAGGACTAATTTTAGAGATTTTTTTATTAAATTGAATAAGCTAAGGTGTTATGTTTTGTCATGATCGCTTGGCCCCTGTCATCTGGGTACACTCAAGGTGAATGCATTAGGGTGTTATAATATATGGCTTCAAGCCCCTGATTAGGTGTAGGAAATGTCAATTTGGCTTCTTGAGACCAGTGGATATTATCCAAGAAGCACACAGATAAATTAATCTTCATTATGACCTCAGTGATACAGTATGGGGGTTCATTGAAGGCCAAGTTAACCTTAGATGCAAAGAAACTTATAGAAATAAACAAAAAATTAGGAAATTATAAGATAATTAATGTTTTCTGAGACAACGTTTTATTGGAGGTTAAATTAGTAGAAATCTAGATTTTGGAGCGAGTGATAAAGTGCCCATTTTTAAACAAGGCACTAAAGTTATGCAATAAAAAGTAATATTTGAGGCACTTCTCAACTAAATTATGGTCTTGACCTTTTTTCTCAAAGGGTAATCAAAATGTGATAAATATAAGAAATATTGTTAAAAACATAATCAAACCTTAGAATTTTTGATAAAAGCTTTAGTGTTTTTTAAAATTAGCCAGTTATAAAGAAATAATTTGCGTTGTGTCTAGCTCAGCGCTCAAAGCCTTAAAGCCAAAATCACCAAAAACCATGTTAGGTAAATATGCAAATCTGTAATTATAATAAGATATAAGTTTTATGTATGTAGAAGCCAGAACTTAGTATTTCCTCAGGTTTTTCTTCTGAATTAATTATTAACTTAAAAAGATAAAGATCCATTATATTTATAAGTTAAAGTTAAATTTATTTTAGTAGAAATAATGGGGCAACCTAAAAAGGGGGCACCTTACATTTTTATATGTGTGCTAAATAATCTATTGAAAATTCCCAATAAGGCGCCTCATTGACAGCCTAAGCAGGCATAATGATTAAGAAAGGGGTTGGGGGGTTCTTTATCTAGTGTAGACCTGTGGGTACAAATGAGAGCAGACAGAATGGGAAAAGGGAATCAGTAGCATGTGGAAGGAGATTAAAAAAGTTAAAATATTTTTGTTGGTGATGCACACAGTGTGCAGAGCCCTGATGTACTGGAAAAGTTGGAGTTCTGAACAACAAAAAAGTTCTGATACACAAGAGATTGGTTTCAGCTTTTAAAATCTGCGTGAATCAGAGTTAAATAATGATAACTTTGAGGTATTAGCGCATGAGCAGCCTATGGAAAATGTAATCTCTCTAAGTCATACTGGGCCTCCTAAGGGAAGTCAGCTGGGAATTAGGATAGTAAACTTTATTTATGAGTGGATCCATGGCCACATGGAGGGCTTTACAGAGGAGATGGTTGATGAGGGTTATGGCCTTTTTAACAGTAAGCTTATGGTTTGTTTTGTAAGCTAGGTAGCCTTTTGAATGGAACAAGCGGAGATGAAATCAGACCTTGGAGGCTGTAAATATTCTAGCAAATTAAAATTAGGGATTACATAGAAAAGTTGGTCATCATCAGTAATCCATTTAAGACTCATATGGACTTGATAAGGTAAACTTGAACCAGCAACATGAGCTGGTTGGCGAAAAGAAAGGAGAAAAAGCCCTCATAAATCACCAGGGCAATTCAGCTTAATCAGAGCAGATAAATGCTCCTGTACAATTTTCAAAGGTTTTATTTTATTGGCTGGTGCAGCAGGAGCTACTACTGCAGCAATTGAGGGAGGAAGAGGGAGTACACAATTTTCCCTTGACAAAATCAAGGTAGTATAATAATGGCAAGTTCCAAAGGTTATACAGGATTTTGGAGTTTTTAATATATTAATTTCCCACAGCACTTTATCAAAGCTGTGCAAACATGATCCTGCCCACTTACCAGACTCGCAGGAAAGGTAACTTTAAAGTGGGACCAGGAAGAGGACATGGCGCTCGTTGAAATTTTATTTCTAAACAATAAACCCCTTTACTAGATAACTAACTGCAAAACAGCCAAATACCACTGCAAGGGTGAGACATTTATGAGACGCCATGATGATGAAGTACAGATTTTAAAAGAACGCAATGATGGTGATAAATGAAAATTCAGATGCCGCCAAAGTGGCAATCCACCACTACAAAAATGACTTAATACAGAAATATAGTTCACCTGCTTTGGAAAACTGGGATATGCCAAAATTTTAATTTGGTGTATTGTTTAAGGATTCCCACATGACTATAATTATGATATGTAAATTAAAGAGAAGCCAAATCAATAGTTTTTTAGAAATTCCCAGTGCAGTAAAATGATAGACTATCTAGTATTAGTCTAACCCAAAGAAAAGAATTTGCGCCAGTTCACTTATGTGATATCAAATACAATTGAGAGCATCCCACGGGAAAGATAAAAATGGTATAAGGAAGTGTCAGCAACAATTCTTATAGTTTTTATTTTAAATTTATTTTGGGGGAGGTCGACCAGGGGATGGACACTTCTGATAAGACACTAAAAACTAAAACATCAGCGAGAGGAGGGCACCCCAGAGAAGCAAAAGCTATCTCCTGTTGCCAGAGGGAACGCCAAGAGAATGAGAGGGGGTAACCTGTGCAGGGGCTGGAGCCACTATTGAGCACGTATGTAGGAAATGGTCTGAAACTATGAACCAAACTAGGAACCAGGATGAGACCAACTGGCTGCGACATGGTGGGAGGTACCCAAACATCCACGCTTGAAAGTGGTCCACTAAGTGCGACTGGAACCGGTGTACAGCTTCTTGGAGTGTGGGGGTGGAGCCTGAAATAGCATCTAAGACAATTGTGTGTATAATCCACATAGCAATTGCGACTACCAAGGCACAGAGGGAGGGTGGAAGAGGGGAAGCCATGGATAAAGCAAACATGTCCTTAGACAGACTGAAGGGCTGTGCCTAACCCTGGCAAAACAGACGTTGCACCTAACGCCATATCGCTTTAGATGGAGGGCACTCTTCCAGGCGGCGAACAGCATTTCATACTGGCCACTCATGACACAGGATGAGTGCAAAGCGTTAGAGCGTTTGGCAGTACAGTATACCCATCTCAAGCAGTGCCACACATGGGAACAAATATGCAGCTGCAGAAGAGGGTAGTGGACATACTTCCAAATGGCTTTCTGGGTATCAAGGGGGTAGGGGATGTCCATCATGTCCAGATAGTCCACCCTGGCCATGGTAGGGGGTCGCATGGGTATCAATCCGTTCAGAATGGGAAGTCTTTGTACTTCCTGGGTGAACTGAGGAACCCCTCTGGGCGGTGTGACCACAGATGCGAATTCTCCACTTAGCGTTTCTCATGAAGAAGAGGATCCTTTTGAAGTGGGGCGACGTCCCATGTGGGCCCGCAGCAGAAGGATCTGAGGCAAGGTACTTTAACAGAAAGTTGGGGTGGGAAGGATTAGTGAGGCCCAGGGCGCGGGAGAAGTTAGAGCGGGCCACGCGGGACCAGTGCTGGGCTGAGATTGTAGGGTTAGTAATGGCAGTGATCCAGGTGCCAATGATTTTGGCAGCATGGGTCTCAAAGTTGAGCAGACCCATACCACCACAATGGCGAGGGCCAAACATGACATCCAGGTGCACCAGTGGCGGGTGGCCTAACCAAAGCCACCTTTGCAGAAGGGCGTATAGTGACTTGAAGAAACACGGGGAAAAAGCGATGGCGTGGGCTCCAAACCAAACTTTAGAGAGGAGCATAGAGTTAGCTAGCACTACCCTGCCTGATAGGGAGGTCTGACGGGCTCTGAGGGAAGCTATGCGTTTTGTAACGTTTTTTAGGACATGGTTTTCCATCACTGTTGAGGCGTACCCTCCTGCCTCCAGCCACACCCCCAAATGGCGGACAGGGCCAACGGTGGGGCTTGGCACAAAGGGGAGCACAAGCGGGGCGGTGTGGGGTGGGAAGGGCAAGCTATCTCATGCGCTAGCTGATGAGGCAGGGAGGAAACAGGGCGATGGGGCCCAGAGGGCTTGATACTGATCAAGGAGAACAATTTTGGTTTTGGAGGCGTTGAGTGCTGCATTACTTACCCTGGAGTAAACCTGGATAGTATCTTCAAGCGCACGTGCATCATGATTGTTAGACACCCCAACCACACAATCATCAGCAAACGCCAACATCTTGACTGGTGCTTGGCCTTGCACATGGACACCAGTAAGGCGGGAATTCATATTTTGAAGAAGTGGGTCAAGGCTGAAGTTATACAAGAGTGGGCTAAGAGGGCCCCCTTGGCGCAGTCCCCTTTGAGGGCGGACTACATCCGTGAGGAAGCCAGGGCCACGAACAGCTATTGTGGTGGACTCCATTAGCAGCATCACCCAATTAATGAAGCGAAGGGTGAGGCGGAACTTGTGGAGGCAGGCTCTGAGGTAGTCCCAAGTGACTCTATCATAGGCCCTCTGCTGGTCTAAAAATAAAAGTTCTCCAGAAGCTGTGGATTGACAGACATTGGCTACGGTGTGTATATTGTCCCAAATCAACCTTTTGGTATGAAACTGTATTGTTCAGGGGAAATGAGAGCAGATGCAGCAACCCCTAGACGGTTAGCCATGATTTTAGTAAAATTTTTTTGTGTATGTGTTAGTGAGAAAAATGGGGCGCCAGTTGGCCAAGTCCAGCTTATCCCCTTTTTTGTACAATGTAATCGTGAAGGCCTCTTGCCCTCCAGGCAGGAGGCGCATTCCCAGAAGGCATTGGTTAAGAGAGGCAAGCAGCAAGGAGATTAAATCTTTGAAATACTTCTTATAGAACTCATAAGGGATGCTGTCTGGACCTGATCATTTCCTATATGGTGCACTGCGAATGGTGGAATAGAGTTCATCCCAAGTAATCAAATTCATCAACTCTGGGAATTGGGAAATGGTGTGGATGTGTGCGCTCTTGAGAAAAGTTTCCATTTTGTCTGGCAGAATTAGATTGGATCAGTACAGTTTGGAGTAATAGTTTTGTATTTTGATCACCACTTCAGCCAGCATATCTGCGACGGATTGGTCTGGCCTTTGCACCTGTGTGCAGGCCAAACTCTAGCGGTGTGAATAATTTTTGAAAAAAGTAAGTGGAACACGTGTCACCCACTGTATTATGTTTAGCTTTATACTGAACACAAACCTGATGCTTGTGTTGTCTCACCAGTGCATTGAGATGGGTAGACACTTCTGCCCACTTGTGAATCTAAGCTAGGCTTTAGCCCGCAGTGAGGATGTTGGACTCCAGGTGGTCCAACTCTGCCATTGTGCGCAAAATGACCGCTGAGGCGGCCCGTGAGCAGCGGGAGGAGAGGTGGCGAGCCTGGCAGATTGTGCTCACCTTGAAGGTTGACCAGGTGGAAATTAGATCTGCACATAATGGTGTGACAAATTTCGGAGCTGAGGTCACAGATTCCACCCACAAGGAAAATCTTGGCAACGCAATTTTGGATGGGCAAAGTTTGCACCATTTTGGCACCTGAGCTGCTGAGTTGGATAAACGGAAGGAAATTGATACCATCCTGTGGTCAGAGAAAAAAATTTTTGTTGTGGTGAAGTGGGAGATTTGGGTATGAAATTTAAATGGCGCGAGGATAAGGTCAATGCAGGTCATGGACCTTAACTGGCCATTGTGTATGTGGGGGGTGTGATATGTTAGTGAGTAGCGGAGCATGGCGCAGCAAAATATCGAACAACCCTAGGGTGGCTTTGAGAACATGAAGTTCAATGTGCCCCTGTGGGGGTGTAGGCGATGAGGGCCAGAGGTCAGTGGGATGGGTTCATCCAGAAGTTCATGTCTCCAACAATGAATGGGTCAGGGGGTAGCAGAAGGGAATTGACTGTCAAGAAAAATTCCTGGCGTTCTCACGCACAGGTTGGGGCGTAAATGTTAGTGACAGCATACACTTCATCGTCCCACAAAAAGGTGACAACAAGGACGCGGCTGTTTAGGTATAAAAATTTGATGAAATAAATTTAAAATTACTGTTCACTTGAACTAGCACCCCACAGTGCTTTGACCAAAATGAGAGGGAAGGGAGGAGCATGGTTTTCCATGATTCCTCAGTACCGCATGGACAGTGGGTTTCCTGAATGGCCAGGATGTCCATGGTTAAATTATTTTGTAAAAAACTCAGTTTCCTAGCCCTGGGACAGTGAGGCCTTGAGTCCAGCGATGTTCAACGTCCCTAAAGTAAAGGCTCCTCCCATTGCACCTTAGGTGCGAGGGGAAGGGCACCTGAGCCCTTCAGCCATCTCTTTTTCATCATGTCGCTGCTTGGCACCATGGGTATTTGATGATATGGAGTATGTGTCAGAATGGTTAGCTTTAGCAGTGGGGTTCATATTGGCTTTTGCCTTCGCTTTTTTCCCTTCTGTAGGACAAGTTTTTTGCAGTGTGTGCATTTGTGGTGCACCATCACTTGGAGGTGGAATTTCAGCTAGATTGTTGGTGAGCGACTCAGTCCTAATCAATGCTTGGGTGCATTGGTTGGGTGAAACTGATTCATCCATCAGGATTTCAGCTTGGGTGGCCCAATCAGCTTGGGCGTCCCAATATGATTGGTTGAGGGACTCGTGAGCTGCTTCTGCTGTGAAAGTCTCAATGTCCTCCTGGAGCTGGGCTGGCGGGATTGCAGACACAGTCTTGGCTGCCTCCTTGGCTGCTGCCTTGCGGGCCTGTTTGGCCTTCTTCCGCTCTTGTGGGGACACTGGTTTTACTAGAATGTAGCAGCCTTGCGCTCCCCATGGGAAGGCTGCATCAGTGTCTAGTGCCTGTTCATAGTGGGCTTCTGCACCGCACATTGTATCCAAGATAATTTCAGTTTTAGGAATGTCCTCCTTGGCAGGGCAGGTATGGGCCTTGTGGCCAAAAGCGCAACAGAATGTGCAGATGGGAGGCGCGCTATTCACAGTGACCCTGATGGATGGGTGATTTGCCCATCGATTTTAACATAAGTGGTGTGTGGGATTTGGGTTAAATCCTCCGCTATCCCCACAGATGGGGTGAGAACAGCAATCACTTTGCCCATGCACAGGTTTGGCATTAGTATAAAGTGCTGCATTTTGAAGGATGGTATTTCTCTGTATATGGCGATCCCAGCCTTCAGGTGGTGCTCTAGCATGATGCACTTGACCGTTGTGGGTAGGAAGTTATAAGTCATGAAACTTTGATTCAATTTAGTCCAGTGGGTGCGCTTTGTTTCAACTACCCGTTGACCAACCTGGAGGTCTACTACTATGCGCACCTTTGCAGCTTCATCCGCCGCTTCCTTATTTTCAAAGCCAAGATCCAGCCAACCGCTTGGCATGGAGTGGGGTGTGACGTACACCACATTCAGAAATTGTGTGTGTACATCTCCACAAAACATCTCCCAAAGCGCCGTTTGCTAAATACCCATGAAAACATGCACCCCGTGTTCCACTGACAATAGTGGTTGGGATTGCAGCGTATTGATGAACTGGTTGCAGCACACTTGCCAAGCCAAAATTTCTAGGGGGAAATGGTAAACGTCAGTTTTTTATTACTAATCTTATCTATTCTGCCAGAATCGCTGGGGCGTTTATGAAATTTTGTTGACATGGGGCCAACACCTGTGCCTTTAACTTTACTCGCCTAACTGATCCCCAACATTGGGCGCCAACTAATCTCCTCAATGAGATTATAAAAATTTACCTAGAATTGAATTGAATTTGTTGCTAAAGTGTTTGAAATGAAAGAGAAAAGTTTGTCAGCAACAATTCTGATAAGAAGCTTTTTACAACAATCCTATAACTGGATAGGCAGTGAAATTCTGCCGAAAATTGATCCCTTTATATTCAGAATTGCACCATTGCCTTTTTAAACGGGTAGAAAATTCCATATTGCCATTATATTGTATCAGTATAAAAACCTTAGAACCTCTGAACTGACAGTTTTTTACTTTGATGCTCACTACAGGGGCCACTGATCCAATTTCCAACTTAATTGTGGCCTACTATGCCCACGATTAACAGTCTTAAACGTAGTCATACTCTATTACAGTTTAGTTATGGAAAATGAACCACTAGAATACCATTTTACCAAGCTCATGAGACTGTAAGGGTCCCGCCATGACCATTAGGCTGGAAAGGACCTCACACATTCTCTGGTCAAAGAAGGGTCTAACTCTGAACCCTACTACTGGTTAAGATCACATACTTGGGGCACACCTCTAATGAGCAGTGAGTGGGCGACACACCACCAAACTAAGCCCACCCCAACTTCAAACTATTTAGTCCTCCATCCTTTCTCACTAATGAGTCTGCAGAAAATTATATAGATAAATCAAGAGCATATGCGGAAGTGATTATGACCTACTCATCATATTGAAGACAAATATTGACTCCCAAGATGAATGGAATGGCCATGCAAAGTTTAATTTGTAAGGCTTCCATTTTAGAGATGCTCTATGGTGCTTATTCAAAGATTTAATAGTCAATGCTTTTCTCAAGTCTAAGAATTTCACAAGTTTCTTATTTATTTTTATTAGAGTTGCCAAGTCTTTCTTAGTTTAGGTAAAATAGAGTATCCATCCTATGGTAAGAAGGCAAAGAGTTTTATAAAGTAAAGTCACCAAAACATAAATTTAGAATAAAATAATAACTTATATTAATTAGATTGGGGATACTTATGTTAGTCCTACCAATATAATTTCCTTAATGAAAAGTAACAATAATGATTGAAAGAGACGCTTATTGGAGGCTCTTCATTAGATGCCAAATCCAGATTCATGAATGCCTTTATAGCCTAAAATTTATATGTAGATTTTGTGTTTTAAATGGCCCATTTTATTAAACATTAATTATTTAAGTTATCTTCTAGAAGATTCTGGATTTGTACCCTTTTGATAGTACTATTCAATTTTCAGCCTCCTAAGTTATCTAATTGAGGCACCACTTCACATCCTAATGTTCCATTATTCTAATAAACTAGTATTTTATCTTAGGAAATTGAGGCCTTGAGTTAGACCCAAGGGATCTTTAGTATAAATTTGAGCATCACTACTATATGATTTATCCAAATAAATTGGGGTGTTTGTTGAAAAGCCCTAGAGTAGGCTTGCTTGATGAGACTTCTGGTGGAATTTCTTGATTATTAATTCTTAGTATTTCTGATAACCTGGTATACAACATCACTTATCAGGAATATTGAAAGGGGTACTGATGTAAGAATTGACTATGTACTTGGTTTGTGAATTAAGTTTCTGGGGACTTAATTTAGTATTTGTTTTCACGCTTGTAGGTTATGATGTATGATTTATAATGGAATTCACCTTTTTCACGTGGCGTTATGTGGTTGTGTAGTATAAAAAAGTTTGTAAAATTTAAAAGAGGGTTGTGTTTTCTGACTGGCCTTTTCTTGTACCATTTTTGACCAGAAAAATTATTACATCAGAATGAAGTTGCATATCTTTAAGAATCTTCTTATTACTTTTTCAAGCTCTTTAAGATTATAACTGAAAACTTCTTGGGCCAATAGGTATGGGATGACAGGTTCTCTTCCATATATAGTCTTAAAAAGGCATTTTTATGATACAATGTAACTTATATGGTAAGCCATTAATGCACTTGGGAGGTATTGATATCTATGAAAGGAAACAGAAGTAGCCATCTATCTTAATATAGAAACCAGAACACCATTTTGATTATTATACATTTCCATTTGTTGATGGTCTGTAGGGCGCTGATAGGAGCTGTTGTGTCCCCCTTATTTTTTTTTTTTTTTTAGTACTAGATGGTCCCAACCCAAGGGGGTTGTGTCCCCCTTATTGTTGCTAGGATTTTCACAACTCTCAAGGTAAAATTTCTCCTATCATTGCATAGTAATACCTGAGGACAACCATGCCAAGTAAATATATTGATGTAAAAATAAATGGTGGTTTTGGCTGTTTGCTTGGGAATGTCAATTTCTTTGATCCATTATTGTGAAGTGATTGATTCCTTTAAGGATATATTAATTTCCTCATTTTGATTTGGGGAGAGGGCCTCATCTAAAGTGATGGTATGGAATGGCTGCTGAGGGGTCGTCAGATGATACATGTACTTAGCTTTATGCAGCGATTGCTTCTGAAAAGTTATGCAAGCATCCAAAACTTCTACTACAGAGTCCAAAAATCCTTCAAAGTAGTTACAATATTTGGTCTATCTTTAATGTTTTTCGGGATCCTCCATGCTTCAAAGTATTATGGTCTTTCATCATAACTGGTACCCATTCTAAAGGTCATGTGTAAGGTAACCAGTCTGTTATGACTTTCTTGTTTAGTAAACCATTGAGAACCTTCATATTTTGCGAATATTAATTATAAATTTTAAAAACTGGTTCATCTTTATCATCCTGAAGGTCCAGCTTCATGAATAGATAATGTAACTTTTCAGCTCCACTGTTTTAAAAATGGAGCAGGGGAAGTAAGTTCATTCCACCCACACTCATGTGGCATTTCTCTGCTCAATGAACAATAGTAATGTCATAGTGTTGTAATTTAAGAGCTCATTGGGCTAACATTTCATTAAGATCTTTCATTTTATGATGCCACTCTAAAGAAGAATGGTACATAATTACTGTGAAATTTTTATCATAAAGAAAGGCCAAAAGTCTTTTACCACAAGTTTATCAGTAGGCATTCTTTCTATGTAGCACTATAGTTTTTTGAGATTTTAATAGCGTCTTGATGTAATAAAACGCTTGGTCGTCAATGACTTCATCATCTAATTGTGAGAGAAAGTCCCCTACTGCTAGATCAGATGTGTCTGTAAAGAGAATGGATAGCTTTTAATAATCCAGATGTTAAATAAGTATTCTTTGTTTTAGTATATCCTTCATTGTCTTGAACACTATTCTTTGTTCTACTACCCATACAAAAAGGAGTTTTTTGGCAAGTAAGCGTACAAAGGGCTCAGCAGGTTGAACGAAACTGGGGATAAATCAATGGTAATATCCAATTTTTCCTAGAACCTCTATATATCTGAGACTCTTTAGTTCAGAAAAATTAAAAATCTCTTTGACTTTACCATATAAGGGTGAATTTATTTCAGCATTATGGAATGTCTTAAGAATATTAAGTCCCTTTGGAAGGTACACTTTGCAGGCTTGAGGTTGATATTATTTTCTTACAATTGTTGAAAACTGAATTGTGATGATCTAGATGATTGGTAAATCTTTTAAAAACATCATTATGTCAATTAAAATAATTGAACACATAACTCAATATGATCTTTCATTCTATGATCCATTACCTGTTGACACAAGGTGAGTCCATTACATAATCTCTGGGGACAAGTAGGTTGAAACAACCCTTTAATGCTTAAAAAGGCGCAATTTTCTTTGTCTTCTGACAATAAATTCATCTTTTGTAACCGATGGTGAAGTCCAATTTGGAGAAGAATTCTAAGGCAAAGAGTCAGGCCAGAGCATTGTCAATTTGTGAAATGAGTTATCTGTACTTCTTCATGGGCTGTTTATCTTTCTTTAATTATTAAGTGTTCTGTGATCTCATTTTCTTTTTAGGAGTAACATAGAGATGAACATGGACTCTGGGAGGGCACAAATAAGCCAGCACCCTATAATTTTTTTATCTTGGTCTTCAAGTATTGCACCTCTACCTTCAACTTCCTGTACTTCTACAATATTTTTGGACTTGAACTCCTATAATGATATTGTTTATCCAATTTTTTATATGACCATAATTGAAGACTGACATGGAAAGCTATCTTTAAAATCTTTAAGTAACTTATACACCTTCTCATGCTCCTCCTACTTTAACTTATCATATATTGGGACTTGAAGTATCGTGCAAATTGATCCATTGTTAAGTAGGCCCATACCAAGCTGCGTACTAAAAATGCACCTTGTCAATATCTTTAATCTGAATTTATTGCCCCTTACAACCTCATGGTATTTCTTGACTATGTTTTCTCACTTTATAAGGTTTCCAAGTAGTAACTTGATTGGCTGATTATTAGCTGGGTCAAGTAACCTGGGTAATACTCTTAAGTTAAATCAGCTGATTCCCTCAACAAAAGATGTGTAATAAGCATTTTGCATGCATCTTCAGGGGTATTTTGGTTAAGACCCTTATTTATTCTGGTTTAGTCTTTGGCTCTTTAGTAGCATAAAATGATATGCCATCTGCTACATCTACTGAATCATGAAGCGTATTTATATTTTATCAAAAAGTAGAGTAAAATGAGGCAAAAAAAACAGGGAACTCGATCAGAAAAGAGTATTCTTTCTTACTGGATTCTTTATTATCCAGCACAAGGAATACTAAGTAATAGAGGAGAAGTAAGTATGTTTAATCAAGATAAAAGTTTCTTCAAGAAGAGCAACATGGAAGTTAAACATATGTGGCCAAACCAGTCACTGAGGACGCCCAAGGCTAACTCACAGACAGGAAAGAAATGACCAAATAGTCACAGATAACATAATATGCAGAAATCTGAGTACCATAGCCAGGATTGATTACCTGGACTATATGGATATACCATAAAAACTGAAGACTCAAAGAAGAGTATGGAGATACACACATCACCCTCTACTTCAACCCAGGATAAGAGCACATGTGTGGAGATGAATGAGGAGAGTATACCGCACAGCAGAACGGTCAAATGCTGCCCATTCCTCATGTACAATATGTGGTCAGTATGGAAGCCTAGCACACCGTTTAGAACAATGCCCAACATCAGTGGCTTTATGGAAAGAGGTCATGCGCCTATTCTGCCATGGAAGTGGACAACCATTCAGCATAGCTAGGAAAAAGTTTCGCTCTAAACATGGACTCACCTATCCACCCATCCCTCTGGGCGCTAATAGTAGCAATAGCACTATGGACGATCCATATGATAGCACTGGAATCGTTTACAGGTGCAACGACACCAATCCAAGAAACAATCAATCGTTTCCACTGCCTTATATTGGAACATTTCCAAGCATGGTTGTTTGGAAACATGACCCCACGAAACAGAAGGACAATCAACACATAGTTCCCCATATGGTTCCTAAAGATTGATTCTTTCCTTCACTCATGCTGCATCCAAGAATAAGCCAGCATGATCCCCCTACCGTCCTAAACCTGGCGGTCATGGCTGGCAACAGGAGGGGCTATGGACCCTCTGGGGTGTCTTTTAATTTCAAATTTCATTAGTTTATCCTCACTATATCAGAAGTGCTTGTCCCCTGGTCAACCTTCCCCAAATAAATAAAATTTTCTTCATATTCGAAATAAATGGCGTTTCAATGAGTACGTTATACTAACTGTTGTCCAAGTCAATTGAAAGAGCTGTGAAACTAGTTTGTTAAGCTAAACCAGCAGGGAAGAGTAGGCAATATACTTTAGTATTATATGGACCAGCAATGCTATACTATTGGATGTACTCAAGGCCTTAGGCAAGCTTGATCTTCCTAATGAGCTGGGATGAGACTAAGTTGATTGGAAATCCCAGATCCAAGCTAGCTATTACTTGGACGTCTGAATCACCACTACTACCTTGATTATTGTCCCTCCAAAATTTAATTATAGGACTAAACCCTCTTTAAGAAAAAGACTTTTTGTTGAGCTTCCTTGCAGTAACTATTTCTTCTTGATTTCCACAAGGCTGTAATCGCTTAATTCAGGTGTAAAAATTTACTTTAGGTTGATTATCAGCAAGCAACCCAGAAACCTTTTTACTGCACAGGTTCAATTTCCTCGTGCACTTTGTCACGTTGTATAGAATGTTTTATTAATCAATAATAGTATGGAGACTATGATTTGTAGTTGAGATTGAGCTATATTTTGGCCCAACAATTGGCCAGTATTCCCAATTAAATACTCTTGAAGTCATACTCATAGGAATTCATTCCTTATGCTCTTGTCCATATGATCTTCACTGAGATACCCTAGTGACAGTCTCTCAGCCCAACACACAGTTGGCAGCTATCCCTGATTGTGGTTCCTTCTTATCTAGACCCCCGCTCAGATCTTTACTATTCTCTCTGAGAGTCTTCCAATTATTTCCCTCTGCAATAATATCCTTGAGATAAAACAACACAATAGAAGATGATAGTCTAACTATACACTGAATTGATAATGTAAATACTGTTATTGTAGATAATGTTTTACTAAATGATGTTTTTATATTATAGTAAATCCTAGGGAATTATATAGTGGGGAATTCAGCTGTCTAACCCTTGGTTGACACCTCTTTGATGAAATGGCAGCTGTTGCCATTGAATCACCCATCCTCATCTTAGCAGCGATGGTCTTCCCCATCCTGGCTAGGATTCCATATTTGAACATCCTCAAGATCTCAAAGGGAAAGAGTCAAAAAACGTGTCCCTAACGTTTTCCTCTTGATCCAAGTGAACCAACCATATTTGGCTAGCGACCTGCTTAGGTAATGGGACTTATTACCCATTATGGCAGATCACTCACCAACTGATCGATTCACTAGTTGTAGGCAGCATCACTTGCCTCGCAACGTGTTATTCATTTCCAATCAGTCAGTGATGAAACCCAACTGATCTCAATTGGTACGCCTGATAGTTAATCACTATCAGATGCCCCTATTTCGTCAGCAACTCTGCCTGATGAGATCTTAAGTAATCATCCGGATTGATCCCAATGGATATGACCAGGTGAATATCCCAAAATCCCCCAAACATAGTTCCTCTGAAACTTGGGCCAACCAATTTCCAATTCACTTTGCCTTATGGAATTTCCCCTTAGAGATTCCAGTTAATCTAACAGGCTGGGAATATGGGCAAAAACCCAACACATCCACCCTCTTGCCTAGATTTTCAGCGAGAAAAGGACTGGGGCATGAGAACACAACTTTAAACACTTGGTCAAATACTTCATGGGTTAAGAAGAGTACACTCATCAGTACTCAACGCTGCTCAGGATGACCTTTGGTATATGGAGTTCTTCCTCTTCCTACTTGATACCACTTTATCAGAGCGCGGTCCTCATGATCTACTGTCATGCTGGGCTGATCAATTTACTTGTGGTGATATTAGTCACGCGATCTGGTTTTTACCCCATCAGGATATATGACCCACTGTCATATTCAGGATTCTTGGTCCGGCGTCCTTGATTTCCTGATTTTCTCCTCATCCTAGACAGGAGACTCTTGACGTTGATGTTCATCTCATGGCTTGATTAAGAATACTTATTTATATTCGCCCTCATTATTTCAATCATAACCTCTTGGCTCAAGTCATTCCTAATTCTTCCTTTAGACAGCTTATCTCATTAATTTTGAGATTAATTTCTCCAAAATTAGAGCATAATGAGTTACAGAGTGCTAATTTCAACTTCTATATAAGTCTGACATCCCCCTCTCATCCAGCTCCTATTTCAAATTCTGAGTTGTGCTACCAGCAGCTCCTCAATACTTTGTCTGATCCAGACCTCCATCTATTCCAGCAGATGAGTCAGGATGCTTGATGAAACCTCTTTTATGGTCCTTCCAGGACTCATACACCTAGTCTGGCACAAGTGGCTAGCTCTTCCATAAGTTCCCAGAAATGGTAACTAATCCTTCCAAAACCAGGTGGGCTATCATTTCAAACAACTCTCAGTCAATTCTTCCTCTGCCATCTATTTTAGAGTTGGACTTCAAACTCTCCTGGATTTGGCTCCTTTTGCTGATGCTTTGAACATCATCATAGATGCTCCAGAGATTACGCCAGTTGCTCTGGATTATTCGTTTCTTGCTGGGTCAGACCATCTCCCTGAGTTCCTCTTCTGACTTGTTAAGTATTACAAACCCACTGTTCTGGTCTCCGAGCTCTCAATCAGTAACAGTATTCACTTCAAGCTCCCCTACGCTGAACTCTGGGCCCAAGTCACTGAGGCTTTGACTCTAGCGCTGAATCCCTCTGATCTTGATAACCTTCTGGATCAGGATACCGCCGCTTATTCTCTTCGCTTTGCTGGCTAAGTTCTTCAAAGTTGGTCCATGAAGCTTCCAGCCTCACTTGGGTTCCACCATTCATTCAGCTTTAGCTTCTGAGAAGCCCGTAGTCACCGCTTGTAGGATGCAATCCGCTCTCTGCATGACTATCTCTTCTCCATTGATTCCCATCAGTATCTTCCACTGATGGCGTTGATAGGGGGCATGATTCAGCAACCCCCATCAAGCATCCCTTCTTCATTGCTGGCCCACATGTCCGGTGTCCTTGATGAAGCCCATCATCAGGCGCTCAGGACTAATCTTCCAGCTCTGGTACCATATTGGGATTACTCAGGGTTATTCACCAATTGCCTCTTTTTATACTGTTTTTTTCTCCCCACTCCAGGGCTTCACTATTGGCCCCCTCCAACATCTCAATTTACTTTTTCCCTAATTGCTTTCTCTCAGGGGCTTGGCATCTGCTCAAAGAACGTGGTTTTGTGTAGGTCTCGCCCTCACTAGCGTCCAATCACATATCAATTTTGACGGGCTGTTCATTCCTACCACGATCCATCCTCCCCCCAAGAAGCGACATAGGCGGAATCATCCCCATACTGAGGACAATCAATAAAAATAGAAATTATAAAAATATTGTCTTTTTTTCTTTTTTTCTTTCTTTCTGTGGGGCTTATGAAATTTTTTTTTCTTTTTCCAATATCCTTTATCAATTTTTTATCTTTATTCTTATTTTTTCCTATGAGACTTGACCTTGTTTCAGTTCAGCGGTCCATCTTTTTTTATTTTTTCCCCAAAACTGGGTCCTGGGTACTTAAACCTGCCAGTTTTCCATGGTTCAGAGGTCCTTTTTTCGGACTTAACCATATAGATTGGTTCAGAGGTCCTTTTTTGGACTTGACCTAATCATCAGGACATGGCCAACTTAATAGTTCATTGGTCTTTTGGGAACTTCTTTTATTTTTTCATTAATATAATGCTTCATATACTTATCATGAACTTGATTCAAAAACTACCATCCAAGAGATTCTTGATGGAGTAAGTATAAGTCGCCATCTTGGCAATTACTTTGAATGGACACAACCACAATGCATCTAATTTTTTTCTTCATCCAAAACCATGCATATCACAATAGGCAACTCTTTCCCCCTATTTAATATTCTTCTAAGGCCAGTCAGTTCTTGTCATCTGTCATTCTTGCTTGTATCCTTTTCTTCAAGGTTGTACTGAATGCTTGCAATTGCATATTGATCAGGATACTCATTAGTCAGTTCAGGTATTGATTGGTACTCATACCCAACGTAGGTTCCACCACCAAAAATAAAATTGGTGGCAACGCGGCCTTTCTTCCGTATAACAATTCAAACGGCGTCTTTCCCATCACTGTATGATTACTAATATTGTATGCAAACGTCATTAAACTCAGGTATGTTCCCCACATGGAAGTTCTCCCTGTGACTAGCTTCCTCAGCATTGTGGCCAGCGTTCCATTGACCCATTCTACCAGTCCATTCATCTCTGGCCTGTAAGGTACTGACATGACTCCTTGGATCCCCATTATCTTGTGTATTCTCGGGATCACATGAGACGTGAAGTTGGTCCCAATGTTTCTAAGCAGGACCTGTGGACATCCATGCCAGTATACCACTTGATCCAGGATGAACCTCGCAGTACTGGTAGCATCTACTCTTGTTAGGGCCTTCATCTTTACCCATCTCGTCAGATAGTTAATAGCAACTATATTGTACTTGACTCCCCCTGTGCTCATCATCAGAAGTCCCATCACGTCAATGGACACTGTGTGCCAGGCAAATCCATGGCGGACCAGTCAGTATCCAGTTGTATTCTTATGTGGTTTGTGCAGCTGGCACTCCACGCAATAAGCTAGATAATCCGCGACATTATAGTTGATTGATTCCCGGTAATAATATTGGCAAATATGGTCAGTTGTTTTTCTCAGGCCTCCATGCCTGAAAACCTTGTGAGCTGCTTGTACAATCACTGCTCTTTCCAATGGTTTTGGGAATAATAGCCGCTTCCTGATAATTGTCTTAAATACTTGTCCATCCATAGTCTTGGTGTTTTCCATTGCTTCGAAAGTGCACCTTGGATTTCTTGGGGCTCAGCCCCAATTTTTCCTTCGACCATTCTCTGGAATAGCTCATCCACCTGTGGGTAGACAAACTGGACCATTGGCAACTGCAATAAGCCATCTGCGTTCTGGTGAGAAGCCCCCACTCAGTGGACTATCTCATAATCTAAGCCTGAAGATTAAGTGCCCATTGAGCCAGTCATCCTTCCAGCTCTCTTAAATTGTGCAGCCAATGTAGTGAAGAGTGGTCCATTACCACCTTAAAGTGCGTTCCATGAACGTACACCCAAATCTGCTTGCATGCATAAATGACCGCATGGCATTCCTGCTCAGTCATGGTGTAGTTCCTCTCAGCAGCTGAGAGTTTCTGGCTCACATAAGCCACTGGATGTTCATCCCCAAGTTCGTCTACTTGGCCCAGCACAGCGCCAATCGCCATCAACGAAGTATTGGTTTGAATGATAAACTCCCGATTGAAATTTGGATATTTCAGAATTGGTGAATCTATCAAATACTGGCGTAAATCATCAAAGGAGTTCTGGGACTCTTCATCCCATATGAATCCTTTTTTCAGATCCTTCAATAAATGGAATAATGGCTCGGCTATTTGGGTGAAGTTTCAAATAAATATTCTGTAGTATCTGACCATCCCAAGGAAAACTTAGATGTCTCAGACACTCTTTGGTACAGACATACGTTCTATAGCTGCTATCTTCTGTGTTTGCGCTGCAATCCACTTGAGTTGATTATGAGTCCCAGGTATTCCAACTCTTTCTTAAAGAAGAGGCACTTCATGGGCTTGATCTTCAGGTTAGCTGCGGACAGTCGCTTAAATACTTCTTCCAAGTGGTGGAGGTGATCAGTAAACGTCCTACTGAACACGTTGATATGGTCCAGATATACCAGGACGCACAACAACTTCAAATCGCTTACTATTGCATCTGTGGCCCTTTGAAATGTTGCAGGCGCATCGCATAGACCCTGGGGCATGCTTGTCAGTTAGTATAACCCCTGCGCGGTAATGATCGCACATTTTTCCTGGTCTTCCTTTGGCAAGTCGATCTGCCAATATCCTGAGATTAGACACATCGTGGAGAAATACTTTGCTTCTCCTAAAGAATCTAGCGCATCATCAATCCTTGGTAGGGGATATGGATCCTTATTCAAAATTTTGTTCAGCCTTCAGTATTTGATCACTACCCAGTTGGATCCATCCTTCTTCTTCACAATCAGAATCAGACTCGCCCAGGGACTTGACAACAGAACTAGAAGCTCATGCTTCACTAGTTTGCTGATTTCATCCTCCACTACCACTTCAACGGCTTTCAATCTTCAGATCAGTCTCATCCTTATTGGTAAATTTTCCCAGTGTCAACCTTGTGGATTACATCTCATGCGCATCCCAAATTGTGATTATCCGGAGTGAACACTTCCCAATATTTTTTCAAATAGTTTAGGCACCTCCTCTTGCTGCCCTTCCGATAGATCAGCGAGCTGCTCTCAATCAACCAATAGGTTGATACTTTTGGCTACCCTGGCTGGTAATCCCTTGATTCAAGAGACCGAGAATCCTGGAACAATCTCGATTTGGCCATCAGGATCAGATAAATAAATGTGATGATCTGATTCCTCTTGGTCTTCATCGGTTTTTCACTCAAATTCACCAGGAGAACTCAAATTTTTCCCATGGCCCAGCATTATTATCCCAGGAGCCACCCATGGCTCCACTTTGGACTTCTTCCAGAGGCTTCCGACCTCCACATACAACAGCTCAGGAATCTCCAATGTCAACCCTGTGTCAACTATCATCTGTGATCCAGCCAATATGGTCCTCTCATTATTGATCCTTAGTGGAATTCCCCAGTTTTCTAGGATTTCTGCTGGCATTTCACGTCTCTTCCTACCAACTAATTAGTATCAAATTGGGACAATGCCATCATTTTATATTAGATTGATGAAGTTGTTTCTCCAATTCAATGGAGCTTCACTATCCTTCTGATATACCAAAGGTAACGTCTGACCCAAGATGGTCAACGTATTATCCTTGAAGTTACATTTAACTCCATATTTACGTAGAAACTCTGTTCTGATCAGAATGTTATAGTTTTGATTCACCAAAACTATGGCTGGCGCAGATACCACCAATGACCTAAATTGTAGTGGCAGCGCACTATACGCTCCACAGGAAATGGTGGTGTTCAGCACAGCTGTCCCATTTATTTTTTGTGTTCCAAGTCTGACGAGATCTTCATCCTCTTTACCAGCTTGGTTGAGACAATATTGATGGGTGCTCCACTATCAACAATTGCCCTCACCCTCACTTGATTCAAAAGTATGTCTATATATGTACACTTGGAGTATTGTAATATAGTGTTTATTGAGTGAATTGCGGTGTTATTAGCCAAATCTAGGGTATGAATAATTTGCGCTGATAAATCAGTAAATGATTCCTTTATCATGCTGAGGGGGATAGACAGATTAGCCTTATCTAAACGGAAGTCAGATAACTCTTCAGTATTCTTGGCAGTTCAAATCTTATCTGCCAGTTGTTGGGCATAAGGCTGGGAAACTTCCTTGATTATTTTGGGGTCAATTCTAATTGCCCTGGCTTTGGTCACAGCATTCACACCCATATTGAACACTTGATACAGCTGATCCTGCTTGTCATCTACAAACAGATTGCCAGTATCAATTTCATCATTCATAATGTCAAGAGGAACAAGTTTCGCCGCAGTTTTAGACTGTTCCTTGTCTAGGCCACGTGCCTTTTTCCTGAATCCTTGATGGTTGCTGACTCCTGGCCTGGACCACAATAATCTGATCCTTCAGCTTTTTACAGTGTACAGTGAAATTTACTTTCCCACCACACTGATAGCAGAACTTTTCCTTCTTATTTAACTATCTGAATTCTTTGGGCTTATTCCCAGCACTGTTTGATTGGTAGCCTCCTTAGCTCCTTCATTTCTCTTCATGGGATTTGGATTTTGTACTAGATTGGACTTAAAGCTTCTATTTGGGGCATCGAATGTCACTCCCAAAATGCAAGTTATCTACCAATTGTGAGGTAGTTATTTCCATTGCAAACATGGAAGACATCATTCGATGTAAATTGCGATAGGGCCAAAGGGCAACTTGCAAAGTGATTCTAGCATCAAAGTCATCCAATACTTCCGCTCCAGCTAGGATCTGTGACTCCTAGTAAAACTGATCCGCGAAGATAGCAAGAGACTTATCCTTATGGAACTGAATTCACATAAATTCTTGCTTGCGTTTTGACATGCGTGCCAGACTCCCTAACTCCTTCATGATGGCCGCCTTTGCCTCAGAATACAACCAGCTGTCCCCCTCCAGGTGAGGTAACATTAAGTTTTGACAGTCAGTGTCTAAGCGTTTCATGACCATCAATGCCTTTTGACGATTTCTGTAGCCATTCATGGTCATGTTGAACAGTTGGAAAGATGCTGGGGCGTTATTATGATGGAACATTGGCAACTTCAGCGTTGCCCTAAATACCTCCAAGTCATTTCTGACCAATTCTCTCAGTTTGGCTACTTGGCTAACTTGAGGAGTGACTTTAGGCGTCATCTCTGAAATGGCATTAAAAGCGGGCAGCATGTTCCTTGGGGTATTTGACTTCCCAAGTATTGTGCGAGGACTTCTTTCTTTGGCATCACCTGCCATATTGGGCTCACAAGCACATCTGTGAGCTTTAAGTTCCTCCACTTGTTTGATTAATCTTTTGATATCCACACCAAAGTTACTTAAACAAACATGATCCGCTTCTCACTCCATTTTCAGGCTTAGGACCTCTCAAATGAGGTCCCCTTCTTTCTTCTTCAACGAGTTTACTTTGCCGAGTAAATCGTTCCTGAAGCTGGCTACATTCTCTACTCCTTCCTCCACCTTGGCGACTTGTTTTTAAGGCCGCGAACTCCCAATGGTCCATTGAGTTTAAGGCATTCTGGTTTACAGTGGCTATCTTGGTCCACATTTTGCGCAGCTCTTCTTTGTATGACATTATTATAGATTCTTCACTCAACTACCTCCTGTAGTGAGCACCAACTTGTAAAAATTTACTTTAGGTTAATTATCAGCAAGCAACCCAGTAACCTTTTTACTGAACAGGTTCAATTTCCTCGTGCACTTTGTCGCGTTGTATAGAATGTATTATTAATCAATAATAGTATGGAGACTATTATTTGTAGTTGAGATTAAACTATATTTCAGCCCAACACTCATCCAGTATTCCTGATTAAATACTCTTGAATTCATACTCATAGGAATTCATTCCTTATGCTCTTGTCCATATGATCTTCACTGAGATACCCTAGTGACAGTCTCTCAGCCCAACACACAGTTGGCAGCTATCCCTGATTGTGGTTCCTTCTTATCTAGACCCCCGCTCAGATCTTTACTATTCTCTCTGAGAGTCTTGCAATTATTTCCCTCTGCAATAATATCCTTGAGATAAAACAACACAATAGAAGCTGATAGTCTAACTATACACTGAATTGATAATGTAAATACTGTTATTGTAGATAATGTTTTACTAAATGATGTTTTTATATTATAGTAAATCCTAGGGAATTATATAGTGGGGAATTCAGCTGTCTAACCCTTGGTTGACACCTCTTTGATGAAATGGCAGCTGTTGCCATTGAATCACCCATCCTCATCTTAGCAGCGATGGTCTTCCCCATCCTGGCTAGGATTCCATATTTGAACATCCTCAAGACCTCAAAGGGAAAGAGTCAGAAAACGTGTCCCTAACGTTTTCCTCTTGATCCAAGTGAACCAACAATATTTGGCTAGCGACCTGCTTAGGTAATGGGACTTATTACCCATTATGGCAGGTCACTCACCAACTGATTGATTCACTAGTTGTAGGCAGCATCACTTGCCTCGCAACGTGTTATTCATTTCCAATCAGTCAGTGATGAAACCCAACTGATCTCAATTGGTACGCCTGATAGTTAATCACTATCAGATGCCCCTATTTCGTCAGCAACTCTGCCTGATGAGATCTTAAGTATTCATCCGGATTGATCCCCAATGGATATGACCAGGTGAATATCCCAAAATCCCCCAAACATAGTTCCTCTGAAACTTGGGCCAACCAATTTCCAATTCACTTTGCCTTAGGGAATTCTTTCCTAGCGATACCAGGTAATCTAGCAGGCCGGGAATATGGGCAAAAATCCCAACATCAGGTTAAATCAATAGGGCAAGGTACTAGTTATATAAACTGGTTGTGTCAATTACTATTAGACATCCAATAACTTGACTGAGATAGATGTCCTCTGGGATTTGGGAATCATCAATACTTTGGCATTTAAGAAATCTGGATGGAATTTTCAGTGTGTTTACCTAGTACTACTCTGTATCTTAGTAAGCTCCTTCGTGTTTATCATTAGAATAGTTCTCAATGCACGTGAAGTGAGCAATAGGCAATGTTTTGGCTTCAGATATTGTAGTTTGGTTAACTTAAAGGTACCTGACCCTAGGCCAACTGTCCTTTTACCTTCTCTGCAACGGCAGGGTTCTTTTTGAAGTGTTAGTTTTTAGTGTGGTTATTCTTTTTTAAAATAGCTGAACTTAGAATTCTCCACCTTATCTAATTTTGGTTCTTCAACAGTATAAACTACAAGCTTGTGGGAGACTTTTAGGTGGTTTCTAGCTTATGTATATATACCACATTGAGCTGAGCTTCGATGTTAAGTTTGAGTTGAAAATTTGTTTGATTAATATCACGTGCATGTCCAAGTAAAGTTTACTATGTAAATCAGCAACTATAGCTGTTACGGCATCATTTAATGTGAAAATAAGTATAAACCGCTGGATTTCTAATGACACATAAGTTCGCTTGACTGGTGGTTCTTGTATAGAATGATAGACTTGCTGGTTGTATGACAACAACTAGCCTAGTCAAGTATATAATCTTGAGTAACTTTAGATTTACTTTGGCAATTACTACTCTAAGCGACTTTGGCCTCACTCTGATAATTGACACTTGGAAGAAAAACTAGATATTAAATATTCTTATTTGAAAGTAGACAACACAACAAAATATAAAATTATAAGCTTTTATAATTCTGAGGTGTAGTTTATTATAAAAATAGGGATTATTTACAGGCAAGAGTATTATATGATATGTGGTATTATAATTTTTATATCATGATTGTCTAAGCACTTTTAGCTGATAAAATAAATATTGGTTCAAATTTAAAAAACCAATATAATTTCCATAAAGAATAGCATGTTTAAACGCCATTTTAATTAGCTCTCACATTGCTACTATAACCAATCAATTTCACATGAGTAATTGCTTAAAAAAAGCTGATCTACTCATCACCACATTGTTGGAAACAATACCTGACGAATTTGCAATCCTAACTATCTTTGAATTTGGATCCTTTGTAAAGTAAGATTACCCATTAATTGATTACTATTTCCAAACAGATGACGCTAGACATACTATCATCTCAAAGCTTAATTAATAAGCTAAATTGAATAAATAAACCAATAATTGAAAAATAAAGCTAACTAATCCCAAGCTGGATAATGTGGTCATATAAGATTACCACACATCCCCTGCTTGACCAGATCATACAGAAACTGTCCACATCCTACAGAAATTCTCACTATGAATGATTATTGGAAAATTTACTGTCCTCTTAAGGGAAAAGAATGCTTTGGGTGCAAATAGTTAATTGATGGGGGGATCTACTCCTGCATCAAATCTAATTTGGTGCTCGTTGGATAATTACCTGTTAAGCTTATAATGACTCTGTTTTAGATTTTTAATACGGATAAAATCAGCCAAAAGACCCTGGGCTAATTACCGTGGAACCCTTAAATTATGGTAACACTTTTATGAATACTTCTTGGGCAGATAGTATGAGTTTAAGTAAGTGAATTGCACTGACTATGTGGCAAAATCAGGGAAATCTATAGAAGATTCCTCCCCTGCCCACTTCTAATTTAATTAAAGCACTTATGACACAAACACCCCTTTTAAACCCTTGGAGGGGGTCTCACAAGGGGCAACCATTTTCTCTCAAGGTGATTGGCTCAAATATATAAAATCTTTGCCTCACGGACATGTCCTACCTACTCTTGACCCTCCATTGGCTGTTCTGTTAAAGTGATCCAATATTCTACTGCTTCCATAGGTTAGACGCCCATATTTCCTATTTAGGCTCAAAGCTAATAATTAAATTGATGCCTATTGCACTTCAGAACCCAATGTCAGGCATTCTCTTTCTCAACTTAAGAAAAAGGATGTTGGAGGTATTAGTGCTCCCAAATCTGCTACCATGATTGGCCCATTTCCTGACTGATCATCAAATAATATTTTGGTTATCAATGATATGAGTATCAATGGCGAAAAGACCTTGGCGGATTCTTGGTGGAATTCTAACTATCAGAAAAATATGGTTTATAACAAAAAATGGCTTAAAAAGGTAATAACTAATAGAATTATTCTGACTTCTCAGCCAAATTTGGGGTGTTCATCACCACACGGGTTTTACACCTCCAAGGTGAGAAGATTTTACCATCAATAATTGGGTGCAAATTAACCAATCATTACCACTCAGATCTGAACCCTCCTGAGGTGAGAAGATTTTACCCGTTGATGATTGGGTACAAATTAACCAATCATTACCACATTAGTCTGACCACCGCTTGGTGAGAAGATTTTACTTTGACGATGATAGAGTAAAATTAACCAATCAATACCACATGAGTCTGACCACCACCAAGGTGAGAAGATTTTACTCGCTGGTGATTGGATACAATTCATCAAATTGTTACCACATGAGTCAGTTTTGCCTCAAATTGTTTATCTTTTATCTGATAGGCCAAAAGCCTATATTTCCTAATTTAGATAACTCAGCTTTGTATACTTTTGCCTCAAATACCCATAGTCTTGAAATCCAAACTAGTTTAAATAGGAAAAACTAGTATTGAGGAGAGGACCTTCTTTGGTTTGGCCCTGCTTAACAATAAAAAACATAAAAAACTTTAGCAAAGCGTTTTCTATTACTTTTAAAAAGTAAATCTCTGACTTTAAACAAAATAATTGTGGCATCTGTTGTCAGATCCCACAAACTGATGCTCACTATAGGGGGCTCACCCTGAATACTTTGATAAGTATTAAAAAATGGAGGCTGTAAATGTGAGCAGCTCTCCTGAATTATGATTAGTTGCTCTCGAGAAGCAACTAGACAGCTCTTTCTCCCATCTCAAAAAGCTAGAGCAACAGCTGTATAAATTACCTATAAAGGACAGATACACCCCGGGTGAAGGGAGTATTGCCTCCTTTTTTGTACGTTTATGAAGCTGCGATTGGTGCCACTGATAAACATAAAGTTCAGTACATTCTTCCCTGTTTAAGCCGCAAAGCCCAAGAGTTGATTGTTCCTCACCTGGATCCTCAGCACACCTGAGCAGATGTTAAGAAGGCCCTCTTGGCTGAATTCAGATCCGAGCAGAGCTTATACAGAGAAAAACAGGCTTTCATGCGCCTTACCATGTATGAGGGTGAAACCCTCTTTAGTTTTGCTGAGAAGTTCTATCTCACTGCTCAAAGGCTGGCTACATCTAACCTGCTTACCCTGGATGACGCTATTGCCGCCATATTAACAGGGTTAGCTTCACAACCCTCTCTCGCCAGGCATATCATATCAGTTAAATGCCACTTCACAACTTTCCGTGATCTAAGAGGCTTTGTTAGACGTCGCCCATATTCCTTTAGGTGAGCTGCGGCCTATTGAACCGTTAGAAGTGAGGCCACCGGTGCCTATTCTCCATGCAAAACCTGCTGCTTTGGTGCGACTTAAAACAGACAGATTTATGCAAAGCGGAGATCCCTACTGTAGTTTCCTCTTCAGCTCAGGCAATAGGTGCGCGCCCTAAGGGTATATCCTCCAGAACTAATGGGGTTGTAAAAATGCCAGTTAAAGCGAAGCTAATTACCCCACCTCTCGTGGCAGTCTCCCCCACTTCAATTACAACCTTGCCCATGGTTGAGAATACCTCTGAGGCCAACTATGAGGGGGTTATAATGATGCTGAGTACTAATTGGGAGCTCCCGCAGAAGTGGAGGTCCCTGATCGCCTAAATGCTGAAGGAGTAGATGAAACTACCATACCAAAGGATACTTACCTCCGCCAAGTTATAGGTTGTATGGAAACTATTGACACAGCCAGTGATGCTGATCAGCTCCTATCGAGCTTAATTCATCCTTTATGCCAAGGAACAGGAACAGGGAAAAGAAATGTCAGCGTAGGAAAAGGCACACATATTGCTGACAAATCTCATGTGCCTGACTCATCTAAACAACTTATGCCAGTACCTCGCGTTACTAATACCCCAGGGGATGATTTTGAAGGGGGTATAGATAAGGTCGGCTATTACATTGTAGGAGGACCTGCTGAAGTGGAAGTCCCCAATTTCCTGAATGCTGGAGGAGTGGATGAAGCCACCATACCTGAAGAGACATATCTCTGCCAAGTTCTAGGGGAGCCAGTCGATATCAATACTACCAGCAATGCAGATGAGGTGTTGTCTCACCTTATTTGCCCTATCCAACATGGCCATACCATGCAGTCCATCCAAGAAAATTACCCCGAGACCGCGTGAAAATTAACCTCCAATTTTCATCTCAAGGAGGTCTTAGTGCTATCGCCCACTTTGGAGGGGATACTTACAAAGGTCAAAGTGGTTATCCAAAAAGTTTGGGTGATTGGTATCTTAGATACAGGCTCCCCAGTGAACGTAATCTCCTCCAAGTTGATGAAAAAAAAAATCAAACTTGCACCTGACTTGGAGTACAATCAAGACTTTGGAACCGCTGGTCCTAACAACACCCGCGCACTGGGTGCTTACTCGTCTCTTCCCATTTGTATTGGGAAGCTTATTCTATCAGCCCCTGCAGTGGCTTTGGATAATAATGATTATGATATGCTTATAGGTACTCAGTTTATGATTGAATATGACAGCATTATCAATATGAAGCAAGGGTTTTTGTCATTGCTCAACTATGAAGTCCCCTTAGTTCTAGCCCATGAAGAATTTAACAAGAAGGAATACTCTTGCATGGACGAGTACCCACTTTCTGCCTTACCTATACAAAATACCAACCTCGCAAAAACGGTTACTAAAGAAGGCCAAGCTGCCAATGAGATCCATGCTCCTCTACTTTCTTACCAAGTGTCAGATAGGGTTTTATAATACCATAATCACATATCTCCCCAAAGTGGCAAACTTGGATCAAACTGGGAGGGGCCATTTACCATCATGTATAAGAGAGAAAATGAGTATTCTATAAACTCTTTGGCTACAGGAATTATCATAAAACGGGTACATAGCCGCTTCCTACAACCCTACACCCCTCTTAACATTCTTGAGGGGGTAATGTCAGGCATTCTCTTTCTCAACTTAAGAAAAAGAATGTTGGAGGTATTAGTGCTCCCAAATTTGCTACCATGATTGGCCATTTCCTGGCTGATCATCAAATAATATTGTGGTTATCAATGATATGAGTATCAATGGCGAAAAGACCTTGGCGGATTCTTGGTGGAATTCTAACTATCAGAAAAATATGGTTTATAACAAAAAATGGCTTAAAAAGGTAATAACTAATAATAGGATTATTCTAACTTTTCTTTCTCGTTGCAAACACTTTTGAAACCCATTCAATTCAAGACTAAATCTAGTTTGATAATCTAATAGAGGGGATTAGTCTGCGCCCATGTCTGGGAGCAGTTGGGCAAGCAAGGCAAGAGGAGCAGGCAGAAGGCCCGCGGCCTCTAACGTTCAAAAACGCCCCGGAGAATCCAGCGGAATAGAAGAAATCTAAAAAAACTGGCGGTCACAATTTCCCCAGAGATACTCGCGTGGCAAGCACGATGCAACCAGTACATCAATACGCCACATTCCCAGCCACTTTCGTCGGTGGAATTTGGAGTCCATGTGTATCTGGACATCCAAAAAACGGCCCTATGGGAAAAATTTTGTGAAGATGTACACAAAATTTTCCTGACCGTGGTGTACATTGCACCTCACTCCATGTCGCATGGTTGGCTGGACCTAGGTTTTGAAAGCAAAATAGCAGCAGACGAGGCTGCAGCGGTGCGCGTAGTGGTCGACCTCCCCAAAGGGCAACGGGTCATCGAAACTAAATACACCAGATGGACAAAATCAAACCAAATTTTCCTCACGTTTGACTTTTTGCCTACTACGGTAAAACGTGACATTTTGGAGCAACACCTGAAAGATGGTCTCGCCATATATGGCGAAATACAATCTTTCAAAATGCAACGTTTCATGCTGATGCCACACCTGTGCACTGGCAAAGCCATCGCAGTTCTGACCCCAACTGAGGAGATCATGAAGGACCTAACCCAGATCCTGCACTCCACCTTTATTGATATCGCAGGGCACACCACCCACCCATTCCAGGTAACCGTGGACAGCGCGCCCCCCATTTGCACCCACTGTGACGCGTTTGGCCATAAGGCACACGCGTGCCCCATTAAAGAGGGCGTTACATTCCAAGAGCACCCCTCAGCGGCCATGGCCAGCGGAGAGGCGCACTACGAACCAACTGCAAGCACCAAAGAGGCTTTCCTGTGGGGAGCACAAGGCTGCTACCTATTGGTAAAGCCCATCTCCCCGCAGGAGCAGAAGAAGGCCAAGCAGGCCCATAGGACTGCGGCCAAAGAAGCGGCCAAGGTCACCACCACCATCCCACACTCACAACGCCAGGAGGACATGGAGACCTTCACAGTGGAAGCAACTTGGGAATCCATCACCCAATCAGATTGGGAGGCCCAAGCCAAATGGGCCACTCAATCTGAGGATCCAATGGGAGATTCGATCTCACCCAATCGCTGCACCCAAGCCCCAGTTGAAACCGACTTGGGACCTATCCCAACCAAAAAAAAAAAATTTTTGCCCCACTTGACGGTGCACCAAACTTATCCGCACCGCAAAAAAATTCGTCCAACGTCGGGAAAACAAAAAGTGAAGGCCAAAGCCAACGTGACTCTTTCCACAAAAATTAACAAAAACCCCAATAGCGTTGCTGCTAATACCCGCACTGCTGTGAAAGCCCGTGGGGACCTGGAAGAGGCTGGAGGGCCAGGGGCCCACCCCCTCGCATCTAAGGTGCGATGGGGGAAACCTTCACTCTAGGGACGCTGAATATTGCCAGACTCAAGGCCTCCCCGTCCTGGGCTAGGAAACTGAGTTTTTTACAAAATAATTTACCCATGGATATCCTGGCCATCCAGGAAACCCACTGTCCACGAGGTTCCAAGGATGCTTGGAAAACAATGCTCCTACCATCCCTATCCTTTTGGTCGAAGCACTGTGGGGTGCTAATTCAGAAAAACAATTTTTTCAAATTTACATCTTCAGAAACATTCCTAAATGACTGAGTGCTCGTTGTCACCTTCTCATGAGCCAATGTTGCACACACAATTGTCAACATTTACGCCCCAAACGGTGCACAAGAGCGTCGGGAATTTTTCTCATCAGTCAAATCCCTCCCGCTACCCCCAATTCTTTCCTAATCAGTGACATGAACTGTTGGCTAACCTCACCAACAGACTGGTGGCCGCCCTCACCCCACGCCCCACAGGGTCACATAGAACTATGCGTTCTAAAAGCCACCCTTGGGTTAATGGATGCGCTGCTGCAACATGCCCCACTGCTCAAAAACATGATGCGTCCCCACATCCACAACGGCCAATTAAGGTCCATGACCCGCATTGACCTTATTCTAGCACCGGCGAAATTCCAACCCCACATCTCCCACTTCAAAACAATGAAAATGGAATTCTCCAACCACTGACTGGTCTCAATAACATACCACTTACCCATCACAGTTGCAAAGGCCCCACATTGGTGCAAAATCCACCCCCCAGAGCTAGCGTCACCAGGATTTTCCACGTGGGTGGAAGAGGCAACTTTAGCAAAATTGTTTGTTGCACCATTTTGCGCGGACCCCATTTCCACATGGGCAACTTTAAAAAAGACACCATCCGCCACTATCGCCATCTCTCATCCAGACGCTCACGAGCCACATTGGCGGTTAAATCGTGCACGCTGGCAGAATTGGCCCACTTGGAGTCCAACATTCCAGCCTCAGGATATAGCCCTGCATGGGGCCAGAAGTGGGCGGAGGCAGCAGCCCACCTCAACGCACTTGAAAGGCAACACAAACATCGGGTTTGTGTCCAATACAGGGCCACACACATCACTAAAGGTGACAAGTGCACCGCATACTTCTTCAAAAAAAATTTTGCACCATGCCAGAGTGTGGCCTGCACACAGGTGCGAAGATCGGATAATTCTATCGTGGACACACTGGCTGAAGTGGCAATCAAAACACAAAGATATTACTCTGAGTTAAACCGAGCTGAACCAATTCAGCTGGCCGAAATGGCAGAATTTCTCGACAGAGCTCATATCCGCACCATTTTCCGATACCCGGAAATAATGAATTTAATTACTCCAAACGAATTATGGACTACCATTCGTGGTGCGCCAAACTGAAAATGCCCAGGCCCAGATGGTATTCCATATGAGTTCTACAAAAATATTTTAAATACATATCCCCATTGCTGCTAGCCTCACTCAATCAAAGCCTGTTGGAAACGCGCCTCCTACCAGGAGGACATGAGGCTTTTACAGTCACACTCTTCAAGAAAGGGGATAGGCTAGACTTAGCCAACTGGCGCCCCATTTCTCTAACAAACACAGACACCAAAATTTTAACAAAAATCATGGCTAACCGTTTAGGGACTGTAGCATCTGCCACCATCTCTCCAGAACAATTCAGTTTCATCCCCAGAAGGTCGATTTGGGATAACGTGCACTCTGTGGCTAATGTGTGTCAGTCCACAGCCTCTGGGGCACTTGTATTCTTGGACCAACAAAAGGCCTATGATAGAGTAAACTTGGAATACCTTAGGGCCTGCCTCCAACAATTCCGCCTACCTCCCCGCTTCATTAACTGGGTGATGCTGCTCACGGAATCTGCAACAATGGCTGTGCGTGGCCCAGGTTTCCTAACGGATGTAGTCCATCCTCAAAGGGGCCTGCGACAAGGGGACCCCCTGAGCCCACTCTTATACAACTTCAGCCTTGACCCACTACTGCGAAATGTGAATGCCCAACTCACTGGGGTCCATGTGCCAGGCCAAACCCCAGTCAAGATGATGGCATTTGCAGATGATTGCGTGGTGGGGGTGTCTAATAATAAAGATGCACGCGCGCTTGAAGCCCTCATCCAGGAATATTCCCGGGGTAAGCAACAAGGCACTGAACGCCTCCAAAACTGAAATCATCCTCCTTGGTCGGTTTCAGAACTGCTGGGCCCCAGCAAGTAGTTCCCAACCCAGCCCAGCTGCTCGCCCAAGTCCACGCCTTACTAACTCAAAACACACCGCTCCGCTGGTGCTCCCCTTTGTGCCGCGACCTACCATAGGACCGGTACGCCATCTGGGCGTGTGGTTGGAGGCAGGAGGATACGCGTCAGCAGCAATGGAGGGCCATATACTGGACAACGTGACGAAGCGAATCGCCTCTCTCAGAGCCCACCCTACTACCCTCACTGGCAGGGTTGTTCTTGCCAACTCTATGCTCCTATCCAAAGTCTGGTTTGGAGCCCACGCCATCCCCTTCTCCCCAAGCTTCTTCAAATCCCTGTATGCTTTGCTACAAGGTTGGCTTTGGTCAGGCCGCCCTCCATCAGTACGGCTAGAGGTCATTTTTGGCCCTCATCATCATGGTGGCATGGGCCTGCTTGACTTCAAAGCCCATGCCGCCAAGATCCTAGGCACCTGGATTGTGGCCGTCCCTGCTCCTACACTCCCATCCCAACACTGGTCCCACGCGGCCCGCTCCAACTTCTCCTGAGCCTTGGGCCTCAACAATCCATCAAACCCCCACTCCCTGATGAAATACCTCGCATCACACACATCAGCCACAGGTCCTCACGGGACCAAAACCCACTACAAACGAATCCTACTCTCCATGTGAAGCGCAGAGTGGAGAATTCGTATTAGTGGACATACAACCAAAGAGGCCGCCCCTCTCCTCAGTTCACACAAGAGGTACAGGGGCTACCCATCCATGATGGCGTGATCCCCACTCGGCCCCAAGTCCTATCCAGGGTGGACTACCTGAACATGATGGACATCCCTTATTCCACTGAGACCCAAAAGACTATCTGGAAATACGCACACCATCCTCTGTTGCAGCCTCAAGTCTGTTCCCATGTGTGGCGCTGCCTGAGGCGGGTGTATCGTACAGCTGAGCGCTCTAATGCTTTACACTCATCCTGTGTCGTGTGTGGCCAGTATGGAACGCTGTTTCATCGCCTGGAGAAGTGCCCCACCTCTAAAGTAATATGGCGCGAAGTCCAACGTCTGCTAGGCCAGAATCAAACACATCCCTTCAGTCTGTCAAGAGATATGTTTGCTTCATCAATGGCCTCCCCCTCCCACCCTCCCTTCGTGCTCTGGTGGTTGCAATCGCCATGTGGACTATCCACACGATTGTCTTGGATGCCATCGCTGGATCCATCCCCACCCTCCCTGAAGCTGTCCACAGATTCCGGTCTCATTTGGTGGATCACTTTCAAGCGTGGATGTTTGGATATCTCCCACCACGTCGCCAGCAGCTGGTCTCCTCCTGATTCCCAGTCTGGTTCATCAAATCAGACCCCTTCCTCCACACGTGCTCAATAGTGGCTACGCCCCCTACACACGTTCCCTCCCCTTCCTATAAGTGGCGTTCCCGCTGGCAACAAGAGGTAGCATCGCTTCTCTGGGGTGCCTCACCTGGTACTGAGTTTTGTCTCGTCTGAGTCATATTTGGAAGAGTCCATCCCATGGTCACCTTCCCCACAATAAATTTAAAAATTTAAAAAATAATAGGATTATTCTGACTTCTCAGCCGAATTTGGGGTGTTCATCACCACACGGGTTTGAACACCTCCAAGGTGAGAAGATTTTACCATCAATGATTGGGTGCAAATTAACCAATCATTACCACTCAGATCTGAACCCTCCTGAGGTGAGAAGATTTTATCCGTTGATGATTACAAATTAACCAATCATTACCACATTAGTCTGACCACCGCCGAGGTGAGAAGATTTTACTTGACAATGATAGGGTAAAAATTAACCAATCAATACCACATGAGTCTGACCACCACCAAGGTGAGAAGATTTTACTCGATGATGATAGGGTAAAATTAACCAATCATTACCACATGAGTCTGACCACCGCTGAGGTGAGAAGATTTTACTCGCTGGTGATTGGATACAATTCATCAAATCACTACCACATGAGTCAGTTTTGCCTCAATTTGTTTATCTTTGATCTGATAGGCTGAAAGCCTATATGTCCTAATTTAGATAACTCAGCTTTGTATACTTTTGCCTCAAATAAACATGGTCTTGAAATTCAAACTAGATTAAATAGGAAAAACTAGTATTGAGGAGAGGACCTTATTTGGTTTTGGCCCTGCTTAACAATAAAAAGCATAAAAAACTTTAACAAAGGCGTTTTCTATTACTTATATTAATAAAGTAAATCTCTGACTCTAAAAAAAATATTTGTGGCATCTGTTGGCGGATCCCACACCCAAGTCATTTTAAATACTAAGCAGTGATTTCAGAAAAGGGTTTGCTCTTCTAACCCCCCAGGTCACTTTAATAAAAAACCCATATAACTACCAACTTATCACTGTTATTTAAAGTTCCTTTTTTAATACAAAGTGTTTGGAAAACCCCCTAAAAATTACATGAATCAGTAGTAGAGAAAGTAACTCCTCCTGCGATTAATTATTGCAATTTAGGTGCCAAATGCACCAGCAAGCAGTAAAACCCAAAATCCAACAAGTGGTGTTCACTACAGGGGGCAATACACCACAAAACACTTCAATCAAAATGGAGGGTGTTGGGATAATTAACCAGCACAACCTCCATGCTGCCTCCAAACCCCGGCTAGTTGCCCTTGAACAACAGCTAGCCAGCACTTTAATGACTTAAAAAGCTCGAACTGCGCTCTCTTAGATGTCCCTTGAAAAACAAGTTCACCCCTAGCGAGGATAGCATTGTTTCATTCTTATAAGTCTATGAAGCAGCCATGAAGGGGTGACTGACCACCAGAAGATCAGGTACATCCTTCCTCAATTAAGTCGCTTGTTACAAGAAATGATGGTCCCTCACATGGACACTCTGCACACCTGGGCCGAGGTTAAGTAGCTCTTTTGGCTGAATTTGGCTCCAAGAAGAGTCTAACCAGGGAAAAACAGGCCTTTATGAGCTTTAGTATGTATGAAGGAGACTGGATCACAGCCTTTGCTGTGTAATTTTACCTTGCTGCTCAGAGGTTGTCAGCATCTAACAGGCTAAACCTGGATGATGCCATCGCTGCCATGTTAACTGGGTTAGCTTCTCAATCTTTTCAAGCTAGGCATATAATTTCAATGAAGCGCAACTTCAAAAATGTCCATGACATAAAATAGGATTTGTTAGATGTTGATGATTTTCATACTTGTACGACCACAAATAAAGCTCTGGTGAAACCCCACGTTATAACCATTGAAGAGTTTTTGCATTTAGGGCAGTGAACGGTAGCTCCAATGAACTCCCTGGGACCCCCCTATGCCTATCTACCCTGTGAAACCTTTTCCTTCAGTGAGACTCAAAGAAGATATCACATCCTCCCATGGGTCTGAGACCTTCAAAGCACCTAACACTATGCTTCCGCCCCAGCTCATCAAAGCTGCAATGCCTTCCCCCCAGACAAGCTGGTAGTCGTGCGCCCTAAGAGTAGCCCCTGCACCAAAGAAGGGCTTTCTGGAAAAACGTATAAACAGAGGATAGCTAACCAACCTCATGTGCCTGACACCCTATCTCTATCGCGTCATTACCAATCATTAAAAATACTTCTGAGGATGAAGCTGAATGGGGTTATGAGAATGTTGGTTACTATGTACTTGAAGTTTCCACTGAAGTGAAGGTTCTTGATCGTTTGAACGCTAGAGGAGTAGATGGGACCACCATACCTGAGGACACATACCTCAACCAAAATTCTAGGGTGTCCCAAAGTTATTATACTGCCAGTGGTGCCAATTAGTTCTTGCCTGGCTTAATCCAACCTCTTCAACAGTTCCATACCATGAAATACATCCTGGAAAAATATCCTGAGATTGCTCATAATCTAACCTCCACTTTCTGGATCAAGGAGGTCTTGGCTCTGTCTCCTAACTTTGGAGGAACACTCACTAAGATGGAAGTGGTCATTCAAAAAATCTGGGTGATGGCTATCCTGGATACTGGCTCCCTGATTAACGTAATCTCCTCTAAGCTGATAAAAAAGATAAAGCTGGCATCTGACTTGGAGTATAATCAAAGGTTTGGAACCCCGGGCGCTAACAACACCTGTGCCATTGGGGCATATTCCTCCCTCACCATTTGAATTGGGAAGCTTATCTTATCAGCCCAGCAGTGGTCTTAGACAACAACACCTATGATATGCTCATAGGTACCCAGTTTATGACTGAGTTTGAGGGAATAATCAACATGAAGCAAGGTTCCCTCTCATTAATTAACTACAAATCCCCTTTAGTCTGATTCAATAAAGATACCAGCAAGAACAAAAACTTTTGATTGATTGAATACTCTCTTTTTCAGCTTTGCCTTTGCATTATTCCACTTCTGGGCGTAACACAAAGAAATTACCCAATTCAGTAGATTCTAGGGATGGTATCCCTTTCTATGCTGCGGACTAGATCTTGATAGATTCTGGTGAACAACGAATATTTGACACAAAGATCACGCTCCAATACCACACCACTACTTGTTGTACCATGTAAGTCTTATGGGCGTTAGCCCTTTGGAGCCTCAGGTATTGCCTGGTATACTAGACCCAGCCTACCAGAGACCTATCACTAACCTGTTTAGGAACCTCATTGGCAAGGAAATGGTATAAGAAAGCACCAGGTGGTTGGCAGAGGCTTATTGGTCTCCATAGAGGACATTAAACGTATTCATTTCATTGTCTCTATGACGGAGTTGGGCTTACCAACGTATAACCTATTATTTACCTTACCCAATGTTCATATTTTGGATGAGCTGACCTAAGATGAGCTGGAAAAGGTCCACAATTTCTTGAAAGGATATAGTGACATTTTTCCCAAGCTGGATAATGACTATAGCCATATGAAGGACCGGAGCCACGCCAGCAATGTGGGTGATTCCCAACCCATATGGTCCAAACTTTATCGCAAGTCAAAGGTGGAAGAGCAGCAAATAAGGACTGAGATCAAACAGTTACTAGACGCTTGGCTACTGGTATCCTTGCAAATCCCTTGGTCTTCCCCCTCTTGCTTAAAAAAAGAAAAATGGAGGTCATCAGATAGTCATGGATTGTCGCAAACTAGATAACCTTACTGTTATAATTTTTGGCAATAGCGTTAGGATACAATGTAAGGGTCACACATGTCAAGCCCACCAAACAACAGAAGGATGATGTGAGAATCGTTGGTCCTCCAAACACACTTGAAAATATAATAAAATATGGAGAAATTGCACCGACAATACTTTAATTTGTTTAATAAATACAGCGGTTCCTTATTGTTCCTCTCTTTTAAAACTACTAACACCTTCTCTTATTAAATCGCCCCATCTCATTTATATACCAGCAGCTTTAAGTGATACTGTTCCCTTGGCTTAGACTATTCAGTTATGCCAAATTCTCATTGGATTTAGGATTTTATTCATATATTATTTATCGGCTTAGTTTGAGACAATCTAAATAATATTCATAAAATTTCAACATTGACTTATTGCCTTATATAGAGGCGATCCAATGATAACCCGTTATAACCCAATATCACCTCATCTCAAGGCGCCCAAATACTTGTAAATGATCATCATAGTTGGCGTATTCTCGCCAATCTTATACAACTATTAGGGCTTATCATTCAGTCATATCAGAACCTTGACATACCACCCCTTTGACTGGATGATAAGTCTCCTATTGTTTATCCACTCAGATAAACTTCACATGTACACAATTAATGATTTGACCACTCACTGGGTCTTTGATACTGTAGTCTTTGATGCCCGTTTTCTCAATTATTTCAAATGGACCAATCCAGATGTTGGTCAACTTTTGTTTCCATTCAAAATTGTGCTGGTCATGGAAAAAAACCATCTCACCTTCTTGAAACCAAGCTAATCTGCTTCACCGTACCTGATTGGCAGCCTAATTATTGATCTTTTTGGCCAAGATGAAGGAGTAAGCTTCTGTCTACAACTTTATCAACATGTCGGCTAAATTAGTCAAGTAATGGTGGGGATACATTCCGCTGGTATCATCTACACACGCATAGAGCAATGCCAGAAGAGCAGGGTGTCGTCCATATAATAATTGGAAGGGTCTCTTCACTGTAGCGGAATGATAGCTGATATTATAATCAAAAATGGCGGTAGACAGGAGATAACTCCAATCAGAGGGCCTATCTATTAAAAGCTACCAGAGTATATTCACCAATGTCCATTAACCCTTTTAACCATCCTGTTGGACTCAGGGAGTATAGAGTTGTAAGAACACTGCGGATGCCCATTAGCTCATTCAACTTTGTAAGGATGTGTGAGGTGAAGTTGTTTCCATTATCAGTAAGAATGAACTGAGGGCAGCCATGCTGCTAGATAATACATTTCATTACAAAATTAGTCACTGTAACCACCACCAAAACCCGTATTACCTGCGCTTCAACCCACCCAGTCAAGTGATCGATTGCCACAAGAATGTACTTGTACCAGTTAGCTCCAATTGGCAGAGGGCCAACGATATCAAGGGAAACTTTATGCCAAAAAAATTGGTTTCACAAATCATTATGAAGTCTTCTGATGGAACGGCTTTTCCATTTGGCATTGGTGGCAACAGGAAATGGTTTTAAGCACGTCGAAGTTCATTCTTTACCAGTAATACCAATGGTGCAACAATTTTAACATCTTGCACAGGCCACCATGTCTGACTGCCTTGTGAGCACTCATGATAATGCTAGGCCGTGCTGAGGGTCACGGAAAGTTCACCACAGTGTTGCCAATCCGCTTGTACAATTTCTCATTCAGTTGGAAGATATTTACTCACATCTCATTTAAAACTTTTATAACTTTGGGCGGTTCAACGTCATATTTCCCACTGATAATATTTCATACATCACATTGCTGTGATCCACCATCATGACAATGGTTAGCAATCTAGATAAGCAGTCAGCATTATGAGTTTTTGATTCTGGTTTGGAGGATCTCAAAGCCATATGACTGCAGTTTGATGGCCCATCAGGTGAGATACCTTTCAGGCCCCTTGAGGTTCTGTAATCAGCGTAGTGATGCATGATCTGATATGAATTTAAATTTTACCCCATGTAAGTATACCCTAAATTGCTAATACATGTAGATTACCACTAAGCACTCCTGCATGGTCACAGTATAGTTGAGCTCATGGAAGTTCAGGCTTTGACTGCAGTATGCAACGGGATGCTCCTCCCCCCATCATCATTATAGGAAAGGAAGGCCTCAACAGCATAAAGGGATGCATCCACCTGGATGATGAACTCTTTATAAAAGATTATTTAGTGTAGCGCCAGCATTATAATTAGCACCATTTAAAGCGTGTCAAAGGAGCATTGACGGCATTCAATCCATTAAAACATGACATCCTTTTTTAACAACTTAAATAACGGCCTACATACTGATGAAGTTAGGGATGAAGCGCTGATAGTAGCTGACCATTTAAAAATACCTGTATGTTGCATTTATTGTTTGATGTAGTCGTGTTTTGGAGGGCCCCCCACCTTAGCCAGCTGTGGTTTCAACCCCTTGGAGTCTACCACAAACACCAGTTATTCCAATTGGTCCTTAAAGAAATTACATTTTTAAGGCTTTATTTTGATGTTCGCCTCAGAGAGCCAGCAGAATACTGCTTTTTAGATGATCAAAGTGCTCAGCAAAGGTCAGGAGAAAACATTGATATCATTGAGGTACACAAGGACGCATGGCAGCTTCAAGTCACCAAGGATAGTGTTCATGGCTCATTGGAATGCAGCCAGGGCATTACACAGCCCTTGTGGCATATAGGTCGGTTGGAAGAGCCCCTTGGATGTGATAATGGCGCATTTCTCCTATTCTGATGTGGGAAACTCAATTTGATAGTAACCCAATATCAGATCCATCACCAAGAAGTAGCAAGTTCCTCCTAACTGATCCAACGCATCATCAATCTGAGGCAAGGAAAAAATCCTACTTAGTAATACTGTTGAGCTTCTGGTAGTTATCACCATTCAGTTGGTATCATCCTTCTTTTTTACAATCAGAACGGTCGAAGCCCATGGACTCTAGGAGGGTTCAAACATCTCTTTACCCCAGCAACTAAAAATTTACTTGGTGACAACTTCCTCAGCTGACCTCAATTGGTGGATAATTCAAGATCTGATGGGAGGATGATCCCCATTATCCAATCAATGGAAAACCCCTGAGCGCACCCTAAATCATGGTTATTGATAGCAAAAATTTCCTTATGCTTCATACATAAAGCTATCACTTGGTCTTTTTGTTAATCCAATAACCCTATTAAATTTTCACGGTATCATTGTCATTATGCCAGGCTGCAACTTGATGGTTAGACCAAATTCATCCAGTGACCCAAACTTGTGAACCTCTAGGAACTCCTCAAAAGGGATCAGGTGTAAATATGCCACTATTCAATTCAGGAAGATTTGCATTGGTTTGTTCTGGAGATTCGCTAACAAAACCTTGATATCTCCATGCCCTGACATATAGTATCTGGAGCCACATGAGGCTCAAGCCACGTTTGCTGATAGAGCCCAATGACCTTCCCATAGAGCCCAGATAGCACTTCCGCCTTTAACTCAGTGCACACTATGACTTGGTGTCCGGAAGGAATAGATATAGGCCCAGCAGCTCAGAGAGGTAGTCCTTGATATTTGTATATCTTCTGGGGAAGGGCACAGGTCTTGCTTTTTAGTCAATAGTAGTTGACTGGAATCACTCATTAATATATGCAAGATTGAAATGGCCCATGCGCGCCAGATCCTTCAGCACTCTGCTAGAGGTAAAATAAATTGTTATCCGCTGCCCCAGAATATTGAAGGTCTCCTCCATCATATCAACAACAGCACCAAAGTGTCATAAAAAACAGTCTAAAGCTGAAGGTTGTAGTTACTGTTGGGTAGCACTATTGCCAAAGCTACAACAACAATGGACCCAAACTGCAAAGATAGCGCACTGTACACCCTTCAAAAGGCCGTGATTTCCACTTCAGCAGTTACATACACCATTCAATGCTCCACATAAGAATTTAACGTTAACTTTGCCTTTATCTTAGTGCAAACTATGTTAACTGGAGCGCCCATATCTATTATATCATGAACTCTATTTTTTGCTACAAAAATATTACAATATGTACAATAATAATGAGAATATCATTGGCTGTTTAATACGTGAACATTTAAGGGATCTCTTTTCCCAAGAAAACTCATAATCCCCTTTGTTGGGATTTTTGTCCACCTTTCCAGCCATCTAGATTACCATGGATCTCTAGGGGATAATTCCCTATGGCAAGTGGATTTGATATTGGTTGACCATAATTTTGGTTTATAATGTTTGGGGGATTTTGCTTTCCTTTCTCGTAACAACAACTTTAGTTACTATGATTTTATTCAAACAGCAAATTTGGATAATCACACACAGGAAAGATGGGTGACTTTAATAGCAAAAATAATACAACATGGACAAGCGTCGTGGCGAGTGGTGCGCTTAATGGTGCAACTAAGGGCAAGAAACGCCCTGGAGGGAGACCAGGAACCCAATCCATAAAAAAATCGCAAACTCAGACACTGTCTGGGTTTATGGTATTTACTGTAAAGCACGTGTAATACATGTACATTCAATTCAACCAACCTTTGTCAAAGGTGGAGCACGGGATCAGACTCTTCCTTGGGGATAAGTTACCAACCCTGTGGGAGAAAACATGTGAGGCACAGCCCTCACTTTTCCCTCACGCGGTGTACGTAGCCACCAACAACATGGGCCGCGGCTGTATCAATATTGGTTTTGAGACAGCCAATGAAGCCAATGCCGCAGCAAAAATCTGCATGGAAATTGCCCTCCCTGAGGGCAAAAAAATTGTGCGCACTGCACACACCAGATGAAACAAAGCAAAAACTTTGTTCATCTCCTTTGACTTGCTCCCCACCAACCTTCCTTGTAAGGTAATTGAGGAGGAGCTCCGCAAATGTCTCGTGGCCTACAGAGAAATCCAACAACTTGAATTACAGCGATTTTGCTTAATAACTGATCTGTGCACAGGCAAAACTATTGCTGTAATCAACCCCTTCCCAGAAGTGGAAAAGGACTTATCCAGAATTCCCCACACAGCAGAATTTCGCTTTGCAGATGGGGGCCAGTCAGCTGCATTCTGAGTTACACCGGAATGCGCACCGCCCATTTGCAACCACTGTGGCTCACTGGGCCACAAGGAACATGAATGCCCTGTGAAAGAGGGCTTGATGGTAAATGACTTTTGTGAGGAAGCAATAGACAAAGATATTGAAAACTTCGCCAAAATGACTGATGGTCACCACCCATTCCGCTGGGGTGAAGATGGACTATACTCCATCATGGACCCAGTTACAAGTAAACAACGTAAAGAAGCACAAAAAGCCCGCAAGCGAGCAGTGGCCAAAGCAGCAGCACATGCGGAGTCTTCCACTAACCCCGGACAAATTCAAGAGGATATTTTGGATATTCACCAAACCAACCAATCAGAACAATATTCCCAGGTTGAAAATTTTCACAATAACTGGACTGAGTCACAAATTGACATCAGTCATGCACATACTGAGGAACAATGAAACTGCAATTTGGGCGAAAATGCGGTGAACAATTCAACAAGGTCAAACCTCAAAAACATAAAATCCAATCAACAATCCGCATCAAATCAAATCAACATGAGACTTATGCAGGAAAAGTTGATGCAAATGCAAAAAACTGCAATTCCCTTAAATCATTGGGTCAGATCAAGGGAACCAACTATGGCAGTGAAAGAGTTGAAGTACAGATGTGGAGCATGGCCAAAATGAGCCGCGGTGGGATAGGGCCAGAGGGCCCTCCCAACCGCTCCTGAGGCGCCGCGGGCACCTCAGTGTCAATAAGGATGCTAAACATTGCGGGAGCCAGGGCTCATACGTCCCAAGCCAAAAGCTGGCATTCCTGTGAAAACCTCTTGCAGACATCTTGGCCATCCAAGAAACCCACTTTCTACAAGGGGAAGAAGAATCCTGGTCAACCAGGGTCACACCATCACAATCAGTATGGACGTCTCACTGTGGGGTGATTGTCTGAAACAACAAAAATGTAAAATTACAAATTCATCATCACACTTGCACAGTCAAGTCCTGGTAGCAACAATTACATGCCAAGAGGAAATAATTTCGATAGCATGTATCTATGCGCGTGCACTGCAACTGATAGAAAACAATTTTTTGAAAACATCACTACTCTCACCCTCCCACCAGATACCATTATGTTAGGCGATTTCAACTGCTGGGATAACCCCAATACATATCGATGGCCTAATCCCAGGGGATACCCACCTGGACACATTGAATATTGCACAATGAATGCATCTCTTGGCTTACAGGATGCTTTTCCCACCAGTTCACCACTCCTTCCCCACATGATTCAGCTTAACATATGCGAGGGAGTGCTCATATCAATGAGTCACATTTACCACATCCTTGTCCTGCAATCCCACCGCTCAAGGATCTCCAAATTTACAAAAAAAAGATCAATTTTTCTGACCACCAATTAGTTACTGTGCAGTTAGCGCCAACATAATCCCACACACAGGTGTCGCCATGGAGAAAGCTTCACCCAGAAAATATAAAATTGCCCAAGATATCTGACTGGTCAAAAACAAGGCTATGAACCCAGAATTCACAGCCCCATTCACTTCGGATCCCATCATAACATGGGAAAATTTCAAAAGGGATTTAATCAACAAAACCCAACATATTGCATCACGCAAGTAACCGCGGACACGGCCACAATCAAGCATACCTTGGCAGAACTGGACCATTTGGAAATAAATACTCCGAGATCTGGCTATAGCTCTAACTGGGGATGCAAATGGGCAGAAATTTCTTCCCAACTTAACAATTTCATCTTTGAACACCAACACAGAATCAAAGTATCAAACAAAGGTAAGTTCATAAAGGAAGGCGAAACCTGTTCAACATACTTTTTCTGCCAATTCCACTCCTGCGGAAACCAGCCCATGTGCACACAGGTCCACAAGACCAATGGCACCGTGGCAACTGACCCTGAGGAGGTCAAGGCGGAAATACACCGTTATTACACCAAATTATATCGTGATATGCCAACAGATCCACAAAAAATTAAAGAATTTAATAAAAATGCCAAGATACAAAGTACACCACTGAATTACAATATACTATCCCTTATTACATGGGAGGAGCTTTGGGAAACAATTCGTGGTGCACCACGTAGGAAATGCCCAGGGCCTGATGGGATACCCTACGAATTTTACAAAAAAATATTTTCAACAAATCGCCCCCTCCTATTGGCGTCTATGAACCAGAGCTTGTTGGAAACACGCCTATTACCAGGAGGTCATGAATCCTACGTTATAACCTTGTATAAAAAGGGTGACAAGTTGGACCTGGCCAACTGGCGCCCAATTGCACTCTCTAACACTGATACAAAAATTCTCACAAAAATTTTAGTAGCCAGATTAGGTGCAATTGCATCTGACATCATATCACCCAACCAGTTTGGGTTTATACCAGGGCGTTCAATCTGGAACAACAATCACCCTGTTGCAAATATTTTCCAATTCAAAGCAACTGGTGCCCTGGTCTTCTTGGATCAGGAAAAGTCGTACGACTGTGTTAGCTGGCCATACCTAAAAGAATGTCTACATGCCTTCAAACTCCCACCAAGATTCATAAAATGGGCGATGCTCCTAACAGAATCTGCAACCATGGCTGTATGCGGCCCTGGATTCCTAACAAAAAAGATTAAACCACACAGAGGGCTCAAATAAGGGGATCCCCTCAGCCCACTGCTTTACAATTTCAGCTTTGACCCGCTCCTCCGAGTAACTGACTCACATCTCATGGGGATAACCGCACAAGGACAACCAACAGTCAAGATACTGGCCTTTGCGGATGACTGCATAGCAGGTATAGCAAACAACAAAGATGCCCAACAGCTGGAACGCACTCTAGAGGAATACTCCAAGGTGAGCAATGCATCGCTCAACAAAAGAAGACAGAAATCATCCTCTTAGGCAAATACACAAACAATTGGGCCACAACATCAGAACCTCATACCAACACACAAAGAAAAAACCCAATCATTTTACCTTTGCAACACCTCCCACTACAATTCCTGTCTGACACCTTGGAATCTGGCTAGAATCAGGGGGATATGCTAATGAGACAATGGAAATTAACCTGTTACAACGGGTATCCAAACGCGTCGCCTCCCTCAAGGGAAGAACCCCAGGATTAACAGAACGAGTTACAGTTGCTAACTCGCTCATCCATCCAATACTGTGGTACCAGTCCCACGCAATCGCCTTCTCACTTACCTTTATAACCTTAATCCGCGCACTTATCCTGGGCTGGCTGTGGCCTGGCTCTCACCCTCCTATACGGATGTAAACACTATTTGGCCCACGCTCAAGCGGAGGCATGGGACTAATTGATTTTAAAAGCCATGCCAATCACATCCTAGGTACATGGATAAAGGAAGTCCTTGCTCCAGACCTCCCGCAACAACATTGTTCCAGAGCAGCAAGGACTAATTTTGCACAGGCGCTCAAATTAACAAACCCACATAGTCCACCCAGACTACTTTCATACCTTGCCAATCATCCTACTGAAACGGGACCACATGTAACCTCCCCTCATTTCAAACATATCCTCTGAACTATTGCAGTATGGGATGGACCATAGAGAACATGGGTACTAACAGGGAAGTGGAAGAACCAGCCCCCAATTCAAACTAAAAACCCAGAAAACCACCCCAGAAAGATATGCTCGCAACAACCCCAAACATAGCTAGGATAGAATACCTAGATATGTTGGACATTCCTTATGATTTAACCACACAGAAGGCAATGTGGAAAATGACTCACCACCCACTCCTACAGCTGAGGATAAGAGCAAACGCCTGGCGCTGTTTGAGAAGGACCTATAGGATGGCGGACCGCTCCAACTCCCTCCACAAAACATGTGCAGTATCTGGAGGGGAGGTATCCCTACATCACCGCCTAGAAACATGCCCCTCAACCAAAGCTATATGGCAGGAAGTCGCACGCCTGCTCAAGATCCAAAACGAACAGGAATTCTCGATATCAAAGAGCATCTTTGCGCTCCATATAAAGTCACCAATCCCATCCACATTCCTCTCCCTAATAATACCCATTGCAATGTGGACAATACACACAATTGCATTAGATGCGTTCAAGGGCACGGTCCCAACCATTCATAAGATTATTTACAGATTCCATGTCCACTTACTAGAGCACTTCCAAGCCTGGCTCTATGGATATATGAGACCAAGGCAAAAAGCGCTCATAGAATCATGGTTCCCACTCTGGTTCCTCCACACAGACCCTTTCCTTCACACCTGCTCCATATCAGGGGAAACCCCCTCAGAGTAGCGCACCAACCCTCCCCATACCTGGCAGTCCCGCTGGCAACAGGGGTAACTTGAGTACCCTTGGGTGCTCAATTCTTATATTTGTTGGTTATTCTCTTAGTTTCATGTATATTCAGTAATGTCAGTCCCCTGGTCGGCTTACCTCGGTTAAATAAAAAAAATGTTTGGGGGATTTTAGGTAATTTGCTAGGATCAGATCCATTGGGATCAATCCAGGAGAATGCTTAAGATCTCATTGGGCAGAGTTGTTGACAAAATAAGGCATTTGATAGTTAATCAATGATTAACTATCAAGTGTACTGATTGGGATCAGTTGGGTTTCATCACCAACCAATTGAAAATTTAAGGATCAAGTTGCAAAGCGAGTGAAGACGCCTGCAACTAGCAAATTAATCATTTGGTTTGTGACCTGCCATAATAGGTAACAAGTCCTGTACCTAATCAGGTATCTTGCCAAATATGGTTAGTTTGCTAGGATCAAGTGGAAAACGTTAAGGACACGTTTTGTGACTCTTCCCGTTTTAGGTCTCAAGAATTTCCAATGATGGGATCCTAACCAGGATGGGGAAGACCATCGCTGGTGCGACAATAAAGGGAAATTCAATAGCATCAGCTGTTGTTTAATGTCTGAGGCGCCAACCAAGGGTTGGGTGCCAGATTCCCTCTATATATTTCCTTGATAATTCTCTTTAATAATTTATTTAAATTAAGGAAGATAAAAACAACTTTTGAAGAATTCATTTTTGGTTTTAGTTCTATTCATCTTCAAAAAATTATTTCTTTGTGCTTTAATTGATGACTCTTTAGAAAGTTAAAGAGTGAGGATTAAGGTTTTTAGAAGAGAAGCTAAGCTGAGATGAATATTTCTGCCAACTTTATGTCACCAGAGAAAAGGCCGTAAACTAGGATCTGAGCGTGGATCAAATTAGGCAGATAAGGGTATAGATCCCTACTGAAGACATCAAGAGTATTTCGTGGATAATAGTTGGTTGAGCATTGGACCAGAACTGGTATCTATTCAACTACATATTTTAGTCTACATACTATTATCAATTGAATATCATATATCATCAGACAGCGCAAAGAGTGCACAAACCAAACCTGTGCAGTTATTACTTTAGGGGTTGTTATTCATGAATGAGCAGCGAAGCCCTTAAATTTTAACAGATGGTGCTTACTACAGGGGTTGTAGTTGAGTAGGATATACTAGTACAAGATGTCATACAAGAATGGGTTAAGAAAACTCTGGATGGAGTTGGCAACCATTAATAAGAACGCCTTGAATTCTGCAAATTATCAGGGATTTTCTGCCTTGAAGGAGAGAGTTACTAAGGTCAAGGAAGGAGTTGAAGATGTTTATAATTTGGCAATGAATTACTAGGGAAAGTAACATAATTAAAGAAAAAGGAAGGAGTTTTAGTTTGAGAAGTTTTATCCTTGAAAACTAAACATGAAGTAGATTGCATTAGATTAAGGGCATTCAGCGCAGATATAGAGTGGCTGATGAAGCAAGTCGAAGTATAAGACTCATAAATGTGAATGTGAGCCCTATGTGGTGACTGACGCTGAAGAAAGGACCCTAAAAACTCCAGTTGGGAAGTCAAATATTTCATAAAATATGCCAACTACATTTACAGCCATTTCATCGATGATTCTGAAATCACTTCTCAAGTCAGTTGAGTAGCTGAACCAATAGTAGTGGCTATAGAAAATACTGAAGGAATTTAGAGCTATGGCAAAATTACCTAAGTTCCATTGAGATAATGCCCCTGCACTTTTTTGATTGTTCAACATGATAATGTTTGGTTATGGAAATCGTCAAAAGGCTTTGGCAGTGATGAACTGTTTGGACACCAATTGTCAGAATTTAGTGTTACCCCATTTAGAGAGGGACAGCTCTTCATACTTGGAGGCCAAAGCGGCTATCATGAAAGAATTTGGAAGGCTCACACATGTCAAAGTGCAAACAAGTATTAATGGGAATCCAATTCCAGAAGGATAAATCCTTAGCAAGTTTCGCCAATTGTTTCTACTAAGAATTTCATATTTTGGTTGTAGTAAAAGTACTGGATGATTTTGACACACGAATCACACTGAAAGTGGCTCTTAGGCCATATTGCAATTTTCATCAAATGATTTCTTCCATGTTCACTACTGAGATTACCACCTCCCAGATGATGGATCATTTGAAGATATTAATGAGCTACATTCAATGCCCCTAATAGAAGCTTCAAACCAAGTCAAGTAGGTAATTTAGATACTATGAAGGAGCCCATAGTTCTAGGAATCTTAATAATCAAACTGTTCCGGGAAATAAGCCCTAAGAGTTCAAGATTGATAAGAATGAAAAACGCTGTTAGAAGTGTAGAGGAAAAGGAAAATTTGCTGTTCAATGCAAGAAACCCAAGGAACAGATCAATGTAGTCCAGGCAAAAGAGTCCAAACCCACACAGGAGTTGGGTAAAGGGCCTGCGGCCTAGGTGAATAACAGTCTAGAGCTGCAGATAAACCCATTCCCCCAAATATCTTATATGAAGAAATTGACATGGATGATCTATTTGTCAATGATTATGCACAGGATAAACTATATCAAGTAATCAATTTGGATGTTAACGCATTAGCCAGATCCAGAGAAAAGGGGATCAACCCCAAAATAATTAAGGAAGTTTCTTGGCCATATGCATGACAACTGGTGGACAAAATTTAAGCCACAGAGAATCTGGAAGAATTGACTGAGGTCAAATTAGATGAGGAAAACCTGTCTATTCCCCTTAGCGCAATCAAAGAATTGTTTTATGATCTATAAGTGCAAATTATTTATACCTCAATTTAGCAAATAATGCGCTATATACTCAGTAAATATGATTTTACAATTCTCTGAGTGCACATAAATTGATATAATGGTTAATCGAGTACATGTGTGGGCAAAAGTTAACAGTGGAGCGCCTTTCAATATTGTCTCAACCTAGCTGGTGAAGAAGATGAGAATCTCGCCTGACTATACACAAGAAAGAACATGGGACATCTGGGCCATATACCACCATCTCCTGTGGAGTGTATAATGCTCTGCCACTGTAATTCAGATCTTTAGTGGTATCCACCCCGCAGTAGTTTTGGCCAACCAAAACTACAAAATTCTGATTGGGACAGAGTTTTATACAAAAGTACAGAGTTAAATGTAGCTATAAAGATAATAACTTGACCATATTGGGTCAGACGTTACCATTGGTTTATCAGAAAGATGGGGAAGCTCCACTGACCAGGTGGAACAATTTCAACAATCTGATCTACAATGATGGCATTGTCCCAATCTGTTACCAATTAGTTGGCCAAAAGTGATACGAAATGCTGATGGAAATCCTAGAAAATTGGAGAATTCCATTGAGGATCAAAGGTTTGAGAACAATACTATCAGGATCACAGACCATAGTGAATACAGGATTGACATTGGAGATACCTGAGCTGCTGTATGGAGAGATTGGAAGCCCCTGGAAGAAGTCCAGAGTAGAGCCTTGGGGCTCCTGGAATAATTATACTGGGCCATGGATAAATTTGAATTCTTATGGCAAATTTGAGTAAAAACCCAATTAAGATTGAAAAATATCATATCATCACGTTTGTTCATCTAATCCTGATGGCTGAATTGAGGAAATTTCATGATTTTGGGACCTTTGATGAGATGGGATTACTGGCAGGGGTGATCAAAAGTGTTAATGTATTGGTCAATAAAGAGAAACTCACTGATCTGATGGACAGAAAATAGAGAAGGTGCTCAAATTATTTAACAATTATTGGGAAGTATTTGCCCAGGATGACCACAATTTGTGATGTGCAAGGTATGTAATCTACAAAATTGACACTAGGGAAAATTTGCCAATAAAAATGAGATCAAATTTGATGGTCAAAGGTGGCTGAAGCGGTAGTGGAAGAAGAAATCAGTAAACTAGTGAAGCATGGGTTTCTAGTTCCATCGTTGAGTCCCTGGGAGAGCTTTATCCTAATCATGAAGAAGAAGGCTGGTTCTAATTGAGTGATGATTGATTATTGGAAGCTGAATAAGATAACAAAGAAGAATTATATCCACTACTATGAATTGACGATGAGATAGATTGATTAAGAGAATTAATGTATTTTTCCACAATGGATCTAATACTGGATGTTGACAAATCATTTGCCAACGAAAGACCAAGAGAAATGCGCAATTATCACTGCGCAGGGGCTGTATCAACTGACAAGGATGCCCCAAGGTCTATGTAACACGCCTGCGACGTTCCAGAGGACCATGGACGCCATCTTAAATGACCTATAGTTTTCATACATCCTGGTTTACTTGGACAATAAAAATTTGTTCAGTTGCACATTTACTGACCATTTACACCACTTGAAAGTATTCTATAAGAGACTGTCCGCAGCTAACCTGAAGATCAAGCTGTGGAAGTGCCACTTTTTTCAAGAAAGAGTTGGAATATTTGGGATTCATTATCAACTCTAGTGGACTGCAGCCACAAGCCCAGAAAATTGAGGCCATAGAGCAAATGGCTGTCCAAAAAGTGTCTGAGATATTCAAGTGTTCCTTATCTTGGTTAGATACTATCAAAGATTCATATGGGATTTTGTGAGAATCACCAAACCCCTCTTTCATTTGCTGAAGGATCTTAAAAAAGGATTCGTTTGGAATGAAGAGTCCCAGAGTTTTTTGATGAATTATGACATTATTTGATTGATTCTCTGATATTGAAATATCTGAATTTTAATTGATAATTTATAATACAGACTATTCTTCATTAATGGTAATTGTCACCATCCTGAGACAAGCGGATGAACTTGGGGACAAACATCTGGTAGTGTATGTGAGCTAGACACTCTCAGCAGCTGAGAGAAATTACACCGTGACTGAGCGTGAATGCTTTGGAGTAATTTATGCATGTAAAAAGGTTTCAGGTGTATATTCATGGAACGCACTTCAAATTGGTGATGGACCACTCCTCATTTCATTGGTTTCGAAATTTAAGAGAACTGTAAGGATGACTGGCACAATGGGCATTGAGCCTACTGGCCTATTATTATGAGATAGTCCACCGAGGTGGAGCTTCTCATCAAAATGCAGATGTCTTATCAAGGTTACCAATGATCCAAGTGGTATAGCAGCAAGCGGATGAGCTATTCCAGAGAATGGTTGAAAGAGAAATTGGAAACAAGCCCCAAGAAATCCAAGGTGCGCTTTAAAAAGTGATGGAAAACACCAAGACCATGGATGGACAAGTTTTTAAGATTATTAATGGAAAATGATACTATTTCTAAAAACTGTCAGAATGAGCAGCTCTTGTTCAAGATGCGCATAAGGTTGTTGGGCATGGAGGCCTGGGGAAGACAACTAATCACATTTGCCAGTATTATAACTGGGAGCCCATCAACTATGATGTAGCAGATTAACTGTCTTGTTGTGTAGAGTGCCAGTTACACAAGCCTCACAAGGACATAATTAATATTGACTGATCTGCCCTGGATTTGCCTGGCATATGGTGTCCATTGACATGATGGGACCATTACCCATGAATACAGGGGGAGTCAAATATATTATAGTTGCAATTGACCATCTGACTAGATGGGTCAAAACGAAGGCTCTGGCGAAAGTAGATGCTATAAGCACTGCAAAATTTATCCTAGATTAATTAGTATACCACCATGGATGCCTGCAAGTCTTGTTAAGAAACAATGGAATGAATTTTATGCCTCACATGATCCTAAGATTGAATGAAATAATGGGGATGCTAGGAGTTGTATAAGTACCTTATTAGCCGTAGATGAACGGAATTTTAGAATGGTTCAATGGAACGCTGGCCACGGCACTAAGGAAGCTGTTCACAGGGAGAATTTTAGCATGGGATATGTACCTTAGCTCGTTGATGTTTGCATATAATATAAGTCATCATACAGCAATGGGAAAAATGCCATTTGAGTTACTATATGGAAGGAAGGCCGCGTTTCCACCAATTCTATATTTGGTGGTGGAACCAATATTGGAGATGAGCGCTGAGCAGTACCTAAACCAATTGTCAAATATCCTGATTGAGATGTAATTGCAAGCATTTGATACAACATTAAAGAAAACTATTTAGGCAAAAACGATGGATGATAAGAACTGACTGGCCTTATTAGAATATAAAATAGGTGAAAAAGTTGCCTATTGCACTATGCATAGTTTTGGGAAAAAGAAACAAGTTAGATGTGTTGTGGTCAGGTCCATTCAAGATTATTGCCAAGATGGCAGTGAATGCCTATTCCATCAAAAACCTCTTGGATGGAAGTATTTTGAATTGAGTCCATGCTAAATATTTGAAGCAGTGGATTGGAGAAAAATAATAATAAAACAAATGTTCTCAAAGGACTGCAGAACCATTGAGATGATTATGTCCTGATGATTTGCTTAAGTCTGAAAAAGTACTATTGAACTAAAATAGATGGTTAAGTCTTAAAAAATTAAACATCTGAACCATAGAAAACTGGTAGATCAAAGTATACCTAAGAACCAGTCTGGGGGAATAAATAAAAAATTGGACTGCTGAACTAAGTGAAGGTCATTTCCCATATAAAAAAGAAAAATAATAAAAAGATTAATAAAATATAGCGAATTTTTTTTAAAATGCACAGGAAAAAGATAAAATTTTTATAATTTTTAATTGGTTGTCCTTGACTCAGGGATGATTCCACTTATGTTGCCTCTTGAGGGAGGGCGAATGTATCACAGTAGGAGTGAACAAACTGTCATATCTATGTAATTGGACGCTAGCAAGAGATAAACCTACTCAAAGCCAGATTTGTTGAGTGGATGCTGATCCCTGCAAGAATGCAACTAGGGGAAGAGAGATGGAAATAAAGGTACTTGCCAAATGCATTAGCTCATACTGGGGAGGGAAGCAACAGAAAAATAAGAGGCAGTCAGCGAATAACCCCAAGTAATCCTACTATGGCACTGGAGCTGGAAGATTGGTCATGAGTGCTTGCTGACGGGCTTCATCAAGAACATTGGACATATGAGCTAGCTTCAAGCAAGGGATACTAGGCAGGGGTTGTTGAATCATGCCCCCAATCAAAGCCATAAGAGGAAGGTACCAATGAGATGCAACAGAAACAAGATAGTCATGCAGGGAGCAGATGGCATCCTATAGATGACAACCATGAGCTCCTTGGAAGTGAAAGTAGAATGAGTGATGGAATCTGTGAGAGGCTGGAATCTTCATGGCCCTACTTTAGTGAACTTGGCTGGAAAAGCGAAGGGCATAGGCTTCAATGTCTCAATCTATAATGTTTTTGATATTGGTGGGGTTCAGAGCTATGGATAGAGCCTTGGTTACTCAGGTCCTCAGTTCTGCATATGGGAGTTTGAAACGTTCACAGTTTCCAATGGCTAGTTCAGTTAACAGAACAGCTGGTTTGTAAAATTGCGTTGGAAAATGAACTCTAGAAGCAAGTCAGATCCAGCAAGGAAAATCAACCAAGAGCAGATGCAATTGCTTCAGGAGGTTTGGCAATGATTGTAGGAGTATCTGCAAATAGAGCTGAATCCAAGAGAGTTTTTCTAATCTAACAAAAAAACTGATGACAGAGGGATGATTGGTTGTAAGTCATTTAAGATTATATTTTATCCTGGTTTTGTTGGGGTTAGATACTGTTTCTGGTAATTCCATGGAAGGACTGGCTATCAATGTTTGGCTAGGAGTATAAATCTTAGGGGAACCATATATGAGGTTTTGTCACGCAGATCAACTCATCAGTTGGAAGAGCCAAACATCTTTATCAGACATGCGTTGAGCAGTTATTAGTACTGAGACTCTGAATTTGACATATGAGCTGGACGAGAGAAAGGATGTCAGACTTTTATAATAGTTGACATTATTCACTTTGGAATCAATTAAGTTCTATTTTAGAGAAAAGTAATCTCAAATATAATGAGAGAAGCTATTCAGATAAGAGCTAAATCTTATATGATCCAAAAAGTTATTATGAGAAAATAACAAGGGCAAATATAAATGAGCATTCTTAATTGTGCAGTGAAATGAACATTGATAGCAAAAACCTCCTGTCGAGGATAAGGAGGAAGATCAGGAAATTGTGGACCAGACCAAAAATCCTTAATATGACAGTGGGACATATGTCCTGATGGGGGAAACTGGATCCTGGGTTTAATATTATCACAATTAAATCAATCAGCCTGGCATGATAGAGGGTCGTGGGGACTGCACTCTGAGTAGGTGATAGTGAGCAGGAATAGGAAGAGAACCGCATGCCAAAGGTTGTCCTGAGTAGTGTTGAGTATAGATTGACTGTGCTCCTCTAGAATTCAAGAAATACTCAACCTGTTGTCCAAGGTGGCATTCTCCTGTCCTGATCTTATTCTCGCTGGAAATCTAGGCAAGAGGAGGGATGTGTTGCGATTTTTGCCCACCTTTCCAGCCATTTAGATTACCATGGGATACTAGGGGATAATTCACTATGGCGAGTAACTACGTATCAATTGACCCCAATTTCGGCCTAATAATGTTTGGAGGATTTTGGTAATTCACCAGGATTGGATCCATTGGGATTAAGCTGGGTAAATTCTTAAGATCTCGTCAGGCAGAATTGCTGACAAAATGGGGCATCTGATAGTTGATTGATGTTTGTCTATCAGGCGTCTTGATTGGGAATGGTTAGGTTACATCACCAACCAATTGGGAATTTAAGGAGCAAGTAACAAGGCGAGTGATGCTGCCTGAAACTAGCAAATAGATCAGTTGGTTTGCGACCTGCCATAATGGGTAACAAGTCCCATTACCTAAGAAGGTCGCTTGCCAAATATGGTTGGTTTCCTAGGATCAAGTGGAAAACTTTAGGGACACATTTTATGACTCTTCCCATTTTAGGTCTCAAGGACTTCCAACGATGGGATCCTAACCAGGATGGGGAAGACCATTGCTGATGCGACAATAAAGGTAAATTCAATGGCAACGGCTGCTGTTTCAAGGCTGATGCACCAACTGAGGGATGGGCTCCAAATTTCCTCTATAAATTCCCTTGATAATTCACTCTAAAAAAGCTTAAATAGAAGAAAAAAACTTGACTTTAGCAGAATTCAATATTGGTTTTAGTTTTATTCCTCTGCAGGAAGTAATTTCTGTGTGCTTTAGTTTGGTGACTCTTTTATAAGGATAAAGAGTAAGGATCAAGGATATTTAGAAGAGAAGCTGAGTTGAGATGGATATTGCTGCCAACTTTATGTCACCAGAGAAAAGGCCGTAAACTAGGATCTGAGCGTGGATCAAGTTAGGCGGATAAGGGTATAGATCCCTACTGAAGACATCAAGAGTATTTTGTGGAGAATTACAGGTTGAGCATTGAACCAGAACTGGTATCTATTCAACTATGGATAATAGTCTTCATACTATTATCAATTGAATATAATATATCATCATACAACACAAAGAGTGCACAAACTGAACCTGTGCAGCTATCAATTTAGGGTTATTATTCATGAAAAAGCAGCGAAGCCCCTAAATTTCTAACATCCCTCACTGAATTTGGGGTATTTTTTAACATTAGTGTCCTTTGGGAGGGTGACGTTTACTCCTTTTAAAGTTGGCGCATTTGCAATTGGATCCAGCTTTTCTATAGATGCTTGGTCAAACATTTGGCAGGTATATGGCTTTAGTTGCTCCTGAGGTCCTTTGTCCACCGCGGCCTTGGCTTGCACTCATGTTAGTATGTTCACTCTTCAACTAGTTGCTGGTGTTAAACATTTGCCTTCTAGGCTTTAGGATAAAAATGTTTTGGGGAAAAATTGGCAACAAGGGGAAATGTTAGACATTTTAAAAGTCTCTGGTATTAATGAGATTGATTCCAATTTAAATGAAAGTTTTGTTGGCCAAAAGACCCTGGCCAATTCTTAGTGAAACCCCGCAAATTGGGGTAACACCATTTTGAATCCTGCATGGGCACTAAATATAAAATTGAGCAGTTGGATTACTCTGACCATGCAACAGACCCTGGGGTGACCATTGGAAGGTACTCCCCCAGCCAAATTCAGGTCCTTCTAAGAACCTACACGTGGACCACCCCTTTTATAGGCTTAGCGGGGTCCCCCAAGGTGCAATAAATTTCTCAAATGGGGTTTGTCTGAAGTTTATAAAATTGTTACCTCATGGGTACGTTTTGGCCAAAAATGATTCCCCATCCCTTGTTCAGTGAAAGAGATGCGAGTTTGTCAAGCCTCAATAGGCTAAAATCACATATTACCAAATTTATGAAATTCCAAACCATACAACCGTCTAGCCTCAACATATATTAAATACCTGTATTAATATATTATAGGTATACTTTAAAACCCCCATGCGGCTCCCACTAAAAGGTTTAAATTTATAGTTTTTATTATTTTTTTATCAGTAATAAGAAAAGCCCCTGATTTAAATTGTTGGATTCAAGGCAGAAAGCAGCAGAAAGCCTATTTCCAAGCCAAAATCCAGCAGTTATGATAAAATACAACAGCTGGTATAAGATTTCATCATCATATTGAGGGGCTTCCACTGGATATACTACAATTGATTCATGTGGGACATTTAGGGTTGGGATAGCGGAGGTAGAGAGTCCCATCTCTACTCCGCTCCAACTTTTCACTGGTAGTATTAATCCTGTTGCACAAAGTGAACATTACAGTTAGGGCAACTTCATGTAAGTTGGCCAATGCGACCACATTCAAAGCAATTAACCCCATAAGGACCACATCCTTGGTTCTCATAAGAGGGGCCAGGTCAATAGTTTGGTTGTTGACAATTGGTGTAACCAGGGCCAGGTTTATAGGATTTTTGCTGACACTCAGCATAATTAAGTCAGGGTCAGTAGTTGGGTTGCTGAAGTTTTCAAAAACAGGGCTGGAGCAGAAGTCAAACTGCTGGGGGTAACTAGTCTGAGGACAAGGCGTGAGATCATAATATGGCTGGGGGTTATTAGGTGGGATATGGGCATAACGAGAGTATTCCCCCAATAAGAGGGCCTAGTGATGACGGAGGTAGGTTTCTGCTCTGTATTGGGCGGAGTAAAGGTAGCAGACAGACAGCGCAGAAATTTAAAATTATTTGAGTAAAGGTACATCATCATCATCCAAGGTTGGAGTTATGACATTGTAAAGCTCATGGTGTCACTTCACCGTGGAGATTATTGCAATCTACATGTTGACTTCCACTAATCCGCCTGCCCCAATTAGCACATGAGCTTCCACCATAAAATGGTCAGCAAACGCCTTGAGGGTCTAATTATGGTGGAACCAAATAGTCAAGCATTCCACATTTTGCTTTGACATTTTTAAGTTACCCCCAAACAACCACAGTACAATAGTTTTTACTTCTTGGTATGTAACAGAGCTGCTTGGAAGATATCAGGTGGCTTGATCGGTACACCCTATATTTAAGTCAGAAAGTAATAGTTTAGCTTTACACCAATATGAGGCACCTTTCACTGAAAACTTTAACCATATAAAGAAAATGTGGATATTCCTATTGCAATTAAATGGAGGCAGCTTATTGATACAGAACTCCTCCTCCCACTAATAACCATGACTCTTTGGGGCATACTGAGGAATGGGTCAAGACCCATAAGCAGTCTCTCAATAAGGATCTGGGACAGCCAATATTGGGTTGTCCGCTGATTCAGAGGTAATGTGGGCCTCTTCAGTGGACAGTACTGCCATCACTTGGGTAATTGGCTCTCCAATTCGTAATAATATCCAGAGCTGCCCTCCTGGGTGTAGTAGCTCCTGCCAGCATCATACTCTTCATTATGAATTTCTCCCTGAGCAGCCCCTTGTCGCTCTTCTTAATCCCAATGAGAGGTCTTGGAGGTGCTGTTCAATTTCCGCTCAACGCAATGCAGTCATTGAGTAGTGTCATCTAAACGATTAGTGAGTTGCTTGTTTTGTTGTCAAAGAGTTCATATTTGATTAAACGTGCTGTCAAGCTGGTGCATAACGTCATTCCGCTCCTGAAATAGCGCATCTTGTTTTTGAGCACTTCAATAAAGTGAGTTTAAGTTCCTTGTATATAGCTGGAGCAGTGTTTTGTGAAGATTCCACGCCAAAGCAGTCCTGATGTAAAATGAAAGGCGACTGGAGATTTTCAATTTGTAGTGGTGATCAATGGGCCCCTGTAGTGAGCACCACTGCTATAATTTTTGACGAAACTTCTAGGATACTCTGTAAGGGTCACACAGGTCAAACCAACCAAACAAAAGATGGA